>VXBC01010446.1:899791-983074 GCA_013399945.1 Ploceus nigricollis | reverse complement strand
GGAGTGGAGTGAACAGAGCAGGGATGAGAGGGTGTGGCGGTGCCCTCTGTCTTCAGGGATGAAGAGCTCTGCTCTCGAGACCCTCGGCCCCAGGGGAGAAATGGGGGGGATGCAGTTGTCCCGAAATGAAGAATGGTTGGTTTTTGGTACTTGACCAAGCGTCCTTAAAGGAGCCCTGTATGCAGCTTTGGTCCATGGACAGTGGTGAGAGCACTGGACATGGAAAGGAGGGTGTCACCATGGCAGATTTCTTTCCGGGCGGAGCCATGGGTGACATGGAAACACGGAGGGTTCAACTGTGTTTCCTGTGGGGGTCTGTGGTGCAAGAGAGACTCCTCTCTCCCTTGATGAGTGATAATTGATTTTTTTTTAGTGATGAGGACTTGATTGGGAACCCGAGGTACTGTCTGATTGTGGAAGGGTGGAAATTGGGAGAGGAGGAGAAATGTTTTGGCAGGTTTTCATTCTGCTTTCTGTGTGTGTTTTCTATGCTTTTGTAGGTTAATAAAGTTTTTCTTTCTATTCTTATGTTTTGGGCCTGCTCTGCTCTGTTCCTGGTCACATCTCACAGCAATTGTTGGGAAGAATATATACTCATGGATGCAGTGGCATTGCGCCAGTGCTCAACCCATGACATTTATGAATTTGGATACCTCCAAGGTTGGTGACATTTGGGGCAGAATTTAATTTTTAATGACAATTTTTTGATTAGGAAGTTAGGCCTTGACTGAGACGTGTATTTAGAACCCTAATTCTCAATGAAATCTTCCCTACGTGCTTTATTTGGGTTTAAAATTAGCTGATATTGATTTATAGTGGTGAGCTCTGAGTCTTCCGCTAAAGGACAACTGCAATAGGCAGGGCAGGACACCCCAGAGAGAAAGTCATTTGGGATGGATTCCTCTACCAATCTGACAAAGACTGCTTCACCCACATAACAATATCTATCCTAGTCAGCAGGGAGGCATAGCTCTGATAAATCAACTCTCTTCAGCTGCAAATTGAACCTGAACCAACACTACTTGCTGTTTCAGTGAGGACATGCATTTTCAATGTGAAAATAATAATATGGAAAGTAGTTTTAACAAGCCAAAACTAAGCATTACTGCATCTGTTGCACAAATATTCCACTTCAAGAAGTGTCTCTCTGTGTCTTTTTTAAGAAGGTTATCTCTTGTCTCCTAAGATACTGCCAGTAGTCAGAATGACTGCAACCGTGACAATAGGGAAAAGGCAGTTATCGTCCTCTTGTATAGAATCCATATGCTTTTTCATGAGGCTACCATGCAGAATTTCTTCAGTCTTTTCTTCAGATTCCATTTTGGAAACTTATAAAAGTTTTTTGTTATATTATTATAATTATTTTTTTAGAAAAACCATATTCTTTAAAGATTTAAATTGGCAAGTAATATATTTGCATTGTATTTTTGACCTTTCACTTAGGAATTAATGCTTAGCCAATCTGTTATTACCATCTAGTATATTCAAATTTTATATGTTGCTATTAGATTGCATCAGAAGAACTCATATAGACCTCTTTTCTCTTTTAAAGCATTTCAAACAAAAATCAAACTGCTTTCCAAAATCACGTCAAACAAACCAATATTTTATTTTGGCACAAAACATATATGCATAAAAATAGGATGTTCAATACTTTTGACATGTCCTAATCTGCCACTTTAAAAAGATTGCCTTCTCAAAAGCAAATAAAATATTCAGCTACAACTTTTAGATAGTATTGTTTCCCTTTCCCTGGAAGTGAAAATGGCTTTACTCTCTAATACTTTCAGTTATTACCAAAAAAGCATATCCAAATGAGGTTCTGGAATATAGAGATAATAATATTCGCTGGTCAATGAAGACTGGAATTTAAAAAAAAAGAAAAAAGGGGGGAAGGGAAGGGAAGGGAATTAATTTTGAAACTAAATCTACATCTAGCCTAATTTGTCTCTGCAGGGCAACTTCTGTCCTCCAATCTTACTTTCAATTCAACTTTGACTTCTTGCATTATCAGTATATATAGTCACTTTGTTCCATAGGGATGCTCTGCAGTGCTTCATTGCACATCTCTTCGTTGCATGTTATAGTCAGTAGAAATTTGGACTTCAGTGGCTACTTGGATGCCTTTTGAAGTGCTCTAGAGCATCTATGGTATATGTGCTGGTGTTTATGACATAGGGATTAAAAGGGACTCATGATCTCCTGCGTAAGAATTTTTAGGGTAGCAGGATATGCTAGGTCATGGAAAAGAGCATTAGATATTTATATGTGAATAATTTAATCAAGACTTCAGTCAATACAGTGAAAGGATCAATTCACTTTATGGTATAGCAAACACACCCTTTTAGAGAGATGAAATGTGTTTTGATCTGCCCTAATCACAGTGCAGGAGGTTGGTTTGCGCTTCACTAGGGGATTCCGGATCAACTCTGGCTTTCATTTTATAAGGTCATTTATGCAGCCAGTGTGGTACCTACACATATCTAGGTATTTTGTTTTAGATGTTCCTGTTTCTGAAACAAATCTTATATGTCTGAATCAACAACTCAAGTAATAGAAATCTGTTCATTTGAACAGGAACCTAAACACGAAGCTTAGATGTAAACCAATATAGCTGACACACAGAGAAGGCAAGATAAATATATGCTGAAGTTAGGTGAGGTAAATTGCATGCTAGTCCCTACATATGTTGAAACCTTACAGATTTGTGTCTGTCATGCATGTACTGTCTGCATCACCTAGCACTCTACAACCACTGTCAATGGCTTCTATTGCTCTAGAAAAAGAAACAACTCAAGATGTGTTTCCCTCAGAAATTTTTCCTTCATTAAAAAAAAAAAAAGTAACCTTTGAAAGACATTCCAAATTCAAATTCACTTTTAATAATCAACTCAACTGGAATCTCTATATTTCGCATTTTAATCTGCAAAGGACTTCCTGCATGATATGTCTCTGTTGCTGTGGTACTGGGTGAAAAATCTTCCTTTTTCTAAAACACAGCTAGCTGTTTCTAATAATTATTTCATGAGTAAGTGCTCTTGTGAGCTGGTGTCCCCTTATTTTTTGCTGTAACTGAAAAAAAAATTACTGTGAGATTTTTTTTTCCCTAAGATATTGTTAAATTAGAGAATTTTCAAAATGTATGGATTTCCTCATTCCTTTGTGCCATTATAATATTCTCCCAATGGTTTTCTTATTTCTTACTATCTTTCTATTGAAGGGCAAATACAGTTGGAAAGAAAGAACCAAAACTCAGGAGAAACTGGATATACTAAAAAAAAACAAGTCTAGGTGATAACTATGCTCAGAACCTAGGTTAAAGGTCAAGAAATCAGAAACTACATTGGAATAAAAAATACGTGGGTTAAATTCTGGATGGCAGTCAAGTAGACAGATGTGAGAAACTGAAAAAGAAATAAAACTAAAGCAAAGGAAATAAGAGAGTAATCAGAGTTAAGGCAACAAGAAGTTTGAGCAGAACTTCAGTTAAGTGGCATTTTGAGCAACAACATAAACTGAAGGGGATGGTGCATATGAAAATATTGTAATTAATCACTGGTTTAGAGGTGAAAAAATGGGGGCTTCTTTGTAAATTTGACCTTGTGAAAAAAGAGGAAGCATGCAAGAGTTTGAAACAACCAGAAGAGAAACAATGAGAAAGAAGAGATTTATAAAATACTTGTACAGTTTTGGTGATTATGGTAGTCAGGCTTCCTCTTGGTACTTAAATATCTAAACTTTAAGGTACCTAGCTCTGACAGGTTATTATTCAATTTAAAAAGTGATATTTTCCAATTACAAGAAGCAAAATAACCACTCATTCCCAAAAGAGTGTTCAAGTACACAAAGGTATACCTTTGAAATCTCAGTTTTGTGGTTAACTGCATATTAAAACTCAAAAATACTTTAAAAACTACTGTTTTTCAATTTAGTAATAAGTATTTAATTTCAAAAGTAAGATATTTACACTGTTCACATTTTCTTGGAAAAGCAATAGCTTATCATCTACATAGAACTCTGCAGAATATGTATTATGGTTTCATAATTATTTTGACAGTGACAGTCAGATGATGATCTAGTGACCTGAGCTATTGTAAAGCCAAATTATAACCATTACACTAGAACTTTATTTTTTTTCTTTTCTTATATACAGCATTTAGAAAAAGAAATGGGTATTGAACTTAGAGCAGATTTATTGTCACAAGAACATCTACCAATTGTTCTTCCTTGTCCTTACTAAAATGTATGCTCATCATTCCCTTTTGTAGCAATAAACATAAGTAATCTGAAAAGAAAATTTTGTCATTGTTGCATATTCATTTTATTATTGATAAGGTTATTACCTACTTAGTAATTCACAGATGAATCTTGAAGAAGATGAAATAGTATAAAATAGAAAATTTGTTTCATTCAAGCTGTACTAGTGCCTTTCTAGTCCTTTAAAGATTATATGAAGAAGCCTTACAGGTTATATAGCACTGCAAATAGCTACACAATGGTTACAATCTGGCCCTGAAGGCAAGGGTAGGTCAGATTCTTGTTAATAGATCCCTTAGAGTGGATTATAGTGAAATGACACTGGATAATAGGTGTATATAAATATATATAAGTGTAGGGTTTATTTTAGAACAATTTCATTGCAATGGAAAAGAGGTATGTAGCCACTTTGGTTATAATTGTCTATAGAAATATAAAAACATAAAACCATAAAAATATAACTAAAGTAAATGTATAAGGAAAAGAAAGAAAGAGAAAGAAATTATAAGAGTAGAAAGATCCACCTGTAGATGCAGTGACAAGATTTGATTATTTCAATTTCTATGTCCATTGGTCGAAATGATGGTTGCAGTCTCAATCCATTGCGGTTGGGGAAGCCTGTGAAACAAAAAGTTCAGTGGGTTAATATACTCTTAGGTTTACATGGGAATGCCCAGAGTACCTCCCCTGGGAGCAGAATTTTACACTGCCCAAAGTAACACCCTGGATCTGTTGCAACGCAGGAGCATGTGCATTCCTCTGGTGGAAGGCCCCAGAACTGAGTCTGGGAGCATTTCAGAGATCACTGATAGTTTATAACACCTTCTGTGACATGGCAGCCTCATTTTTTTACCTTTAACCAGGGATTAATCACAGTATTTTTATATGCACCATCCCCTTCAGCTGATGTTGCTGTTCAATATGCCACTTAACTGACGTTCCGCCCAAATTTCTTGTTGCCTTAACTCTGATCACGCTCTGATTTCCTTTGCTTTAGTTTTTCTTCTTTTTCAGTTTCTCACATCTGTCTACTTGACTGCCACCCAGCATTTAATCCACATACTTTTTATACTGCCTGATATGAACTTGTCTCTACTCATGTAAATACCATTTAAAAAGTATATGTTCCAGAAGCTCCAGAAGAATGAGATTTTGTCATCCCAGGATTACATTTAATTTTCTATTCAAACCTATATTTGATTAATAAATTGTGATAAGAGATTTGCCTTATATTTTAGAAATAAGTTGAGCTGGTTGTGTCACATCAGCAGGGATGAAAACCCTCTGGCCTATGTGTAAATGTCCCAGTACTTCCAAGAGGGGAATTTTCACGCCTGAGCCAGTTGTGGAAGGGCATGATAAAAAGCCGCCTCACAGGATCTGCTTCTTATCAGTCTCTTCCTTTATCTGGTTCAAACCCCAGCTCGTTGCTAAATAAAGTTTGGTTTGTCATGACCATCCTCTGGTGCTCACACCCTTTGGCACCTGGGCTGTTACTCTACACATTGTCAGCAAATGGCCGATTTTTTGAGTCATTAGTATTATTAGTATTTTAGTATTAACATTAACATTAACATTAGTATATTAGTATTTTTGAGTCATTAACATTTCAGTCTCTCACAACAACTCATCAAGTTAGTAATGATCTAAATAGTTAGATTGATGCCACACAGGTATGCCGAGGAGAAAGATGGAATCAAGTAGCTTCACAGATTGTCACTGGACTTAATACTTTTGAAATGGGCCAGAATGATTTTGTTCCTTACATTACATTTTCCTTCACTACAATCTCTCTGTAAGGCCCAAGAGATAAAAACTCATCTTCTCTTGGTAACTAATCAGATTCTATCAATGCAATCTTCTTCCCACAAATATTATCTTAGAAAGAATTCTTCCACTACGTAGTGCTGTTCCTGTGATTTGCTGTATGCAATCCCCATGTTCTGCTGGTCTTGAGAGTCCTGAGATCAAATTGGTTTATGTATTTCGTTAATTTCTAAAATGTAAGGCCAATCTCTTATCACAATTTATTAATCAAATATAGGTTTGAATAGAAAATTAAATGTAATCCTGGGATGACAAAATCTCATTCTTCTGGAGCTTCTGGAACATATACTTTTTAAATGGTATTTACATGAGTAGAGACAAGTTCATATCAGGCAGTATATAACTCCCAGAATTTTTTTTTTCTGAAATACAGTTAGTACATCTGAAAATTACACAAGAGTCTGTAAACCTGAATGGGGAAGACACTTGACAAGAAAACAACTTAATTACATATCAAAACTAATTAAGATACACCTTTCAAGATTTTTGTGATTTTTTAATAAGAAATTTGGTGCTATGGGCTTGTTCCACTGTGGCAGCTGTCTGTAATGCTACTGTGTTTCCCAAGTGACATGCAGGGAACAAGTAGCTCAGGGAGTGGTAAAATCATTCCAGACACAAGAGATTACTTTTAGATGATTACCCTGGAGACTCATTTGCTTATACTCTGAAACGATCTGTTGTGAGGAGTTTTTTTGGTTGGGTAGTTTGGGTTTTTTTTTTTTTTGTTTGTTTTGGTTTTGTTTTGTTTTGTTTTGTTTTAATTTACTGGTACGAAGAAGACTTACATTATGATTTACATTTAGGGAAAATTTTGCTTGACTCATTTTTTTACTTTATTCAGGACGATGAATTGAAATTGTTCTTCATAGCTGCTTCCTTCAAAGCATTTCTCTGTCACCTCAAAGGATTCTGTACTCTGGTGATGCACAGATGAATCTGAATGAATGCCTTTTTCAAACAGCAATTAAGTATTCTCCCTTTTTTTGTAGAATTATAGATTCATTCAGGTAGGAAAAGACCATTAAGTTCATTGAGTCCAGCTATTAACCTATCACTGCCAAATCCACCATTAAATCATGTCTCTAAGCACCATATCCTCACATATTTTAAATATCTCAGGGGATGGTGATTCAAGCACTTCCTGTGCTTCATAACCCTTACATGTAAGAAATGTTTCCTAATATCCAGTCTAAATCTCCTCTGGCACATCTCGAGGCCGTTTCCTCTTGTACTATTGTGTAGTAGTAGGGAGAAGAGATTGACCCTCACCTCACCACATCTTCCTCTCTGGTAGGTATGGAGAGCCACAAAGTCTCCCCCAAGCCTCCTTTTCTCCAGGCTAAGCAATCCCAGCTCATTCAGTAGCTCCTCATCAGATTTGTACAGCAGACCTTTCACCAGTTCCATTGCCCTTCTCTGGGTGTGCTCCAGCACCTCAATGCCTTTACTGTTATGAGGGGCCCAGAAATGGACCCAAGATTTGNTCCTCTGGCACATCTCGAGGCCGTTTCCTCTTGTACTATTGTGTAGTAGTAGGGAGAAGAGATTGACCCTCACCTCACCACATCTTCCTCTCTGGTAGGTATGGAGAGCCACAAAGTCTCCCCCAAGCCTCCTTTTCTCCAGGCTAAGCAATCCCAGCTCATTCAGTAGCTCCTCATCAGATTTGTACAGCAGACCTTTCACCAGTTCCATTGCCCTTCTCTGGGTGTGCTCCAGCACCTCAATGCCTTTACTGTTATGAGGGGCCCAGAAATGGACCCAAGATTTGAACTGTGGCCTCACCAGTGCTGAGTGCAGAGGGAAAATATCTTCCTTAGTCCTGTTGGCCTCACTATTACTTATACAACTCATCTTCTGATATTACTCATTAGTATAGGCTCGGGTGCCAAGAATAAAACATGGTCTCCCATATAATAAGTTACTAGTTCTTACCAATTGTATTTATTTATTCATTAATACAGTGTTTTGGTTTTCCTCCATGTCCCAGCAAAATTGTATCATCTTTTCACTCAGTAGCTGCCTTAAGCATTGTATCAAAGCAATACTGTTGCCATGACACAACAAACATTCAAACTGAGCAAGGCAATGGGAAAAGTCACAACCACTT
Source organism: Ploceus nigricollis (assembly GCA_013399945.1). Taxonomy (NCBI): domain Eukaryota; kingdom Metazoa; phylum Chordata; class Aves; order Passeriformes; family Ploceidae; genus Ploceus; species Ploceus nigricollis. Next base: position 974,877 of record VXBC01010446.1, on the reverse strand, counting down.
TTGAAGGATAGCGACTTTCAAACTCTGCTGTTTTCTTCATTCAGAGAAGAGTCAGAACATGCTGCTGGCTGGTAGAGATATGTGTGATGAATTCTCTGGTCCCTGCTTCAGCTTCTTGAAACATGCAGCTCCTGCTGATAGAGGCCCCTGAAAGAAGATCCCTTAAAATGTACTGAAGTATTTCCACTAAATAAAACAACCAATTGTGTGTACTCTTATATTGTCAAATATATCAAGCCTACAGAAAGATTGATTCCTGGAATGTGATAACAAGTGGAATACCTAGAGCTCAGTTCTGTTGCATAAAGGAAAAGGAGGATCTATACTCTAGGAAAGCTTCCCAGTCTGCTGCCCCAGAATAAACTCCTATAGATCCTGCTGTCATATCTACCAGCCCATGCACATTATTTTCATTTTACAAGGTATGGCAGTAGTTTTCTAGTCAAGCAATTCAGTTCATCCTCTAGTAAAAGTAATGAATGGAGTTTAGAGAGCTAAATACAGGCATTCAGTTTATTGGTTTGGCGAGATGTTTCATGTTATGCAACATTAAAAACTCAATTCAGAGCAATAACTGAAGGAAAGTTTACAAATTGTTGAAGTAAGCTAAAAGGCAAGAAGGCAGGAAACTTTTATTCTCTTATTTTTCAGTATTGTATAAATCCTCACAGCAAGGGAAAAAGATGAAGAACATGTAAACCTGATGAAGAATAGGTAACACTCCATGTAGAATGAAGCACTCCTTTTTTCCTGCATTTCCTTCATAAATATATTCATCCTAAAATCATCTCTGATGCCACTATGCACAATGTCCTTGTGCATTATAATGCATGGGCTGAAATCTGTGGTTCTTAATTGAGTGGAACTACCACTGAAAACAACAGGATTTCATTTCATTAAGGACTGCAAAATATGTCTGTCCCCCTGTGTGCACTTCTTTGTTGGCTAGTCACACAGTAAGTCATGCAAAAGCTCTTTTTAATTACATTTTCAGATGGTGACATAATTAGTTGGAACAATCAATACCTGGCTTGATTCCTGAAGGTGAGACTTCCCAAATGAGACCACTGTCATGCTTATTCGGAAATATAAAACCTTTAGAATACTTTTCAATGGGTAATTAATATTTATTGTTACTATCATTCAAATAAATAGAAAATAAGATACAATTTTGATACTTTTTTGAGCCTGTCAGAATCCTCAAAATATTGGAAATACATAATAACTCATGCCTTAATTTTAGTATAATTAAACCAAACAATTTAAACTCCTTAAGTAAACTAGATACTGACACCACAGAAAAGTTCTACCTAGAACCTTGCAAAGTATGGATACATGTTCAACAAGTAGGCAGAAAAATTTAATGAGGGGAATTTTTTTTTGGTGGTCAATTCAGCAGGGAAAGAGAGTGGGACAATCTGAAAAAAAGTGGCTGGGAAGGATCAGAAATCCACATAATCGTGGCAACCCCAATGTGAAAAGATATTTGAGAAAAAGCTTTTTTGATTAATATTTTTAACTATGGTCCAAAAAAAGTCACTTGACTTCATTATTTATTTATTTTCCTAACAGAAACATCCTCAACATCCTGAATTTAACTAAGCATTTGGATCAAAAAAGCCAAAAACATACAAAACTTAGGTAGGTTTGAAAGGCAGTAAATTGAGAAAAAGGAGTGAAGACATCAATGTTATTCATCCATCTTTTATTCCCAATCTATTTACTATGCCATCTGAAAGATTACTAATTTAATCCAGCTCATGATGGGGTATAACACCTTTTATTTCAACCTGTTTTCTATTCTCAGGCTGAAGTCTGGTTTCACATAAATTGACTGATCTAGACCACTATGGCTTTAAGGTAGAAAAGGAAGCAAGAGGTGGGGGGAGAGATTTGTGCTCGTTTTAACCCACATTCCTCTCACATTTCCTACTAACAAAATTCCTACTGAGATTAAACTGAAAGCAGTTATCTGAAGAGCCTGTGTCTCTGCCATCACCCTAGGTACTGTATTGGATAAATTCAGTGCACAAAGAAGGGTACTAACACTTTTATGTATACCAAGCTTCTTTTCTAGATGCCTTCAAGGCTTTTCAAACTGAGCATATTTGACTATTGAAAGTGGAAAAAGTTTGAAAATCTAATAAAGAGGAGTTGAAATCATTTATGAGTAGCAATCAATTTTCTGATGTGTAAATTATTTACTGTACTTAATGACTTGTGGATTGTGTTAAACAATAACCATATGCTTCAGTAGAATATCTTCTGTGTCTTTTGTAATGCATGTTTGTAGACATAGAGTAATAAAATATCCTTCCAAAACTATATTTCACTCCTCTCCCATGCAGCCACTTAAGAAAAGCCTTATAAGAGTAGGAAGATACGGAAAATCATAAAATTGACTTTGAAAACCGTGTATCCATTACTGATGGCGCTTATTTTTCAGCGCACAGCAGGATTTATGGATCATTGTGGTTTGAAATAATAAATATAATGAATAAATAATAAAATTTTTCCTACCTCCTATGTTTCATTATCCTTAATGATAGTTGGTAAATCATGGCAAAGAATATGCAGGTTGAAATCTTGGCATTTGTATACTTGGTGAAGTAACATTCTCTGACCTCAGCAGATTCCATTTTTTCCCTTTAAAAACCTGTTTTTCTAGTATATTTAGAAGTGATTGCTGCTGCTGCAGAGTGTTTCTCCAAGGCTTTTTCTCAAGACTGTGTCACTGTTTCTAATTCTGATGTTAATATCCAGGGCAGTGAAGAGTGCCACTGAACTTTATCTGATGCTAAAGACAGTTAAGAGAGTCAGGATCAGAACCATGATATGTAGGGTACTTTTTGTTAGTTGCTGACCTCCCTTCTAATACTGGCATGTAAAACTGTATGCTTCAGTTTAATTAATTTTTGAAAGGAGAAGGTCTAAAATCGCTGTCTGGGAGCTATAAGTTATTTGATTTCATAGCCAAAATTTGGATTTGCATGGGAAAATGAACTACACGGCCATAAATTAAACTAAACCCTATCCAGAAAGTAATTGGAATCCTCTTCAATTACACTAATTAGTAGGCTTAAACAAGAAATACAGATCTATTGCATAACTATACAGTTCACCCACCATCACCTTCACAGGGAACGTGTATTAAAATGGTGCTAAGAAAATGTTCAAACTGCACTGTTTTACAGTAATTGAACAGGTAATTTGTAGGAAATATGCAGTTAAGATATAAATGTGCCCACACACAGATTAATGCCATTCTTTGAAGAGAAAGTTTGTGCTTCAAAAGGAAAACAAAACAAAACAAAACAGAAGTTAATACTGAATAGTATACGGAACAGAGATGTCTGACCAGCAAATTGAATTTGCTGTGCCAGAGCACAGGAAAAGAGCAGGACTGAAAATCTGCCAGGCAAGCAACTCTCAGCCATTGGGCTAAATTAGAGCATATTATCTTGGGCTCAACACAGCAGTGATGGAAATTTCAACAAGAGGTCCCCTGGGATTTTGATACAATGAACTCTTTTCTGCTCTTAACACACCAGGCAGTACTACCCCATGATAATCACTCACAAGCAGAGTGGGTCTTCAGGATTCAGTAGAGTGCCTTAAAGCAATGTTAAATATACTTTATACCACACCTTCCTTATTCTACAGTTATAGAAGGTACTCTCTATGGTCAAGGTGAGGAGAACCTTTCTTGGCTGAGGGAGGGAAGTGCTGTATTAACATCTTACGCTGACATTAAGGAACATTAAACAGCCATTAAAGGCCAGTTTTGTCTCACCTAACTTTCATCTCCAAAACGTAAGGCCTAGACTAAAGTTATCACCTGTTGAGAAAAGCAACCCACAGGGTGCAACTCACTCCAGGTACCCTGTCATATCTAATAGGGTGGGATGAATAACTGGAATAATGTCTCTAAATCCACTGCTTATACATAATTAATGCCATCCCTTGGGTCCATTTAGTGCAGGTCTGAGACACAAGCTCTAGATTGTCGGAGGAACTAGTCCAACCTTCAACCTTGCTCAAGAGCAGGGGAAAAATAAAAGCATCATACTTGTCATCTTTCTGTAGAGATATTTGAGACACATCTGTGCACCTGGATATTATGCCCTGGGGTTTAAATTTGGTATACTGTCTTTTACACACACTGTGAAGCCTCTCTAAATGTCATGTTAGGACTTGTCAGGAAAACCTCTGAGCAAGGTTCTTTGCTTTGTAATTTTTATTAACTTCAGAATCTTGAAAGATAAAAAGCTGTTGGTCTCACCTTTCTATATGAGAAAATGCCTGTTCTCTGGATTTACTTTTTTTAGATGAATTTGCTGTAAAAAATTAGCCGGCAGTTGACTTCCATATCGAATGAGACAGAAGATAGACTCCCTAGCAAGCAGGAAGAAAAGAAATCTGAAGTATATACCTATGTAACTTAATTGGATTTGTTACCATCATTTTCAAATTTAAGGCTGGACTCTAATTGGATGTATTCTTATATATAAGAGATAAAATGCCAATGAGTTCTGCTAAGTTATTTTGATATAATACCGATAACTGTAAATGACAACAAAATCAGCCTCCAGGTACATCAGTTGCAAATTATGTGGCAATGTGTAAGCAGACCTGTGTATACTTGTCAGACAAGCTTTAAATCTCTTTCACAACCTTCCTGTCTTGTCCTGTATCCCACTAACCAATACCCTGTAGAATTTTTAGAAATGTAGAAACAGCATGAAACAGCTGCCACAAAACAGCTAATTCATGGCTGCTCTAAAAGGTGGTTATTTTTATTTTATTTTAAAGACTTGTCCACATGACAGGTATTTAGAAGCTAATATGATGACTATTGAAATATTAAAATCAACAGTAGTTGCTACAATTCCACTATAGATTCTAACTGTGAAGTAGTGTTTCTACATCCTTGCATCTTTGCATTCTGAGAAATCATAGAATAGTTCCACCACTGACAAAGTAGAAGTTCGCTAAATTGCCTCCACAGTGGTCTTACTTCCCTAACTGCCAAACATTTGAGTCATCCAGTAGATTTGATATCTACTGGACTGGATGAATGTCTGGCAAGAAGTTATGCATTATTTATCATAAATCATTACTTTTTATTTTAAAATCAGTTGAACAAACATTGCTTAGTGGTAAGGACAGTTTGTTTTTTTCTTTCTTCTGAAAAGGGTTGGGAAGTGTAAGGTAGCCACTGACTGAACTAATGTTGGTCTCTCTCTTGACCAATGCCTCTCACACAGCAGAGTAAACAAGCAAGGCAGTTGCTTTGAAATGAGATTGATACACCTTTGATTTTATTAGAATCTAAGGACAAAAAAGTGACAGACTCAGGTGAACCCTTATGAAGAACTGGGGCCCAAGTTGGTCTTTAGCAAAGTTCTTATTATCAGCTCTCTCATTAATGCTTTTCTTTATTCAGGCCTTCGCAGAAGTGAAGATGCTGCTGATGCTTAAAAATTTTATCTTGTTCTGGGGGCCATATTTCTGCTGACCAAGAAAGAAGCAAGCGCAGGCACACCAGCAGAGAATTTGATGTTTCTCTTTTATCTGTTTTCCCACTTATCTTTCTGTAATAATTCTTTCAGTATAATGCTGTTGCAAAATATTTTTCCACAAAGCATTACTTTTTGCAGGGGAGGGGTACAAGAGGTGTTTTATTTTTTGTTTGTTTGTTAGGTTGGTTGGTTTTTCGCCATGCTTAACAAATCATAAATAATTTTAATTAAATTCATAGGAAAACATTACCTCTGTACAGCAGGTGTTCTTTCTTGAACACAGCATAATAAGCAAAAAATAAATTAAGAAAATAAAGTAATAAACACTTTTCTAGATATAGTTTTCAGTATAAGTTCCATGCTCAGTTGTCAGATTTGCTTAAGTCTGGTGTTAATTATGTATGGCATGGTATTCTTGCATTCAGCATTCTAGTACCTCTGGAGCTCAGTCTTTTAAAATTCAAAAAATATGAAAAAAATTGAACAGTGTTTTCATCTATTTCTTAAACAGTATATGACAAGAATCTGGGTGCTTTTTGACAGTTCACATTTAGAAAAAACATAAACCGAGATGTCATACTCACAAAATATACTTGGAGAACACAACTGCAGAGGAATGTTAGAACATTCACTCCAGTTGCCTAGAAGGTGACTTCTTAATATAAGTATCAATAGTCTCGTTAATGCTTGCTAGGATAACTACTTCTCACCCTCCCTGCCTTTTTTATTATATGAACCTTTTATTTCAGACAGAATTTATTCAGATCTAGTTTATACATATTTGTTTCTTTTGGCAATAGTGCTTTATTTATCTCCTTCTTGTGGCTTTATGATATTTTACTCCATTTCCATTTCTGTAAGGAATTATATCAGTCTTCAAAATTCTCGAAAACATTTCTTGGTTATGATTAAATGTCTGTTTCTCTATCACTTTAATGCTTATTTTCCACACCTGTTTAGTTTGGTCATCTTGCATATGGATGAGCAGCATGGTGTCCAGAATTTCAGATAAGGTTATATCAGTGCTCTGAACATCACTACCCAAATTTCTTATTCTTTGCTAAAAGCACCTCTTCTGACTGTAATTTCTTTTTCATAGTGATATTATATTAGAGAAATATCATAATCTTGCAGCCAATTACCACATATAATCTTTCTTCTTCACTATTCTTAATAACAGAGACGGTTTAAACTTTTGCAGAAATGCTTATTAATTGTCACTATCCATTATTAAACTTCATCTTCTTTTGTCCTCACATGTACTACTCATGTAATTTTAAGGTCAAGCCAAGAATATGTTTAATCTAAAAAAAAAAAATGCTTACAGTGTCATTGATGCATTTCTTTATACTTTTCCACTTCCTATTTCATTGCTAGAGAACCTTTAACATTTTTTCTTTGCAAAATCTAGTATTGTAAGATAACTGTAAAGGGAATGTCTATTTGCAGTCTAAAATATAGTGAAATGTCTGGAAAATGCACAAGAAATTCTGATTGCAAAACACAGTATCTGAAAAACCATGTTTATAAGGGCCTGGAAAAAAAATCTTTGTTTAGGTGCATGTTAAAAAATAGTCCTTTAACTGAAGTCAAAATACCAGAATGACTGAGAAGTTTTGAATTGGTTAAACACCAATAAAATAAATGCATATAATTTAGTCACAGAGATGTTGAAAATCTGGATGTGGAGGCATTAGGAGTGCATATCTGGATCTCACACTATTAAAAAAAACCCCAAAACAGTACCAAAAGAAGTATATTAGTCCTTCTAAGCCTTCTGTGCAAATTCAATTTTGACAAGGTGACAGACCTGTCAAAGGTGTAAAATTTCTATAATAGCTCTGTATAATATAGTGTACAGGCTACAGACAGGATTTGTAAATAGTTTGCACTACCAACAATAAGGAGAAGCTTGTTCAGTTAGCATTACAGGAAGCAGAAGTCAGAGGTTCATGCACACTCTTTATTCATAACTGTAATTCTTCTCAAGTTACAGAATCTGATGCTTGGTTAAAAAATAAAGAAAAAAGGAAAAAGAGAACAAAGAGATGGGAGTGCACATTATGGTGTGTCACAAAGAGGAACAGAGCCATAGGAAATTAAGCTTCCTTAGCTCTGCTTTTCATGTAACTATCTCATTTTTTTTCAAAACTGACTATTTTTAATTCTTGAAATGACTGATTTGTCTTGTTTTTAGAAGGGTGTGTGTACTTCATCCTACTCAAGTTGAAACGTATTTGCGTTGAAACAGAAGGGAACAGACAGACACCTACAGCTAGTATGATATAACATCCTTATCTTACGCATGCACATAATTTTATTACAGAACCAATAATAAGGGAGACATCCTCTTGGCCGCACAGTGCAGCTGGAAGATTGTGTTAAAGTCATTGGATTTTCAGATGTATGCTGTCTTTTCTTTTACCAAAGTGAAAAGGATCCAATAGTTTTGAACCATTGATAGCTGTTATTACTAAATTTTAATTTCTCTACTTATGGAACAAAAATATATTACATATATAAAATATAAGTCTCCATGACATACTCATTACAGAAATTTGAGATTCCGTTCAGAAGGATGTAAGGATACCAAGCAGATACATATTAAATATTTGTTTTAAATATGTATATTAACTGATGCAGTCAGAAAGATGATAAAGGGCTTAGAGGAAAATCAACCATAAATGAAGACAATTATGACAATAAAAACATTCAGTAATCCAAGGGGAGTTCAAATTTCCTGGCTAATGTTCATGAGTGCATACCAGTATATGTCTGTATGTTCACATATATCTTTATATAATTTATTTAACATTAGCATTTATTTGTATAGTCCCAGACTGTGGCTGTGTGCTCTTCCTTCTTTATTTTCTGCTTGAGCAACGGCCACCAGTGGTGGTTTTGATGGCTACATCTGGCTTAAATTGTACTCTGGGGAGACACATAACAGCACAATAGGTAAAATAAAATAAATCTCATTCAACAGCTGAGGGCTTGTTGAGCAGATGCCAACCCAAAATATGACTGGTTTGCAAATAGAAGTCAATCATCTTACTCCATAAATATTGGACAGTCCAGGGCCCATTGTACAACCCTGCATGGCAGTGGGCTGCACGCCAGGATCTCCCCTTGTGTAAGGACATGTCTCAAGGTTAATCCTCAAGGCTGAGAGAGTCCTTATTACATCTGAGGCTCAGTAAGTAAATTGGAATAAACACACGAAAGCTTTGAAATCTCAGCTAAGTGGTATAAAGGATTGATTGTGCATATATAGTGTTTTAGGTATAAACCACTGACCAAGTATGTACAGATCCAGCTGCACATAAGCTCCCCTAAGAAAGGAATTTAGAACAGAAGGTGGCCCTTTCTGAGCCTTATGTCTCAAGAGGAATGTTTCCCTGACAGTTTTGTCTGACCCTGTCCTCTTGCCACAAGCAATGAAGACCAACCTTGCAGCTGAATCTGATTAAATCACCGTCACGTTTACTTACAAACTTAGTCAAATCATAGTTCTGTATCAATGAACTACTACTTCTCTCTTACAACGGAAGTGCATCCCTCCATCTGTGACACTTTTGACTTTGTTCATGGAAGTGATGAGTTGTTCCAATATTATATCTCACAGCTTCCTGAGTTTTAAAGCCAATAGGACCTATGACGTAAGGTCTTCTGACAGTGGGTATTCAAAACCAGCTACTGCACCTTGGTACTCTGATTTTCAACTCAGCAAGAAGGATATTAATAAGTCCATTGAAATGAATGAGGACATACCCTTCATAATACACACACAGTGTGTCCAGACAAGGTCACTCACTCAGCTCTGCAGTTCCTGCGCTGTCTCTCTTCAATGATGACTGTCAACTATTTTCACAGCCATTTGTGGTTACACATCAACATGATGCATTCAGGACCAGACAGCAAGGATATGCATGAAAGTAAAACAATTAATGCTGCTGACACTGCCTCCTCTTCCTCCTCACATCTGCTCTTTGTACCCACAGCACCTTTATGCTGTTCCATTAAGAGAGTAAGGGAAGCAAAGGACTCTAACAAGTGTATAAATATGAAAAGTAGCAGAGCAAAGAGCTCTGCTCTAAACTCTAAACAAATTTAGCAACTTGTTTATGCAACTTGTACAATTAATAGATCTAATAAGCAGGAGGAGTATTCATATAAATTAGTCTTATCATCTACTGCCCAAATATTTGTACCACAATGAGTGACAAAGAACAGCAGATAAGAGACTGAAAATGCAGATAAATGTGGTACAGTAAAAAAGGCAGAGAGAAATTCACTCCCAAATAGAGGATACCATTAGGAGAACTTACTTCTCCATAGGGTACTCTGTAATCTGTTTAGTAGCATCTAGGAAAAAAAAAAGTTTCATAAGGAAATTATGAATTGAACAGCTTGTGTGGAGGAAGGATGAAGCTTTGAAGGTTTCACTGTCTTCGTACTTACTTTTTCAGGCTTGAGCACTGAACAGATTGGAAAATCCTACACTGCACTTTGGATGTGCTCATTGATTGTGTTAAGGAATAAAAATAACTTGGATGACAATTCTGGATAGGTCCATTTACTGAGATGAACAGACCTTCACTAAGGGAAGTCAACACATAGGAAGAGACTCACCTTGGCTTGCTGACATTCAGGCGGTAGGGTTTTTTTTTTTCTAAATAAGCCTTGAAATTTTCCTCTGTAAGAAGGAGACACGCAGACAACCTCTGAAGAGCAATTCCTGTATCCTAAGATACGTGTTTAAGACAGGTGAGATATATAGCTCTCTGGCAGTGCTTATCTCTCTTCAGCAAATATAAAAAGAGCTACACAACTGGTTTGGATTGAATACCTGATTTTAAGACAGATAAGTCCTTCTTTTAGCTTTTTTTGTTATAATGTTTGTTAGAATGAAGAGTAGCTCATACATATTTTCTGTAAATATACTCGAGCATCACAAATAATTAAGACAAATAACTAACCTAAACATTGAAAAAGATACAATTCATGTCAGACACAAATTTTCAAATACTTTAGCATGACAGAAGTCCCACTTTGTACCTGAAGCCACTCAGCAATGTAAGTAAAGACCTACATAATTTTGTCCTTGTTTCAGCCAAGGACGGGCTTAATTTTTTTCAGTAGGTATGAGGGGCTGGAGTTTGTATCTGTGTGGGCATGGCCAAAAGCAAATTTTATTCAACACCATCTCATGTCGTTGTCAGGGGTGGGGGAAAGGGGCTGTCTTACTGATGGTTTTCAAGAAGTTCCTTCTGGGGCAAGAAAGAATGGCAGGAGAAAGAGTTGGTATTGTAGCGGACTTTCTGCATAAATCTTTTCTTTGTCTTATACCTTTTGTTTTTAATGTTGTTGCTGTTACTGTTCGTTTTCTTCTCTCATTGCTTCCATTAAATTGTTCTTATCTCAACCTGTGATCTTTACCTTTTGTGCTTTCAGTTGGAGGGGCAGAAGAAGCAAGTGGCAGCATGGTTTTAGTGGGAGCACTTAACTACAACATTTGTCTATTTTCTATTTGCCAGATGCTTCTAGCCCCTCTCAGACACCTGAGAAAACATAAGGTTTAAACTAAGGGTGGTACTTGAATTAGAAGTTTTAGGTGTATTGTTTTTCCATCTTTACAATTTTAACTATGTTTCCACAATTTTGGGAGCCTGGAGATGGAAAGAGGGCAGTCATACACACAGACAAATGAACCTGCAGGAAAATAAGGCAACAGTCCAGAATCATCATTCATCATCTGCTTGTTCAATCATGTTAGTGACCCATGACATGACACTTAACATTGTTTCATTTGAAAGAGGACTCCAAGGCCATTAACCAGAACTGTGATTTCCAGACATTGCTTATAGCTCAGGTATTCTCACTTGATTACCAGATCAAATGTCATGTTGCAGATTTTCCTGTCATTTTCCTAAAAGTTAGCAAAGTGACTACTCTCAGGTACTATTCAACACAATATGCATCTCTGTAGCAAGTCTAATAAAGTTTATGGCAACTACAATCTTGAATTTATGCTCTGAAAGTGTGACATAGGAACGTGTTGAGTGTGCTCAGTTTGCCTGCACAGGTTTAGACAGTCCTGACTTCCAGATCCTGCAAGATTCTTCATACAGTGTATATAGGGCATACAGCTGTTTCAATGCACATATGAACTTTTGAAGAACAGGTGAACTGCCCTACTTGCCTAGTATTACTTGGTTGCACCCCATACCAATGATGTCAGAGTGGACAAGGGGGAATGTCATGCCTCTCCTTCTGCCTGGATGGAATCTAGCACTTGAAAAGCAGCTCTGGACATTAAAGTCTGCTATCCTTCTTTAATTTAGGGGTGTGTGTAGGGTTTGTGGTTTTTTTCCTTCCCTCCTTTTCCTCTCTCTCTGTCAAAAAAATCTGTTTTCTGCTGTGGTTTCTGATCTCCAATGTTAATGTAGAGTGCTGAAATCAGACTTTCACCTTGTTTAGTTTTTGAGAGCATTATTTCCTCCTGCATTTGCTATGGATATTAACCCCATTTCTCTTTACAACCCTTCTGGGGCACATATCAGTTTTGTTTTGCTCTCTTTGCCAGCAGATGTTTTATACTTTTTTTTGCCTTTCAGTAATGTCACCATCACCATCAACTTCTAGATGTATAAGTCCACCAGGGACACAGTTCAGACTGACAGCACTACATATTAGTCCTGGACCCAATCCTGCTGCTTTTTTTCAGCTAAATCCTGGTTTCACCAGCACTATTGCCTGGATTTTCTGAGGCTTTCAGTGAATGAAGGAATCTGCTTATCTAGGTGAATTTGATGCTTCCCCACACAAGGGAGGGAAACAAGAGACTGCATTTTAAAAGCACAGCAATTACTCGTTGTTTGGGTATGTGGATTTGTTTGGTTGATTTTTTTCTGCAAAAACTCTTTTTGCCCTTGTGTGCAAACTGCCAGAATAACATAATTTATTAAAGATTGATCTAGACAAGATATAGATCTTTTGTGATTAAAATGATGTGGCTTCTTGAGCCCCTTTTTAAGTTTAAAATGTGAAGTGGAGATAAAGATTTGTGATCAAATTTAAAGTGTTCCTAATAGGGATTAAATTTAGATTCCATTAAGCAATTTTTGTAGACATCCTAAGCAGCAAATATTTGTTGCAAACATATTAATTGAGTTTTAATTATAAGATAGATGTTTGCATGATATGACTGCTAAGCTTTCTTGACACTGTTTCTAATAATGAACTAACATTCCAAGACATATTTATGAATGTTTTAACCCAGTAACTCAGTTATAAGATGAAGCAAGTTATAATAATAAAAACAACCTAAACCTCACATTAGGTACAAATTAAGCAGCCAGCCATTTCCTGCAGCCTTTATGGTTATAATTAATTTTTCACTTGAGTCCATCCTCTTATATGTAATCAAATAAATATATATTAACTACAGGAGCTCTAGTGCATACATCATCCAGAGCCGAGTAATTATTAACATTGGACAGTTAACAAATACTTACTCATAAAAAGATTTTTGGATTCATCAGCTATGTGATAAAACATGGATAGTCATACAGTAAAACACTGCATAGTCGTTAGCCCTCTCTAGGTAGCCGCTTAACCATAACTTTAGATACTTTTTTTATTAAATCTTGTTAAATCCTGTTTCTTGTCTCTCCACGTGGATCTCTGATCTAGTTCCTATCTGGGGAATTTGAGAGAAACATTTTCAAAGACTTGGTTGAATGCAAATGTACTACTCCCTGTTTTTCAAATGGGGGTAGCAGGATAAAATTCTAGGATCCAGGGTCATGAATGCCTTATAAGTGTCACAAGAAAATATTAGATTACATCCCAGGAAAGTGTACAATGTTTAAGGGCTGGTAGTGGTCAATTAAGGGAAAGTTACTGCTAAAACTACACCAAGGGAGACTGTTTAATAGGATTACACTCAAATACACTGAAACATTAGCTTTCTTTTAGTTTTAAAGGATCTTTTGTTGGTTTTGAATAATAATAGATTGCTATCTCACAGCACTGTTATGACATTTGATTAATGTTTGTGAAGTGTTTTGAGACCCTTATTTGAAAGGCACTAAAAACTACAGAGTATTGTTATTATCCTTTCTCTGAATTCCCCCAAGTTCCAGGTGGCTCATAACATTTTAGGGAAAGGCTGTCAGAGTAACTCTGTAGACTCCATTAAAGCAATGTATTTCATCTGTTTACTGATAATTTCTGCTTTATGCTTTTCGATTTTCCTGGTTTCTGGTCTCTTTCCTTCGACTGAGTAATGTATGAGACAGGATGATAGGTCTGATATGATGAAAATGGGCTGTTCCCAAGGCTGGGATTTTTAATCTTGTCAACCTGTTGATACACTGCTTTTACAATAATGTCTCTCAAATGAAGAAAAACAAGCAACAAAAATAAATAGCAAATAAAATATATAGACTGTGCCAGGTATCTCTGAGAGATTTAGTATGTGCCAAAGTATTTTACTGAGAAATTCCCAGTCTTACAAGCAGATCTTAATTTCTTCCCATTTGTGTGCTTCACTTTTTCTGGAAAAAAGGAACGGCAGCGGAGTTAATTTTACATTTCTGACGCAGAACTCGGATCAGATATTTTGTAGTCAGCCCAAGGCCATACAAAGCACAGAGAGTGGTAGTACAAAATGATTGTGCTATGTGTGCTTCTGTATCCAGATACACCATAGTCTGATATGCAATATTTAATGGAATTTGAACATTACCTTTCTCTGCATATATTGGTAACTAAATGACTGCTGGCAATTACTCTTCAAATAGTGCAGAATCTTTGTTTTGGAAAAGGTTTCTTATATAATCCAGTTGTTTTTCTAGCTTCTCAATGCTTCAGGATGAAAATAGAGCAGCACTCTGGCAGATATTACAAAACAGAAATACAAGCCAAATTTTTTTGATGTTCCTGTCACAGGGCTGGATAGGGTACAACAGTACGAGAGAAACACTCAGAAGCAGTCCTGCCACTGTCTACTGACCTGAATACAAGCAAATCAGGAACCATGCCAATATTCCTATTTCTGCACCCTTTCCCTCCTCCCCCAGCCCTCAGGAAAACAAAATATATATAACAAAAAACAAAGCAAAACCCAGAAAGTTATACAATTATAACATGTTTTCTCCTCCTGTGGTATGTTTCTTTGAGCTTTAGACTAGCAGACAGCAGTGCAGCAGCAGAGTTTTGGCACACAAAATGTCTCTATTAGTTAAAGCAAACCACACGATACGAGCAACACAATGTGCCAGATATCCTTACAGTCAAACAGTAAAAAAAAATCCAGAGAGAAAAATACACAAACATAAAGTAGTAGGAGCATCACTATCTTGGTTACTTTATCAAAGATGGAGGGAGGTAGAAGAAACATGGAGGAAAAACATGTTTAAGAATCCCTCGTTAGATTATTCTGAAACAAGAGTCAATTTTCAATTTAATTTTTTTTTCTCTATAATTTTTTTTAGCAATTCTATTTCTTTTTATTTAGATAATGGAAATATTAAGCTTTCACTAAAACCCAATATTTATAGCACAGATGGTAATGAAGATAACCATGAAAACATGAACTGAGTATAAACCAGGACAGTGATGATTTTCATATATTGCCGACAGCTTGAAACAGTAACTCCAAAAAAAGCCCTGGTCCAGTAGATGATCTGGCCCATTTGTCTTAATGCCCTGTTAGCTCCTGCTATATCTGAGCTGAATGACCCAAGGGCACCTCCAAACAAACAGGTCTGGATGGACATGCTGGATATGTTTTCAACCCATTGCAAGGTGTGCCCAAGTCCCTTCCCTCCTGCCTTCCGCACACTCTGCTCTCTACAGACTGTGACCCAGGTGTACAAGTCAGATGAGATCAGTGGTGTGCTCCAAGAAGGACTGTGATTTCAATGATTCCATGACAAGGCTGCAGAGAATACACCTGTAGGACTTCTCAAAGACAAACTCTTAACCCCATCTGATGTCCTTTGTTCCCATGAGCAATGGAGTTTAAATTTTAATAAAACAGCTTTTCTCTCTTCATAATAACTTTGCACAACACAGGACAATATTTTTAGTATAATTTAGATTGTGGTTTTAAGGAGATACATCCAGTTTATTTGCACAGGCAAAGGGGTTTAGTATGCATTATACAGTAACAGAAGCATTTATAGGCATAATTATGCTGATAAACACCAATAAATTGTTGTTCTTGTAGAAAGAAAAAACATTCTTTTGTGTTGTGTACATTATTTCACTCTCTAAGGAAGCTCCAGGAGCAACTTGGATCTCTGGGGCAATCCCTCCTCCCCTGTACTTCAGCTCTCCTTAAGCCCTGAAATTCTCAAGAAAAGAATTACAGGGATAAGCCAGGCAAAAACTCAAACCAGGACAGCTGTTGTAGAAAGATTTTAAGGGGCAAAGAACAGAGTTCATCTCTCAACAGATTTTTTTTGTGGGGATTGATCTCAGTTCTATTTTATTTCTTGCAGATTATATAGAGAACATCCTGTCCCTGAAGTAACTGGCTGTGTGGTTCATTCCCTGCAGCCCAGAGTGTTCGGACGTGACCCCAAATCTCAAACTTCTCTGTCTTTATTATTTTTCATCCCATTATCTTCCTACTAACATGATCCCCACTAAGAAATCAAAAATGACAAACCAGGAAAGAAAAACACCAGACAGAGAACAAAACAAAGCAAAACAAAAAAGCTCCAAACTCTCACAAGAAAACACAGTAGAGCTGATCTTGCTGGTTCTGTGTTTTTCCTCTTTCCCTGATTTTTTTTTTAGCTGCCTTGTCTGGATTATAAATGCACCAGACCTTTTATTCTGCTTGCATGGAGAATAGAACAATAGGTTTTGTTTGATTTTGAAGAAATTCGATAGTTAGGGTGATAAAATAGGAACATATAAAACTCCTTCACTAATAATCCTCTCAAAAGACTATTACTCTGATTTGATAATCCCAACAATTTAGCCTTTTAAGAATTTATTTTTATGTGTAAACACCCACCCCAAAAAAGTGATTACAGTTCCAGCTTCACATTTGCCAATACAGCAGCTGAATGTTGTAATAAGTAACCAAACCTTTCCCTTCAAAAACTGCGTGTAACCCAGAAGCCAAAAGTGCTGGCTTCTCCCTAACAGCTTCACAATACAATGATGTGCTGTCAGTACAAATATCTAACTTCAGACAATCTGGGAATGGCATAAACTAGGCTTAATTTGGCAGAAAGATGACAGTATGTGGAAAACTGTTGATTTTGGTGTTTATGTATTAGCTATCACATATATGTTAACACATAAAAAAGCATATATTTCTGTATATATAAATAGACCAAAAAAAGCATATGTAGAAGAAAGTGCTAAAGTTCAGATATATAGACATATATATATATATATATAAACATGTGTGTACATATGCTTAATGCAGTTATACATATGTATAAATACTCTGGAGTGTTTTATATTTGACTTTATAAACTTGCTGCTTAAACTCGCCATAAAATTGGACTTTATTTTGCAAATGCCCTCATACTACTGTAAGATTCTGAGTTCAAATTGCAATAGCTGAGCTCAGAAAAATAACAACAGAAACACAACACCTTGTAATAAAATACTATTTTGACCACCAACTATGTAGTAATAAATTGTGAACATGACCTCATCTGTTCAATTTTAAAACAAATAAAAAAAAAGTAAACACATAAGTATGATAGTGGCTCATAAAGCAAATGAAATGTTAAATTGGATTGGTGTACACTGTTTTTTAATTGTTATTTGATTCCCTTAAGTAGCAGTGACCTCCTTGTTTAGCTATTTGGTGCAAATCTGCACAAAAAGAATGTTTATCCTTAAGAAAGATAACAAAACTGTTTCCTCCAATAGCAACTTATCTTTATATAGCTTACATAATAAACCAAATCTAATCTGACAGTGTCCCTGCAAACCTTCTCTGAAGTACTGAAATACAGATTATAGTTAGAATCTGGGGGGGTTGAGGGGTATGAAGAAGGTATTAGGATTTTCATTTTTCATCTTTGTTTCAGAATCATTCTTTTGACAAAGTCTCTGTGAACTCTTTTCAGATGCTTCAACATATTTGTCAGACCACTGCACAGCAATGCAGAGTGTATTAATTCTTGGCAGAAGTGTTTTTTCTCCAAGGAACATCAGGGCACCTTCTGTCCTGTAATTAAACTGAACCTGCTCTTGGATCTGTTTATCCAAGCTTGTGCCATTTTCTGACTGACAATCCTGTGGTGATGTACTGCTGCAATGCATCATCTAAGTAGATGCTGTGATGAGGCGAGACCCGAGCAGGGGCGCAGGTTCAGTTTAATCCAGGCACCAAAGACAGAGCACAGAGCAGCTCTTGTCTCACCAGCATTTTAGTGCTGCTGTCACCAGGGCACAGAGCAGGGGTGAGAAGGAGTGTGATGTAGACATTCATGATATAAACATATGCACCTTTTTACACATGAGACTGTTTTTAAGGGCCACACAAGCAGGCTGGGCAGTTTAAATTTCTCCAGAAGGCCTTTATGAGTATAAGGTTGGGAATAAGTGTTAATGCAGGTAATGCAGGTAAGAAGAGAGGAACTATACACCTTTGTTAGAGATTAATCAGTTTTGGAAAAGGACAATGTTGATCCCCTTCAAGAGAAAGACTTTTTTCCATATTTTGGAAACAAAAGAAAGCAAGCAAGCTATGGATTATCTTTTGTTTGGACACTCTGCCTCATAGCATCCTTTCTCTCTATTTGAATCCACTACTGGATCCCCAGGATCCAGAGACCTCTTTCTAGTTCAAGAATACAGTATCTTCAACTTTTTTCTGACACAGAGTGTGATTGCATTAATAGCCAATGATGCATTCAACACAATATGTCTTAGAATTTAATTCAGCATTCAGGAAATCAGATCTATTTGAGGAGCAGAATTTAAACACATGATTGGCTTCAGGCCTATGCTTAAGTCAATAAACTTTAATGAGACAAAGTTTAATGGCTTTCTTCAATCAGGGCAGAGGTAGTCTGTGTTGAGGGCTTGCAGCTTTAAGCCTAGACATGAACACTATTGTAAGATTTAAAATACAGCAGTATTTAAATGGGCTTTCAGAACCAATGCATCCTATAATATATGAATATTAATATTATGAATTATGCAACCAAAAAATTCAAATGTTTAAAAGGGCTGAAGTAACAAACGCATTAATATATTGTGTCCAATCTTGAATATAAAGTAAAAATCCAAACTTGCTGAACTGAAATTTATAATAATAGATTTTAAAAGTATTCGATTACATATTTTTTACCTTCTTTCTCTTTATGCATTAACTACACTTTTTTTTCCAAGTAACTTTAGTTGCTTGAGTCCAAGACAACTTATATTTATGTAGAATAGGAAAATGAATCTTAACCTCTCAGAATATATTCAAATGAGAAATTCACTAGTATTCAATCTTATTTTTCTCTGAAAACTGATTACATTATTAAGACCTGGGAGGACAAATGAACTTTCTGATACTGACTGTTTTTAAGGCGTATTTTTTTTTTAAATCTAATTTTCTCTGCACATTTTCATTGACGAGTAAAAATGCCATACACAAATAGGAAGTGCTCTTAATTTGTTTTGGACCTCTGTAAATTATGAATAGATAGAAACTCTTTTTAAATGCAAAACTTAACCTTAGCTATATCTTTGTGAATGGCATATTGATAGTAAAATTATTTTTAAAATGTCTTATCCAATTATTAACTATAATTTTATTTTTATTGCATTCCAGCTCTTTCACAGATATTCACACTACTTAAACACCCCTTTCCCAAATGTATCTGCTCAAACAGATCCAATGTGACAGCACTTGGCTCCTGTCCCCCTCTCCTCAAATTTTGCACTGATATTGCAGAGAAGCTTGGGACCCACGGAAAGGGTGGCCCTGTCCATCCTATTCAGAGACACAAGAACCACAGTATCTCCTCTTTCTGCTTCTTCTCTTTAACATTTGGTGCAGTGTTGTGGAACCATAACAAAAACAAAGCCCTGATGAAACAGTGCAGCACCTTTCCCCAGCACTTCTTGTTGTTAAATGAAATGGGGCATGACATCTTGGGGAGGTGGAAAGCTTTGCTGACTGTTTTATCCTTAAAGCACCAAAGGCTTTTAAAAAAAGTGCCTTGCTTTGTTTAAACTTGAAAGATGGACATTATTTTTTTCTGAAATGTACTAAAATAAAATCTCCAGCTGAGCTGCAATTTTAGTAAGCTATCTGGCCTACTCCATTATGCCCCTTATGCAACTGAGATTAAGCATCTTAATGAACATTAATGTTAATCTAAATGCTTAAAGAAAACAATGCCTATGAAAAAGCTAGAACCAGAATAAAATCCTTCCGAACTAAGTACATTTTTTCACTTTTTCCCTACAAACACTCTACACAGTTTACAGGCAAATGACAGGTATATATAGGCTACAAGCAAATAGGGCCTTTCAACATAGTGCATGTCTGCAAAAACAATTGCTTACCTAGGAAAAAACTCATTACTGGTAAGCAATCCATTTTAAGATCTCTAAGGAGGTAAACTATCTAAAAACAATATCTAGGTAATAGCTACCTATTTATCTGCTATACTGGAAACATGCTTTCTTTTTTTTTTTTTTTTTTTGTTTCCCAATTCACTTTCTATCTGAGCTTCATAGGTTAATTAGGAGTTAAACACATTGCAAATTAAAATCTGGATCTGTTTTGAACTTTCAGATTCCCATGGTCCAGGCAAGTTTGTCTATATATCCTCTGTTTCCATTCCTCAAATGTCCTTTAGAGAAGGCTAAGATTTTCCAGTTGATGATACAGCATGTGAATGGACAGTTTCACTGTGCAGTGTTCTGAGATATAATATTTTGCATTTGAAGACTTTGGAAATTTCTTATATTCTAATTCTGCTGACTTCTGCTTTCAGTTTGATGGAATTATTTTTTTCAGATTTTATAGTGCAAGCAAATGCAAGTGAGGAAAAATATTTTTATTGTTGGTTTTTTAAGAGTTTTTGGAATTAAATAAGGCAAATATACAATGCACATGGCAAATTAATTCTGTTTTAATGTTGCTTTCATAATTTAATCAGTAGTAATTGTGTATACCTAATTGTTATTCTACAGAGAAAAAAAGGTTAAAAAATAAAAAGAGGGTCAAAGTTAAAATGTAATTAAAAACACAAGAGAAAAAAAAGCTTTCTTTGCAAGAAAAAGAATCTACAAACAGAAGAAAAATTACAAGCTATAGGTAGAGATTCCTCAGTTAATTTGATATCTGTTTAAGACATTATTTTTAAGCATACAATTTGAGGTTATTTATTGCCATCATATCCAGTGCCATGTGTATATCTATGTAGGACAAATGTAAAATTTTTATCCCTGCAGATGATACCCATAATTAACTACCTAAGAACCAAGCAGAAGCAAGAAAAATGAGTACTCGTAATATACCATTTCTCATTTCTCTAATATTTTGTGAACACTGAATCATTTTGTATTTTGTATTTTAACTCATGCTTCATTCCTGAGTTAAAGCTGCTTTGTAAGTGGCTAACAATCATCAGTATTTTTATTTAAACCCACCCTGTAAATGTAATTGTAAAGGAACTGTTTTTCTTTAAATGCATACATTCTTGAAAAAAAAAAGAGTTGATCCACATGCTGCAGGCAAGCTTGACATAACTATAAATTGTAGCACAGCTGAAACCTAGCCCTGGCAAAGTGTATTCATTCAGTTCTGTCTAAATATTACACCCAATCCAAGGCTTCTCAAAATTACAAATTTACTTTTTCCTTCAGCATTCCTTCTCTTTTTCAGGCTCAATCTTTTCCCCTTCCGTCTTTAAATGTCTGGGGGAGAAATATAAAGATGGACTTATCATGTTTATGAAAGTCTTCAAAGTAAACTACAAATAATTAAGCAGACACAAATATTGGCACATACACATGAATAGCACAAAGAGAAGTAGAAAAGTATATAGGAAATAAAATGAATCTTTATTTACTGGATTAAAAAAAAGGACTTTGCAGTCCTTGCTTTAGGAAATATACTTAGTTCAACATGTCAGTCATCAGAAAATTCATCAAGTTTTGGTGTTTGAAATAGGCTAAGTGATTAAGAAGAATAAGAGCCTGTTTGATTTCTAAAGTGCATTTTCCAGGTAGCTCAGGGATCAGAATGGAGGAACCTTCCCTCAGAATTGCAGAGACAACAGGAAAGCTTATCACCCTGTCTCCTTCTACATGGGGTGCCTCTTTCAAGTAAGATAAAGCTAATCAAAGCCTCAAGCATTTGTGGCAGGAGACAGCGAATTAAACATACAAAAACCACTAGGTGGTCTTGTCTTTGTAAGCAGAAATGATTTGATGTGTGCCTTTATATTTTAATTGAAAGAAAATTCAGAGATACTGAGTGCAGCAAAGAGAAAGATCACTGTAATGTATGAATCAAATTGTGGTCTTAGACACATGTCTAAAATTGATAAATATTAGATAGAAGATTTTTCACCTTTGCTTCTCTCTGTCCTTGCTGTTTAAAATGAAGCTATTTCAGTATCGATAAATAAATGCGTTCCCCAAGGCGTAAGCAATTCTCATTCACCTCCACTACAGTGTCCGCTATCACAATGGATTGGCTGACCGCATAATTCTGATTTTGAAATCTGAGTTTCAAGAAGTGATATTAAGCTGCTTTGAGTTGTCATAAAAATTGCATTTCTAAAAGAGATAAGTAGGTTTCAGATTCCTAAATAGTGCTGCAACAGGAGCACTTTAGAAACTGTAATGGAGCTATAGGACTCAGTATTCACAATTGTTGAATTGGAATGATCACATCATTTATGAAAACACATACCTAGATGTCCTTGACCATTTATGACAGCAGTAATGAGAGCAAACACCGCCAACCTCAATTTAAACATGAATAAATATGAACCTTTCTGACATCAACTGTCCTTTCTTTGACAGTTTCACTATATACTAACTAAAAAAAACACACCACTATTCCAGAACAGATTTCATCTTAAAAAAACAATAGAGCTCTTTATTGTCAGCACAGAAGAGCTAAAGATGCTATGAAATAATAAAACACTTTTATTTCTTCCTGCATTTCAGCAATTGGAAGCAGTATTGAATCTGGCTGGTGTGACAGGGCTTGCAACCACACTGTTGATGAATATTGCCAAAGTGGCAATTGTGTTACATACTTACCTACAGCAATTGTATAATTGATATAGACTAAGATTTGTGCTGGCATGTGCATAATCAGTCAAATTCGTATTGCATATATAACCATCACAGAGGAAGAAGAGACACCAGAGTCCAGTTCAGCACACCTGGAGTCCGGACTATTGTCTGTGAGGCTCTGCCTTTCTCCATTCTCTAAACAGGTCATTTAGGGGACTAACCTCTTTGCACAGGCATCTATAGGTAAGTGGTTTGAATTGTGTTTTCTTTCACTATGAACTGGGTAAAAAGAACTGGGTTCACATACCTCTTTTTATCTGTGTTCCTGGGTCATTTGGAGAGCTTGTCCAATTTCATGTGGCATATTGCATCGATCTGTGTAAATTAGAGGTAAGCCCACAGGTCTTGTTTGAATATTCACCGACAAGAAATTTTAGTGAGAAATATGCCATTTCAGGTTACTATTTCCTACTTCCTCCATTGAATTAATGGCTTCAGCACTACCTTAACATTGTGTTACCTGTGACAGCATCAAACCCTTAAGTTGCGGATGAGGAAATGTGTCACTCAAATCAAACTCCCCCTCTTTGTCATTGCACCCTGAACTTACAGCCTATGCGCTCAGGTCCCTAAGCCCTTTGCAGCCTCCCAGAGCAAAACTGTTCTTTGGAGGCACAACCCCTTGGAAAATAACCTCATATTTTCACTTGTTTTCCTCTTTCCTTTTCTCCGACCTGTGTTTGATGTCCCCTCGGCAGAGTGAATCTGTTTCTCCACAAGATTCTAATTTGAGAGAGGAAGAGTTGTAGCCCCAAATCTCTCTTTCCTCCAGCTCATATTTAGGTTCTTCTGAAGCAGTAGTGTGCTGTCCTTCCCTGTGGCCATGCTCATGGGTAGTCTTCATGCCTTCTGATGACAGGGAGTCTCTAAATCTTCTAAATCACTAAACATTATGTTTCAGTGGAAGTTGCAGCGGGTGGACCTTTGGATATCAATAACAGTTATTAACTTTCCATCACAGCACTATGCTCACTTCCACCTCCCACAGGTTCAACCAGCTAGCTGCCACTTCCTCCCCACTATGCCATGAGTTCGAGTAATTCTAAATCGTAGTTCTAACAGTGGAAACACAAACAGGCCTGTGATACACTATAGCTCTGCTCTCTAAAGAGCTCTGCTCTATGGTTTGCACTGTTAGGTGATTGTGTGCATAACACACACAGAGTTCTCTTGTTTACTAATCTATTTTTACCATCAATATTGGAGTTTGGATTTCTGGATTACGGAGTTCATTTCTATCTTCTTCCTAAAATGAAACTGAACTAATTCACATATTTTTGAATGGATGTTTTCCCTTGTATGCTCTTAATAGCTTCTTACAGACTTGCCAAACTTTAAAGCGGAGGGTTTTTTTCATTGTGTTTTGGGGTCCTTTTTTTGGTCTTCTTTTTTGTTTTCTTCTGGCAAGGCAAGCAATACTTTGCAATCAGCTTAGCATATAATACATTTTCTTCTGAAATAATTGATGTATATCAACTTTATACATAAAACATGACAAAAGCCCATCAGCTATACTTTGCAGTCAGGAGATTAAAAATAAAAAATATTGTTAAAAAGTTGATTGGCAAAAATGTCCTAGTTATTCAACTAGTTTGCATCAGTGTCTTTTCAATGACAACTAAGCTCTTTAAAAAGTCTCATTCTGTTTGATAAAAAGTATTTTTAAAGAGGAGCTTGAATTTACACTTCCAAATTCTGTTTTTGAAGACTTTTAAAATGTTTGCTCATTCGAAACATTGCATCTAATCTAGTAAGACACGTAAGCTAAGAAAACAACTTCTAAAATAATATATGTACATCAGCAAATCAAAAGACCATCTCAGCATTAACATTAAAAATATTTTTTTACTGAATTCATGAAATAAAGTTTGTTGAGTATAGATGACTTATGAATGTGCATGTGTGTGTATATTTATTCCCACTATGATTTACAAATGATGAGCAATACTACACAATTCAACCTATCAGAATTATTGAGCAAAGACATGTAGGAACATCCTAATCAGTATGAATAGGCATAGTACAATTAATTTCTTAGTTAGAAATTAGTATCAATATAGCAACATCTATGGAAACTAAAAACATACTGATCTACAGACCTGTGCTTGTCTTGCATCCAGATGGTAAACTGCATCCTTTTGCTTGTGCTTAAACTAATAATACAAGAAATAATATAAACATATTGCAGAAACCTATCATCTTCATGATATACAAACAATATCTAAAATGTCTTCTCCCCTAAATCCTAAAGAACTCATTATTCTTATGTGCATCTAGAGGTTAAGTAAAAGTGAATATAAAAGTTGAATCTTACAGGAGTTCTTCGAAATGTGCACACATTCTTGGAATGATACATTTGAGGTGAGATAGCTGAACAAGAACTAGAGCTAGTTGGCAGCGTAAGTTATTCTTTGCGTAAGGATATATAGTGTAAGTCATTCTTTGTGTAAGAACTAATAACAGAACTGTCTATGAAACCAAAGTGACACTTGGCCAGTTTCTGAAAATAATAGAATAATGATAAACAAACAAATTTATCAAATAGAGATTTCAATTAAGGTTCCTGAATGTTCAAAATATGTTCAGACAATTAAAAAGAATCACAGAAACATAGAACTAAAACATATGACTAAGGGTACTAATCAGATGCTCCTTGAACTTTGGCAGGCTTGCTGCCATGTCCACATTCCCAGGGAGACTTTTCCAGTAATCACTCATCCTCTAAATGAAAAACCTTTTCTTAATGACCAGCCTGAACTTCCCTTGGCACAGTTTCATTCCATCTCCTCATGCCCTACTACTGGTCACCAGAGGGAGGAAACCAGCCCCTCTGCCTCCTCTGTTCTCCTTGAGGAAGCTGTTGACTTTGATGTGGGCACCTTGCAGCCTTCTTTTCTCCAAGCTGAACAAACCAAGCAACCTCAGCTGCTCCTCTTGCCTTCAAGACCTTTCACCCTCCTCTGGACACACTCTAATAGTCTGATGTCCTTATCCTTTGTGTGTCCAAAACTCCACACAGTACTCAAGGTGAGGCTGCAGCAGTGCAGTGTAGAGTAGAACAATCACCACCCTCAACCAGTTGCCATTCCATGCCTCATACATCATGGGGCATTGTTTGTTGGCCCTTTTGGCTGCCAGGGAACACTGTTGATGCATATTAAACCTGCTATCAACCCAGATCTCTTTCCCCAGTGCTACCCTCCAACTTCTCATCCGTCAGTTTGCATGTATAACCAGCATTATCCTGTCCCAGGTGCATAATCTGGCCCTTGCTCTTGTTAAAACAAAATCTTTTTGAATGATCATTTCCAAATAACATGATCAGCTCAGAGTAGAGGTAGATTTATCTTGACTAAGCTTTGAGGCAAGAAATTTCAAGAAAACTGTATCAGAAGAGACCTTCCCAGCTCTGTACTGAGTAAAATAGCAACCTTACATACTCAACAGTTTGATGAACTATTCAAATAGACTAGCAATAAGATTAGTTTATTGGTTTATGCTGGACAGTAAGATTTGATTAGAGTTGTGACTTGAACCATGATCTCCCTGTCCACCCTTAGGTTTGCTCACTCTTTTGCTGCAGTATACTTGAATCATTTAACAATAATAAATACTGTAAAAGTCCAATTCAGCAGACTCATTTTAGGCAACCACTGTAGCATGAATCAAACAGTACCTTCAGAGTTTCTTAACTAGGATTCTAAAAAAAAGCCTAAACATGCAGTTTAGATATTTGCATTACAGAAGTTTCTAGAAGTAGTTGTGATGAGACCCTGTTTTTTGGCTTCTGTTCAGATACTTGGGGAATATCAGAAATTAATTTAAATTTGTATCAAATGTCCAGCCAGTTTGGGATGGCAGCAGAAAAGGAAATACCAGGAATAAAAGGAATATTTTACAATATTGAAATTACATTTTTACCTTACTAGTACTTTACTTTGTTTTGATTTTTTTTAATGAGATTGGCCAGAAAGTAAGGGGAAATATTATTACAAGATCTGTGATCCTATAGATTCTCATAGATAGTAGTCATCACAAATTCATTGAAGACACCAAATACACTTATTAGGTAAAGGTACAATTCAAGTATATTCCCATTTCTCTTAATTGGTACTTTCAATGAGGGTTTAGTAGTAGTAGTAGTAGTAGTAGTAGTAGTAGTAGTAGTAGTAGTAGTAGTTTTGCTGTTGCAACCACTAGGTTATGCCACACAATTGTATACAATTTCTGCAGTAAAATACAATACAAAGGGAAGAAGGGAGCAAAGAGTATCCAAGTAAAAATTTTTTCCTTCTCCAGTGTCTTTTTCACATTAATCAGTATTAACTTCTGAGAGATGGGTGTTTAGATCTGTCACTTCACCACGCTGCTAAATAACTAATTAATACTAATGGTAGAGCTGTGAACTTATCAGTCTAACCTATTAAAATTGAAACATCATGAGCTCTCACACCCTGAAAAGGGAATAAAACACATTTATTATCAATGAGAAAGCCAGAGCTGATCTTCCCTTTCTGATTCCTAAGGAAGAGGGCAGTGTTGGATTTAATTTACCAAAAGAAATAGGACTTCCTATCTGTACTCTAATCTATGACTGGAGCTCCTCTTTCAGCAGCCTGAAGTCCAAAGGAAATGGTAGAATACATTTTATTAAAATACAGTTTTTATCACAGTTCTAATAATTCTGAGATCTCAAAAAAACAGAAGAAAATTTGTGATCTGTAGAGTGACACTGACGCAGGGGCAGCTGAAGCACAGTGAGAACAGCCTAAGGGAGGACCATTTTTGGTGCTGTTTTTAAAGAAAGCAGCTGGGTTTTGTAATGTAGCAAAAAAAGCAATGAATTAGGGAGAACTATTGCTAAAAGTAATCACTTGACTGCTGTTTTTGAGATGAGGAAATTAAACTAGCTGTTTGGATCTCTGATTTCATCAAATGTAGAGTCTGACAAATGTAGCACAAGTGAAATGCCTCCTGTCCAATGCTTGTCCCTTCGTCCAACTTACCAACGGAGTCAAAATTTAAACCCCAGTGATGTCAGGGGCAGTCTTCTTTATTTTAGCCTTTGCATATACAGAGTTATGACTACATTCAAAAGTAGGGCAAGCAGAGAACGTGCATGTTTTGAAAACCCTGAATCCTTCACAGTGGCAAATAAACAGCTAGGGATCTGAGTGGGAGCACTGGGGAACCAGGACGTGCTTATGACAGGATGTTTCTGCCCTATGAAAAATTTCAGGTAATTAATTCAGATCATGGAACATAGTACCACCTGAAAGCTGGCTATATTCACACAGCTGTACTCTGAGAATTCTTATTTATTTGATAAATGTCCACAAGGCCCGCAGAAATCAAATTACATTCATAAATCTAAACAGGAGGTGATAAAAACACAAAGCTCAGCTTTTAATAAGCAGGCACTTCCATCTGGTAGTTCTTCTGATGACATTACAGATGTATGTAGCAGAGACATTTATGGAAGTATAATCTTACTGTCCTGAGGATTTCTTCCCAACAGATAAATCTATTGATTCAAAACAGAGCAAACCAGAAGAAATTTGCACCAAATAATTGACCAAAAGGGTAACACTGACAGAACTGAAAATTCAGTAGCAAAATGAATGGGAAAAAAAAATGCGCAGGTAGACCTGGACTTTATACTCTGCAAGAGCTGTGGCTTCGTTCAATCTGCTGCAAGTATGTTCTTGTATGGTCCTGTTTAATTGAAATGTAAGCCACATGTTCAAGTTGCGTGGCCAGAGAGATCTGGAGAGGGCTCAGGCACTGATTTATAGAAGTCTCAGTTGCAACTTAAAACAGTAGTCACATTCTGATGTAGCAGCAAGCATGTCAAAAACTGATGACAGGAAAGAACTTGCAACAAAAGGATACCTGGGGGTAAGGTGCGCCTTTCATTTTGTCTTCACAAAACCTTAAACAGGCATGGATCAGGAGATCAGAATATCTAAAGAATATATATGGGAAAAAATGAATATAAATTTTAAAAGACAACTGGAAAACAATATGTTTCACACAGCTTTAATTCGTAGTACAAAATTTTACTGATTGTGGCTTATTTTCGATACATTTCTTGTGTTAAAAAAAGAATAAGTCCTAACACCACTTTTCAAATCAAATCTGATGACTATCACAATAGAAATAGAGAATTTTTTCAAATCAATCTTTTTGAGTCTCTTTATTAAAAATGACTGTTGTGAATAATAAAAACATACTTTGTGTGATATTGAAGCTATTCACAGAAGTGAAAATGAAAAGGAGAAACCTGAATATTGATATATTCTACATTTTTTCATAGTCTTTCAAACAACAAGTGGTAAATTAGATTACTTTTACTTATAGACATCAAAGAACACAGTGTCTCAGAAAATCTCTGAAAAATGACATTACAAGCACTAGCTATTCTGCACAGTCCCAATAGAAGAGCAAGATACAAAATTATGTCACTGCACTGTGAAAGATCTAAGCAACCATAAAACAGGTTCAGAACATACTTGCCAAAGTTCTCCATCACAAGTATTTAATTAATTGTCTCCATGAACTCCTGATAAGAGACCTTTCCCATTAGCACAGATTAACCCTGTCTCTGAGAAGAGAGACAGATTCATTTCTGATTTTCACCAGAGCATCTCAAAGCTCTGACCAGAACTAAACTTAGTAGACACAAACATTTCAGTGTTTAAGTTAGACTGACAATCCCCTCAAATTAGTAGCAAGTAACTGTGCTCCCTAGTGTTGGCCAAAAATAGGAGACAGTCTTGTTCTGAAAAAGGGTATAGATATAAAAAATATTTTTATTTTATTTAGATGTTCTGAAACCATTGTTCAGAAATTATTACACTTTAAAATGTTACTACCATGTTGAAATAATATAGTAGCAGTCCATTATCCTAAATTATATATCTTCCATGACAACTTTGTGAACATACAGTGATAAGTCCAAAGTCTACATTTGCTGTAGACATGTACTGCCATATGTATTTCAATAACACAATGCCCTTCAAATGAGCAAGTAAAATATTTATGGTATCACTACACTGCATTTCTTTCCTAAATTATTTACATTTATAACATAAGTAAGAAAAAAAAAAACCCTGACAACCTGGTGTAATTAACAATTTAACAAAGTCTATATTTGGCATTGTTGGCTGAAGTACTAAGTTTACATATAGCAATGAATTTTGTTCAGGACACATGGGAGCTTTCCATCCTATTGTTTGATTAGTCCTAATCTTTGGCCTTAATTCCTCAAATATTGGGGCAATTTGCAGTTCTTCTCTGTCAGGTGCTATTCAGAGTTCTTTGAAGTAGAGGGAATGATGCCAACTGAGTTTAGACCAGTCCCTAAATATAGTGCCCTTTCTTACAGCACGCAGAGGAAGGATATAAGAAAATTACATGGTGAAATTACAAGCATTACAATTAGTACAAATACTGTAAACATTGCTAACTTTAAGCCCCTAAATTGTTTATAGAATGAACAAAATAGAATTAATCAGGGAGATATATTGAACTTCAATCCCATTCTGGAGCTCAATGATGGCTAACAGGCAGCCTAGTGTTCCGCAGCTGGAATATGAGCCCTTCTGTTTGAAGTTGTGTTTTCCTCACACGCCAAATAGGCAAGATGTTTCCTGCTGCATTAACTTCCTATAAGCTAGATCAAAACCTGTCAGGAGTCCTGGGAAGGCAATTCAGAATGTCTCTCTCCATAAACGAAATAATCTCTCTGAAGTTTCCTAAGAACTCTTCAGTTTGTTTAATCTTGTCAACCATGCTTCCTCTTTAGTCAGTGAGGAGATAAATCCCAATCACAATGTGGAAGATGGCAATTAAGAGTTCCTCTCTACTTGATGGAGAAAAACTTCATTCCAAAGCCAAAGGAGAGGTTTGAAATAATTGAGGTGTCTCTTGAGGTTCTGATCATTTTCTTTTGACTCCAGAGAGATTCCAAAGTACTGAGGTAGAAAAAGAAAATCTTTGTTAACTTAGAGGAAGAGCATATAGTTCTGATACAAAACATGCCCAGTAGCAAAATCTCCATATTCTAGATTGAAGGTTTTGATTTCCTACAATATGGTTTCTGCACTTGTGCAATCACTAACCATACTCTGACTTAGCTATCTCCATTACAAAACAAGGGCCAAAACACTGTTTCACTGGGGTTAATGTACCTGAGTACTTAGGTCAAGGTCCATGGAATGAAGTCCATGGGCTCTTGGTGAGTAATGAAACATGGCTGCAGACCTCATGGCTTAAGTCAAATGTGGGACAGTAAGCGCTGCTAATAAGCAAAGATCTCATGATCAAATTTTCTCCCTTTCACTCCTTCTTTCAACCATGTTTCCTCACTGTATGCTATTTCTTGGCACGTTAAATAGTGACATAGAACCCTCAAAAAATTAGGACAAAAATGAAATAAAAAATTAGATTCAGTATATAAGAAAAAATTCAAGGTATGGATGTTTTTATATGGATTTCTTGTTTTTCTTTCTGAATTTTGTGGTATTAGCATGCAAAACATGATATTGTCACAAAAGGATCAGGGAGTGCTGGATGACAGCCATCTGAATATGAGTCAGCGTGTGCCCAGCTAAGCAGCTTTTAGAACCACTGGAAAATGACCTCCTCTCTGCGTGATTTACTCTTAGCTTTCACTTCTCTCTTTGGTTGCCCATTAATCTGGGCAACCAAATTTTGCTAGCAGCTTGGTCAGGTCACTAAAATGCTAAGATAAACTTTGCAAGTTCTGCGTTCTTTGACTACCATGCACAAAAACTTCAACTTGTAATTACCACAATACATATCTCATCCACCTAGCCAGGTTAGATGTGTGAGAAGAACATCAAGAACTCTTCATTCTGATCAGGTAAATCCTGAGAAGGCTTTCTAGTAACTCTTTTCTTACCATTTGTTTTAAGGTGCTGATTGTGTGTATATGCATGTGTGAGTAGCAGTTCAATATTTAAATGAATAATAATTGTATACAAATGAATGATAATTTTATCTGGGTTTTATTTTTTAATTAAATTATATTAAAATATCTCAATCTCTGAGTAAGCTCCAATGGATCTGTCATGGTCCATTATGCTCCAAAGTAGCCGTTAGGGCCTATTATGTCAATTATCATACACATCCATGACAGATTGGAGGTTTTTTGGCTTCATTTTTTTTTTAATATTAACATTAAAATGAAGCCAAGAAGGGTCTGGATCACTCATGATATTTAAATGCAGCAGAGAGCCATTCATTTGGAGGCTACTCACCGAAATCTAACTTGGGTCAGAGGTAGCTGAAAAATTCTGTTCAGTGATGCGCATAAAAAAGGCTTAGTGTGTCAAAAAATCACGCCTGACGCATGGAAGTTCATGGAAATTCTGAAAATTCCTTCAGTAATTACAGAATTAGGTCCTTATTTCAAGTCTCAATATTTCATATTGCAGCTGGACAAATACTACTAAGGTAGAAACTGATTTGCTGTCTTCACCAAACAAGCGCAAACATAGTCACAGGTCCAGTGAACTTCTCAAGCATTCTGGTGAAATTTCACAGCCTTCACCATGTTTCTTTTAGCTGCTGCACTACTTTGTATCATGGTTTTCTTATGCTTAGAAAAAAGAAAAGAAAAAAAAGCAGAATGAGAAAAAAATATAGAAAGGTGAAAATGATGATAAGAAGTATGGGACTTTTTTTTGTATGAGAATGGTTTAAAAAAGTAGTTTTCACCATTAGAAAGTACAACCAAAATGGGCATGGAAGAGCTCTATAAATCATATTGTAAATTAGTGTTCTTTTTCCAGTGAATTGTGGTTTACTCTGTGGAACTTGAACATAAAGCAGGTTTAAACCACAAAGATTCACACGGAAATATGCAAAGTCAAATTCACTAATCTAGTAATTAGTAATCTGAGCACAACTACAGTTTCAGGATATCCAAAACAGCTTAATGCCAGAAGTTGGAGAAGTATTTTTAAAATCTCTACTACTAGTCTTTTGAAATATGGGGTCATTGAATAGAATAAATTTCAGGTTTGTGACTCATAAGTTCTTGTAACTGTGCTGGCACAGGTGAGGGCATATTCTTACCTCTAATCTTCCTTTCATGCCAGTGGTTAGCCTGGCATCCACATCACTATGGAATTACTGAATTACTGAACTCTCAGTTATATGAAAAAACTTGGGCAAGAAAATGTGAGGAAAAGAAATGCAAGACAAGGATATATGTCAGTCTTCATAGCTGAGAAACCTGTATCTTATAAAACTGTCTCTACAAAAAGAAAAAGGAAAAAAAAAATCCAAACAATCAATCAAACAAATGAGAAAATAAGCCCAAAAAAGCTTACAGGGTATTGTTCATCTCATCCAAAAGTAAACATGTAAAACTGATGAGAGGAATCATGACATGAAAGGAAATACTTTTCTCATTGATTCTAATATTAGCTAGATTTAACTAGAAAAGCCAAAAATGGTTCAGCTGGTAGCTTTGAGATTTTCATTAACATGAAAATTTTCACTGATACCTTAATTTTCATTAGGGTAAACACACATGATACAATACATGCAGAATATTCATAACCTTTGGCATGAGTGATGTAGACACAAGAAACAAATGCACCGATGTATGGACAACTGAATTGACCTTAGAACATCCAAATAGACAGGTTAGGAGTAATATTCAGACATCTAAATATAGGCATATAGTGTCATTTATTGGTATTTGTGCTCTACCAGACATGATGCTCAGCTTTGGTACCGGAGAGCATGTGTCTCCGTAACTTCTGTGCCCTACTTGGGGGGCCTGTGTATGCCTTCGATATCCTAAAAGACCTCCAGTGGCACTAAGTTCCTGTGCTTAGGCAACTGAATCTTGCCCAGAATGTCAACATTCATACTGGAAATGTCTAAAGTTAGATTAAGTGAATCCAGGCACTAATGATTAAGTACAGGTGAAATAACCCCATGTTTTGAGTCACTGATCATGCATCTCTTACGTCAATCTCCAAGGTTTTACAAAGATAATGCATGTAGCACTCCTGTTTAGTAGGACTAAATCTTTTCAATGAAATCCTATCCCATTAACATCAACAGCAAACCTCCTTTATCTTTTAGTAGGTTGTGCTTTCTTTAGTTGTCAGACCAGGCACAAGAAAACAAGCAAAACACCTCAAATATGGCATTTCCTCTCCACACACCTTGTTTTGGGAAAAAAAACAAACCCAAAACTAATATTGTCAGATAAGCATGACACTCAAGTTCACTTTTTACTTGTACAGCAGTAAATTAGCACTAGAAATACTATGAATATTTTGTGATAATTTAATGGAAATTATGCTTCTAAACAGTTCGATAACAGGGACACAGAAATTCACTCTACAAAAGGATACATTCATCCCACCAATTGTTTCAGTAAAATTCTCTTTTTTGACAATCACACTTGCAGAAATAATGTGGTTAATGGTGAAATTGTTGTTAAGTCTTTTACTCAGGTGAACACAAAGATTGCAGCTTTACTTGCCTCTTGGCTTAAGAGAAAAGGGTTCTTGTCGCTCCCCCACACATCTCTGAGAGTAAAGCATAATATTGCCCCTTGTGTTTCATTTAATGCTGAAAATTTCCTTTCTTTTGCTTGCACATAGTATAATGCGACAATTATGTGACACATTAAAAAAAAATTATGACAATACTCGCACTGTATCCAAATGTGAAGAGATCTGCAGTCATTTCAAATGGGAAACCTGCTATTAGCTCACACAATGGATTCCCCAGCTGAAAAGAAGACATAAATTGGAGTGAATCAAGCATTCACTGCCAGCGGATCTGCTGCTTGTGTTCACTGATGAGATGTAAATGTGCTTAGCAAGAGTACAGCATCAGAAGAGGACCATGAAATTATGATATAGTGACTGTAATGAGAATGGGTTAATTTGTAGCATTTCTTATTCTAATTATGGTATTTGACACATGGGAACAAAACCATTTTCAGC
This sequence comes from Ploceus nigricollis, assembly GCA_013399945.1. Taxonomy (NCBI): domain Eukaryota; kingdom Metazoa; phylum Chordata; class Aves; order Passeriformes; family Ploceidae; genus Ploceus; species Ploceus nigricollis. The sequence continues at coordinate 940,049 of VXBC01010446.1, read as the reverse complement.
CATTTTCTTTTCTTGTTACTATCCCTTATTACAAGAATGAGAAACAAGAGCAATCTGCATGTTCTTCTACTCTGTGAAATACCGTAGCATGCTGCACTATTTTGACCCTTTCAATATTCTGCATAGGCAATTTGAGAGAAGACAGTCCAGTTATGGTCTCAGCAAAGAGCATTTAATCAATCCAGGAAAAGTATAATTTGTATGGAAATAGCCTGAATTTTTTTTTAAGTGCACAAGAATGTAAGGGGGGAAAAATAACCACAAGCTAGCAACAAAACCCAAAACCTAGAAAACAGAAACAGCATAGCATTTCTCTATCTCTAGCACAATGATTTAATGAGAATTAAAATGTGTATGAACTTACCCTATTCTCAGAGTGATGGGATTCTAGTTTCATCTTTCAATGTGTAAATTAGCTATGCAGACATATTCTCTTTGTAAGAGACATGTCCAGCTGGTGAAAAATATCCTGTTCCACACAATTCAGGTATTAATGCATTATTTTGACAGGAAATAAGTATATAGAGGTTAAGATACTTGCCACTAAAACTAAATGGATGCATTTTCAGGACTATTTTGTAACAATGGATACAAAATTATATCCACAAAGAATACAGAGACATGGAATTCATATTTCAGAGAGCAAATTCAAATTCTGATAACACAGAGATGGATGAAATACCTTTTTTTTGACAAAAAAGTCTCACAGAAGCTTATTGGAGATTAGGTAATTTTGCTTAAAAAATCAACTTTTAGTTTACCTTACTGCTTGGTAAGAGTTATTTGAGGGTTATTGTATTTATGTGAAGATATGCATGTTTTGGACAAGTGCAAATTAGCTCCGCTGTTGTGAGTTGCTTCTGGTACTGAGTGTCCTGACTTGACTTTAAAATATAAATATAGAAAATATTATTGTCCTTAAAACTCACAACTCTGAAAGTGTGATATGGGTGAGGATAAGTAAAGGGAAAAGGAAAAAGGAAAAAAAGTCAACAAAGTCCAAAGGTTTTTCCTACTGAACTGTCTTTAATGAGGACGAGAAGGACACTTGTACTTTGAAGACTCTTTCAAATATGAGAGGAAGAAGTGAGATCAGATTTTTATAGGAGATTTGTAGGATTTATTAAAACTTCATTTGAGCTTCATTCAAATCATTCAGGCTATTTTTAGGTTCAGACTTGTCACATTGAAACAGCTGAAATGAAGGAATACATATTCCTTCATCCTTCACAAAGGTGATTAAAAAGTTGTCAATAGCAGGATTCTCACCAGGGATGGTCACTAGGGAATTACAATTCGTGTGCTTCTTCAGTCTGTATTTGAATCACGATGGAGCTTAGATAAAACATCATGCATCTAACTGCTTAGCTGAAGACTGATCTAAAGACATCTGAGTGCTTCTGTTTAGGATAGAAAGAACTCTGTGATCTAGAATGGCAGTATAAATCAATTTTAGGCTTCTACAGCAATAATCCAGAGCCCAGGGACCAGACAAGTTAATTTTTGTTTGAAAGGAAGATCCCAAATGGCCACAAGTCTGAGCTCAGAATTTAGAGATTCTGAATCTCATTTAAAAATATTCATGTCCTATTAATTTTTCCCAAGTAATTACAGAACCCCGAGTTTCTTGGATCAAAATGCTAATATATTTTGCAAATGAAATAAATTTAATTTACCAAGTAGAAAATTCATAAACCTAGTAAAATTCATAAACCTAGTAGAAAGAGAGAGGAAAGATGTTATTAAACCTGGCTTGTAGACCTACCAGGAAAAGGACACATAAATACCCTGACTTCAGGGTATCACAGCTAAGTGCACTAGATTGACAGAACACCCACACTGATATACCCCCATAATGATTATACCCACACTGATAATAGATTAATTTCTCTGTGAGTGTTCAGTAAAGGAGGTAGCCCAGAAATAGCTAAGAATGAAGGTTGTAGTAAAATAATTATCTACTGACAAAAAACCATTATATAACTTAATGCATACACAGTAGGCACACCCATATGCTCTCACCTGTACATGTACACCATTACATGAATATCCTTACACACATTTCAGTTATTTTTCACTGGGTTCTTACAAATGACACACAAGAAAAAAAAAAGATATTTTGGCCTTTCTAAGCTTTCCTAAATATATTTAGCTATTTGAGATGCTTTCCCGGCCTCTATCTGTCACTTGCCAAGGGAATAGGTCTCCTGTAGGTCCTGTGACTTGGATGCTAAACCAGATGTTTTTAATACACTAAAAAACCTGAAATCACAATAGACTCCCGGTTTTTGGCAAGTAGCATGCCAGTTTCTGGGATCAGAATTTGCTGCATATCTCTGCAGCTTTAACTACAGCAGTCATTTTGGCAGGCTTCCGGTACCAAAATGTAAGACAGACAAGGCATCGTGCCCAAACTCTAGCGGCTGATTTCCAAAAGGCTGCATATCTTCCATAAGTTCTGTCTCGAACCTGCCAACTCCATTTAGGTGTATTGGCATCTGAGGTGGCAGAATATACCCATGTTTATGTAGCTGAATCCTGCCCTAAGTCTCTATTAATTATAATAGGAGTGCAGACATTTAGTTCACATTAACATAATGGGGGAAAAACTTCACTCATTTGCTCTTCTACTTCTTATTAATAGTAATAGTTTGAAGACAGCAAGATGATGATGCCAAGATTTTTTTCATATTTCCTTTTTTTGTCTTTCTTTTAACCCACTTTTATTTAGTTGTATTTAAATGAATGTTGAAGTGAACTTAATACTATTTCTGGTGGCAGGAGGTCAAATCAGGATCTATTTATATTTATTCCTATTTCTCTCTCACTTCACCATTCCTGCTTTAAACTCCTTTATTCACAAATTTTAATAAAATAGGTGAGGACTACAAAGAAATGGAGCATTAGTTTCCATTTGTAGAAGTTTGTACTATTAAGTAGATATGTCATATTAAATGCAAAATAGCCTACCATCCATCTTTGTGAATACTTTTTGAATTCAGAAGGGAATATGGCTTTTATAGAGAATATATAAACTAAAGTAAAACATAAAGCTACTAGAACTGTTTAAATAATAAGAGTTTCTAATAATTTTAAAAACCTCCAAAAATATAATTCCAATAAAATAGAGTTCAGTTTTTGTGAATTTTATCATCTTCAGCATAAAAAAACACCTTTTAATGAAATTTTCTACTGTTAATGATTTCTTCAGAGTGCACTCAGGATATATCTCCTATTCTCTGCTTCCATGAATATTAAAGATGAAAACAAAACTCTAAAAGCATATTTGATCTTCAGACCATCTGGTCAGTTCAGCTTCTCATTGTGTCCTCTTTATCTCTGATGATTTTATAGTGGCTTGATGTTTAATTTATGTTCCTTTCTTTTGCAGCTTTGCTCTGTTCTCTCTTTAACAGTCACATGGATACCCATGTTGATGCTTTTTGCACATCCTCACTTTGGACCTTGGCAAGGAATTCAGTCTCGTATTCTGTGTTTGAAACTAAGTATGGAACTGCTCATGCATTTTCCTAATAGAACATTTCCCTAAAGAGGAGAAAAAATAAATAATTCCAAGTAGGGGATCTCAGTTATGTTATCTTCATCCTTTGGGGGAATCTATAACTCTCCACTTAGCACACGGAAAAGTGAGGAAGCTTAAGAAGAGTGACAAAGCTCAACAAAAATATGCGGATCCCCTCTAGAGGGGCCTTGTGAATTCAAAGAACTAAAACCTCTTACTTTAAACCAGATTCTATCCTTGTTTTCAATCCTTTGAAAGAAAATAAGAATATGATTATCTCTACATTTTCAGTTACTTGGTTAAAGGATCATAACTGTGAACACATTGGAACACAGAGAAGCAAAATCTGGATCAACAGTGTGTGGGCTCATGAATGTGTGTGTGTGTGTGCACAAAAATATGTGTGCACACGAGTGTATGCGTGAGGTGTATGCGTAAGGAATTGAAGGGCATCGCTGGCTTTGGGAGTGCCAGAAATTGGGAAAACAAGGTTCTGGGGCAAGTTCCTGCCCTTAGTGCATAAGTCCATGCTGCTGGAATGATCAGCTTTGTATATCTGCAGTCTTTTCCACTAACAGACCTTCACCTTGGACTAGCAGAAAAAGTTACAAAATTAGGCAACTGTTTGTGCTTTGTTTGCATCTTTCTATCTGTCTGGTTCTGTATGGCTTCCCGTGTGTATTGCCAGTGCTTCTGTGTGTGCCTTTTGGGGAATTCATGCTCAGCCTTGGCACTGACTGTGCTCAGAAACAGAGAGCTGCAGCGCCTTTCCCTCAATTGTGCTACCAGAATCAGCAAAACTTTAACGGTATTATCATGGAATCATTTAGATTGGAGAAGAGCGTTATGATTATTGAGACCAATCATATTCACTAACACTTTCACCCTTTAAAAGTTTGACTTTGTAAACTCATTGTCGTTAAAGTTATTTTTATTTTTATGCATTTTTGGAATGGATATTTTATATTAATAGGCCATCTCTGGCTTTTATATTGCTATAGTTCTTGCTTCTTACATGTCAACAGTAAAAGCTACTCATCATTTCAACTAAAGGACAGAAAATCATACGACAGAGACCACATGGCTAATGTGTGAAAATTATAAAAGCTTTAGTAGTTGTCTCAGTGTCATTCACAGTTCTGTAGAGAGGTTGCTACAGCTCAATTAAAATTTATATGTATATATGTGTATATTTATCTATATGTGTGTATGTTGGGACAGTGATCCCTGAAGTAAAACAAATTTATTTATCATCCAGTGGAAGAACTGCATATCTGTGTGTAAAAACGACCATTTCAGATGATGGTTACAAAAATGTACTCCTGGAGGATTATTCATCAAGAAGTTATTTTTTATATACTCAGTACATAAAATCTGCAAGCCTTAGATAAAATTGTCAGAATAATTAGGTTCTTTTCACCTCATCAGCAAATGAAATGTAGTGATTCCAAAGTAATATTTCTGGAGAAGGCACCAAAGGGGCTGAGGCTGATTCACAGTAGCTAATAAGATAGCACACACCCCACCCAAGCAAGCAAAAGCTAATCATAAAAATAACTTCAATGGGTAATTTCAGTGCCTCAGAATATAGATGAATACTAGAAGGAGAGTGAAGGCATGCTTTTTGACTTCAGGCAGAATTAAAGTCCTGCTCTTGGTTGAGCAGTAGGGTCTCTGATTAGTAGGTGAAAATAAGGATTTAGATGTGATAGACACAATTTTTGGCATCCATCTTGACTTCTCATGCTACCTTGGTAAATCTCCTTGTTTACAAACTGCTTCAATTGTAAGAGTTTTTAGGTATTAGTTATTCAGGGAATAATTGTAAAAAGACCCATGGGGCCTAACAGCAATATTTTCATGCCTAACTATCATGAAGGGAAAAGAGGGAGGCTCATCAAACTGACAAATATGCATCCACTCTGAATCAAATGTTGGAAAAAAAGGTTTGGCATGAATGTTTTGTAGTCTTCTTGCAAGAGAAGCAGATAATTCAATAAAGTAAAATTAATCTGTTTATGTATATGGGCAATCTCACAGGTAGGAATGTTTTTTATGTAAAAGATTCTCTATACATAAATATTTCTTCTATGCAGTAATTATAATAAGAGGTAGCAATAGTGTTGTAAATCCCTCTCTTAACAGAAGCAGCATCGTCAGGCTAAATCCAACTCTACTGCCATAATAATGTGTGCAAAATATATGTGCTTTCATATAATCATAGATTCATTTAGGTTGGAAAAGACCATTAAGAGCACCACGTCCAACCATTGACTGAACACTGCAAGTTCACCACTAAACCATGTTGCTCTGATCCATATCTACACACCTTTTAAATAATTCCAGAGATGGTGACTCAACCACTTCCCTGGGCACATTGTTCCAGTATTTTACAGTCTTTTGTTGAAGAAATTTCTCTCAATATCAAATCTAAACCATCCCTCACCAAACCTGACACCATTTCATGTTGCTTTCTATTTGGGAGAAGAGGCAAATCCCTACCTCACTTTCACTCACACAACCTCCTTTCATACAGTTGTAGAGAGTCATAAGGTCTACCCTGAAACTTCTGTTCTCCAGACTAAACATTCCCAGCTCCCTCAGCTGCACCTCCTAAAATTTGTGCTCCAGAACCTCCAGATCAGCTTTGTTACCCTTCTCTGGACATGATCCAGCACCTTGATGTCTTTCTTGTAGCAAAAGGGCCCAAATGTTGCATCCCAGGTCAGCAAAGGAGATGCAGAAACTGGGAAGCCCTGGTAGGACACTCACCTTGAGACAGGGTGACGCAGTGAGACACTTTCCCACAGTTCTCTGCTTCTTTATGTTAATGACCCCAGTTATATCACCCCGATTCTAGAATGTTCCCTACTACTGCCTTCCTTATTGGTTCCCACTCCCTGCAACTCCTCCCCTGTATCCCTGTTGGTTGTTTCCCTCTGACCCCACCTTTGCATCACCCCTGGTCCCCATACCCATTGACCCTTAGACCTGATGCTCTGCCTCCCTCATCCCTTAAAAAACCCTGGGCCCTCCTTTGTTCTTGGTTCTACTGTCCCTGGACCTCTTTGGTGTGCTAGTGAATAAACTGCCACTGGAATTCCAAACGAAGAACCCCTCCTGCTTTTTCATTCCATCGAACTGCATTCTACACCTGGTGACGTGAGTGTCTGGTGCTCGCCCTGAGCTATCCACCTTTCCCCAAGGGAGACGCTGTTGGGAAAGCAGTGGCCTTGGCAGCTTCTGCTGCGCCACCGCACCCAAAATTTATAGCCTCAGCTGAGCCTAGGACATGCATTGAACATGATTTCCAAGAGTAGAACTCACTACTGTTTTCAAATTCAGTTGTGGAACTACAGGGTAGCTAGCTTGAAATTCAGGCTCAAATCAGACACCAAAAAACCCCATCAAAAGTTGCTTTTGCAAGGTAATCTATAGCATCTTATGGGGGTGAATGAATACCACTTTAGCAGCTCTTGGATTGAGAAATAGAAGTTCCTTTCACATGACCTCCCCATATTCACAGCAACAATACAGTTGAAAATTTTTGTTGTGCTGTGTTTTGGCTCTGTGCAACGGTGTGACCTTTTTCTTGGCCAAGCAGTCCTGCTGTTCAGTCAACACATGAAGCCCTTTCCCTGTCCTGGGCTGGCAACATTTAATGGATCATATTAAGCTATAATTTGTGTCTTAAAGCAATTAGCACAACTTTGGTTGGAAAACCTCCATTTTCATTTCATTAAAAAATTCAAGAAACTGGGAGCTGAAAGGAAATAAAAACATAAAGGGAATTTTGGACTCTGTTGACTTTGCAGCAAACCTGAAGAAAGCCAAATTCTTCATCCAGCCCTAATAATGAGGCTTAGACTGGCTCCAATGGCAGTCTTTGTACCACCTATTGCAAAAGCTTCATTTATGTTCTATGTAAAAAGTCCAATGAAGCATAGAAAACATGTAATTTGTGTAGAGAATGAGAGTTATGCAATTTTTGCTGGCATAAACAATGCAATAACTGCTCAGAAATAACCTTTTGCATTCATGAATGGGGTCCATTATCTGCTCTGTCTCTGTTTTTTGCTCATTCTGAGTAGGGGCATAGTAATAAAAGAAAGGCATCATCTTTGCCTCAGAGCTCTGGTTTTCAAACAGCAAGTGGATAACAATATATGACAGCTCATTTTTGTCTTCTGATTAAGGAGCAGCCATGTTTTACAGACACTTACTGAGTTGCCAGCCAATTAAACATTTCAATTCATTTTTATGTATTTAATTGGACTACCTTTGGAAATAGAGCTTCTCTGGAGTTATCAAGCAGCTTCGACACTGTAAGGCAGTAGATAAGAATTACTGAGCTCTTATTATTGTTATTATTATTACTTTCATCACTACTATTAGTGGGGAAAGTCAGGGTAAATGCATAGTGGAGTGTTTGCAAGGTACCTTTCTGGCAGAGTGTGTGTCCTATTTAATCACTTGTCTGTAAATAAAGAGCTATTAATTATGTTCTTAATAATTTTCTCAGTGTTTTTGCTGGTTGCATTTTTGGGAAGAAGAATTTACACAATAGCAGGGCTGCTAAGGGCCCAGCAGATGACATAATATATTTTCAGAATCCAGATTTTCAGAAAGCCTTTTGTAACATTCCACATGACATGTGCCTGCTTAAGCTCCAGGATGATGCAAGGATTCAGGGCAGGACATGGGGAGAGATACAGAACAGGTTGAAAAATAGCAAAGCATTGACTATAGATAGTTCCTGTGAAAGAAGCTATGTCAAACCACAGAAAGTGTTTTCAGGTCCACAGGGGCTAGTGCTGCATGTTATGTGCTTTAATTTAGAAAGATGACCTACAAACACAAAAAACAACTGCAGTACACTAGCATTTTTTGAGGACAAAAAAATGAAAGATGATGAATGAAGGCCATACAGACAGCTAAACTTAAAAGGGAGTTAGATTTGATTTGTAAATAGGTTGTCACAGAGGGAATTAAATGTAATATTGACAAATATAAAGTAATAAAACTTAAGTGCTGCAAACCCCACTAAATTCTAATGTAGAACTAATGGGATTAAACTCGAAGGAAATTTGAAAAAAGGAAACCAAACCAAACAAACTAACAAGCAAAAAACTCCCTAACACTTTCAGGATAAACAGGAATTTGTCATGTTACCTTTTCTAAGAGCATATATTTAGTCTTTATCTTGCAGTAATAACAATACTAATACTTTGCACATCTAAGTGGATTTCCTCAAATAGATTAACCTGCACAGGTTAACAGATATTGGTCATTAAAGGAATTCAGTCAGCAAGGTGTGCAGCAATAGCAGCGGCAACTATGGCAAGCTCTGTGGCAAAACACTTGAAGGAGATAAGGAGGAGGTTACTGGAGTCAGGGAACCACCCAAAGGAGCAGAGAGACCTGGCAGGACCTGACAGCCTCACGAGCAACCACAGACAAAGAGGATGTGCAAAAGGACACCTTGTGCAGCAGTTTGTGTAGGAGAGCACAGCCACCCCTCCAGGCAACAAAGGTTTCCACACAGTCAAAAGCCACTGCTGGAAGGAGCATTGTGACACAAAATATGGATGGAGTATTCTATAAGCATCTGCCTGATGTTTCACAATCGCTAGCCCTTGTTCTTGTAGAAGGCTTGACAGATGTCTGCTGGAAACTCAATACAGCAGAGAAGAGGCAGTGTGGGAGGTTCCTTCAGAGTGTGGAAGAGACAGCTGACACAGCTGGTAAGCAAGCCTATCAGGGGTGATGCCCCACTAGACCTGCTGCTTACACGTAGAGAAGGGCAGCTGGTGGGAGATATGGTGGTCAGAGGCAATTGTGGGCACAGTGACCTTCAGATAATTGGTGAAGTAACGAAGTGGGTCAACAAAACCTCTAGTTTGGACTTCTGGAGGGTGGATTTTGGCCAGTTCATTTGGCCAGGACATTGATGCAGAGTCCCCTGGGAAAGAGTCCTTAATAACGAAGGGGTTGAGGAATGCTAGACAAAATTTAAGCAACAAGAACAGGCCACCCCTATGTGCCAGAGCTGGCCAGGAAGAAGACTAGCTTGGCTAAACAGGGAGTTTTGCTTGAATTCAGGGAAAAAACAGGGAGTTTATGACTTTTAGAAGAAGAGGCAGGCAACTCAGGAAGGGTACAAGAATGTCATTAAGCCACTGAAAAAATTAGAAAGGTGAAAGCTCAAATAGAACTCATCCTGGACACAGCTGTGAAAGATATTAAATAGTGTTTTTATAAGTACATTAACAACTAAAGGAGGGCCAAGAAAAATTTCCATCTTTTGTTGGATGTGGGGAAGGGGGGAACATTGTCACCAAGGATGAGGAAAAGACTGAGGTGCCTAATGCCTTCTTTGCCTCAGTCTTTAAAAGAAAGACCAGACAACTTCAGGACAATCAGCCCTGTGAGCTGGTAGACAGAGATGGGCAGCAGAACAAGCCCCCTGCAACTCAGGAGGAAGTAGTTATTGACCTGCACTGTATATACACACTCAAGTCTATGGGGCCTGGATAGGATTCACCCAAGAGTACAAAAGGAGCTAATATAAGAGCTTGCCAAGCCCCTCCACCATTTATCTTCAGTCCTAGTTAACTGGGAAAGTCCTAGATAACTGCAGGTTGGCCAGTGTGACACCTATCTACCAGAAGGGTCAGAAGGAAGATCTGTGGAACTACAGCCTGTCAGCCTGACCTCGCTGGGGAAAGTTATGGAGCAGATTATCTTGAGTGCATGCAGCACATACAGGAAAACCATGGCATCAGGTGCAGCCAGCATGGGTTTAGGAAGGGCGAGTCCTACTTGACCAACCTGATCTCTTTTTATGACCAAGTGACTTGCCCTAGCGGATGAGGGAAGGCTGTGGATATAGTCTACCTAAATACTTCAATACTTCACTGGACTTCAGTAGAGCACTCTCTCCCAAAACATTTGCCTGAAGTTTGAGTCTTCCTCTTCATAACTTTTGATATTTTGCTTTTCATTCAAACCAGAGAGGAATGCACCTAACTGAAAAGGACACAGGGAGAAACAGAAAAAATACAGTCCACATTTCCTATGGTTACATCTACATCAGCAATTATTTTGGCTCACTTGAAGCTTTCTGTACAGTGGAAGCATGTGGTGTTGAGCTATCAGCATCTATATTGTATTAGTTTCAGGAGATTTTCTTCAGAGTGGCTCTAGCTTGTTCCCATGAACTGAAGAGTATGATAGGTGGGTGTATCTCCCAGTTTAATTTTATCATTCATGTTCTATAAGATTGCTCAAGTATGGGATGCAAGCTTCATTCTGAACACAACATCAGTGTTCCACTTCACCAATTAATCTGTAACTTAAATCAAAATGTTGATGGTTATCTATAATTCTTAAAGAATATCCCTCATTGCAACCTTTAGGAGCAGTGAAAAATGATATGTCTCTTCAGGTTCAAAGTTTTCCCATTTCATTTTGACCTTCAAAATTGTAATTGTTTTAGTGTTTTGTTTTGTCTTTCTCCTAGGAGACATAAAAGAGAAAAACCCTTGAAACTCGAATGTTTTAAGATTCAGACACAAGCTTTTATTTGTACTTTCAGGGTTTTTTCTTTTTTTTTTTTTTTTTCATCTCAGGGCAAATATTATTTCTTGTTTTCACAATCAATTGTTTCTTGTTTCAGTACCTCTCAGTGTGGAGAGAATTATTTCCTATGCAGCTGTGATTAGGAGTTCACTTGCCATTATATTGTTGCACACTGGTATTATAACACTGTGGTGCTTTTCTTCTCCCCGGGCTAGTATGTACATACAGAGGAGGCAGCAGCTGGCACCCAGGTAGCTAAAAGTGTCACCTGTGTTCAGGCAACTGACTCTTAGGCTGCTGTCTTCTGCTGAATGATGTGGCCTTCCACATGTAGGAGGTCCCTTATCATTTTCAACCATGAAATGTTGTTGAACACCCTACAGCACCTTCACTGGCATTAGATCACAAATAATAATGTCCATGTAGGTAGATGAAAGCTGCCTTAGCACTAAAGAGAAGTGGTGTGTAAATCACACACCCCTTAAAAGGTATTTACAGATTTTCAACTCCTGCTCAAACTTCTTGGCATAATCTTGGCTGACATTTGGCCAATATCTCTCTTGAGAAAATTATCTGGTGGGAGTGGTAGGAGTTGTGAGAAAATCTGAGGAGATGTTTGTCATGCACTGAATACTGAGATACACATTATTGTCTTTCCTTTATGTAAATTAGCCAGCAAAATTTTGTTGTTATCTTTGATGGAGAACCATTTGNAAAGAAAGAAAGAAAGAAAGAAAGAAAGAAAGAAAGAAAGAAAGAAAGAAAGAAAGAGGAAAGAAAAGAATTATAGGTTTTTGTCTACATAAAAAAGTTTCCTGTAGCTGCAGGATAAGTTACAGATTTCTCAACAGACATTAAAGAGACAGAAATTAAATTAGAATTGATTCCTTACATATCACTTTGACATACCTTCAATTTCCAAAAAGTATTAAAGATAGAGACTTGGATTAACACTTGAAATATTTACCAAGTAAGTTTTATTGCCTTAAACACAGTAATTAAATTAATGTCTGGCTTTTATTTTTTCCCCAGCAAGCTTTTAACTGTTTCATTATTTTCTTCATTGAAAAAAAAATATTTAAAAACACAGAAAAAACAAAACATCAGCACAGGGTATGTCTACTAAGGTCACTAAAGTTTTTAACAGACTAACCCACTCAGGAAAATGACTACTCTAATATGGATGATAACACCATTAACAGTAGCCACCATACTGGGATACAGCATATGTTTTATCCATTTTCCTGACAGTGCGTTGGTGGGGAGGGAGAGGGGCGCTCTGCATAGTTGGGAATAGTTGTTTTGATTTGTGTAGGAAGGCACACAGATCATGATTTATATATGTTATGGGTACAAAAGACTCAACTTGGGGGAACTACATTAATTGCCAAATTAATTTTAAAAAAAGGCAGAAAACCATTCCTCTCCCTCACTGAGGAAAAATGGGTAAACAAAAATTTAGGCAAAACACCTCTCTTTCCCCCTTCACGAGCTTGCTTCACTCCTGATACTTTCCCCCCTTCCAGCTATCCACTCTCCTTATCACACAAGCTATTCTCAGTCCCTTTAGTGAGGTGATGAGTGATGCAGGATGTTGGGGTCAGGATACAAGATTTTCTGCCATGCTTTGTTCTCATTCCTTTGTCTTCTGCTGCTCCTCCCTTCTTCCTTGTTTCCTCTACATTAGTGTGAGTCCTACATGGGCTGCAGTCCTTCTGGAGAAGTATCCTCTCTGGTGTGGGTTACCCATGGGTCACAGGCTCTTTCTAGGCCTTACCTGCGCTGTCACAGAGCACCACCCACTGCTTTGGCTTTTTTGTTCCTTTTATATTCTCAGGATTTTGCCCTTTCTTAACTCTGTGCCACCAGCTGTTCTGACAGGCTCAGCTATGGGCAGTGGTGGGTCTGTCGCAGAGCTGGTTGGAACCATCACAAGGCAGCTGCTGGCCTTGTTTCATAAAGGCTGCTCCTGCAGCGCCCTTCCCACTGCCTAAACCTTGCAATTTATACCAAATACAGGATACTGCTAGCTTACAATGGCTTTTGAGACCAAGCATCCCACACCAAAATAGAAAATATTTCATTAAGAAGCTGTTCGCTCTAAGATCTTAAGTAGTGATGAAACAAGCTAGCAAATTAATATAGAATGAAGACAGCCTTAAAGGGGGGATGTATTAAATGGAGGCAAACATCACACAGGACTTACAAAGGTTAAAGCTAATGCCTTTGAAGAACAGCAATGCCTGTTGAATGTGCCATCTGGAGTTCAGCCAATGTCAAATGGGTTCATTATAACAGCATGGTGGATCAAAGCACTGAGAGCTTACCTGCTCACACTGAACAAATCACAAGTGAACAGGCTGTCATACGGGTACTCTGACGCTGGAGGGATGGAAACACTTAACCCTTCTGGTTACTGGGTCATGAACTACTCTTGCAAAGTTGCCAAGAAAGAACATTTTGGATCAATTTTTAAGACATAATTTATATTTTCTCCTGAAATCACAGACAATCTGTCTTGATGCTTCTCTGCAATTAAAAAGATTGTTTGTAGTCTTTAAATGTTTCACTTCTTTGCAAACCAGCCTCAGTCATTCTCAAAGCAGAGACTTGCTCTTATCAAAGTTAAATATGAAAAACTTATGAACTTTCATTGTGTCAGAAACATACAATTTGCTTTCTGACAGGTAGAATGCATCTTTCTGTCTTGAAATTTATTTGTAACATTTTTTCAGGCACGCTGCCAATCTAATATACATCTATTTTAGTTTTAAAATATTATTTAGGATATCTAAAATATTTTTTTTCCCTCCAAAAAAGGAATGCAGAAATCCAGGCAGGCTGCTTGGTTGGCTCGGTCTGTCAATTCTGTTTTAAAGTTTGACCTATACCATATTTTCCTCTGTAGATACCAGCTAGGTTTCTCAGGAGTTATGTATCCAAAAAGAAAGAACTTGCACTGCTCAGATTTTATCTTGTCTTTATATAAAATAATAGTAACTCAAAGAAAACTCTCTTCTGCATTTGAACACAGAACACTTTGTGAGGATCCTCCCTTTCCCTTAGAACATGGCAGGTACAATTAAGCATCAAAGGGGGCATTGCTTCTTGCTAGAAACAATCAAAAATTGGCAGTCTGAGCAAGAAGAGCTCAGCATTAAACAAGAAATCCTACTGATGGGAAAAACAACATTTAAGCCTTATCCTTCTCAAGTTCCCTGGAAAAACATACACACATTTGAAAAGTGGTGTAGAAGCTGAAACATTTAATTTGGGGCATAGAGAGCCACCTGTATTTCTTGACTCAGCTCCAAAAAATTAGCACCCTAATTTCATTCTTGGCTGAATGGGCAAAATTAATCCAGCTGAAAGTGGGACTGGAACACAACTTTTTAGCTCTCAAAGTTTGTGTTGTTATTGTCTCAGTTATGTAGGGTCAGTACATTTTAAGCTAACAGAGATGATTCATGGTAGTAGTCAAAATAACTTAATAGGCATTTTAGGGTGAAATTAATTTCATCCTAAATTCAATGTTCCCAGATCAGTGAGATTACTCAGGGCTTAAAAATTTGAGCCCATTTGTAATGAAAGGGGTCTTCCAAGATATTTTCATTTTAGTTTTCTATGTTTAGGTGGGATTAATTGCACCTGATGTTCTTCTGAAGAAATTAGAGGCTGATAGCTATTAACCGAAGCTAAGGTTAATATTAGGCTAAGATGAACATATTCAATCAGAAACGGAAAATAAAATTCTTATAGGATCATGGGTTGTTTGACTGAATACAATAAGGAAACATTTTCCTTCTTTCCTTGTCTTTTATTTGTATTATCCCCTCTTCTGTATCCTAAGGACCTGGTCTCTGAAAATCACATAGTAAAAACACACCAGATTTGATTTAGTCATTACTATAGTTGTCTCACTGGTCAGTCTTTACCTTTGTCAAAGTTGCAGTTTGTTTAAAAAATAGAAAAAAAAAGAAAAACAAAAAATTCCTAAAGATTACACATAGATGACAGTAAAAGAAGAAAAAAAATTGATTTAGCCAATAAAAGGTAGTCTAACTCCTACATGTTTGAATCCCCCCCCAAAATTAAAAGCAAACAAACAAACAAACAAATCCCTCTAATTTCTCTGTATGTGCAACTCTGTGCAGTGTACAGGCACTTCAGAGAGGTGCCCAGATGTTTTTGTTTCCAAAAAACAAGATAGCACAGCTTCCCCATAATGCTTTTCCTGTAAGGCAATCCCATCAGGGAACCCCCATGGGAATTCACTTCCCATAATTACCTCTAAGGTGCTTCCCTATCTATGTCATACACTTGGGGTGGATACCCTGCTGCCCTCTTTTGCAGTCTCTGAGGTCTTTCTTTTCCATACAACTCTGCACCCTGTATATGCTTGTTATTCCTCCCTGCACCTTTGTATCTGTTTGTTACTGAAAATAAAAAATTATGTATAGAAAAAGGTCAGCAAACACCATGTATATAATTTTGTACTTTGTCTGTTTACAGTAAAGGAAGAAAAATCACTTGTAACTTAAATGCCTGTATGAATGCTACTCATTAGTTAAAAAGAAAAAAAAAATCAACATTGTCTGAAAAGATCATGGAAGGGGGTTGTAAGATCTGGAAAAGTGAATGAGTGTAGAAAAATTTTGTAATAAATGGTAATTTGGTTTTTCCCTCAAAAAAAAAAAAAATCTAAGGCCAGACCAGAATTTTATTCTATTGATTTTAGTTAGCTTCATACAGAAGCAGGTAAACCTTGGTAGCACTGGATGTCATGTTTTGTCACATGATAGTTAGAGCTAACTCATAAAATAACAATTAGTATTATCTTACATATACAACGGATAACAAATACATTTGAGCTTAAAGTTCATATATAGCTAAAAATACAGTTTAATTTTACCGTCAGGTTATATTGCAGGGTTTTGAATGATTATTTGTTGTAAAGTATCATATAAATATTTAACCAGAAAGAACTATGCAGGTATTTTAGACATTTTTCTGAAACCATGTAATGAAACTGGACTTTCATGACATAGACTATTGCAAAACTATAAAACCAGCAAATGTACACATTTATTATGTCTTGATAATAACTCATCATTGCTTGTAAGACATTCAGTGAATAATGGAAATATCCACAACTGGCAGTGAAAAATGATGGCAGATTAAAACTGATGATAAGGTAAACATAATATTTAGAAAGCTCACTAAAATTATACATTTGAAAAAGACTTTTTTTGCTTGAGTTAATATGTCTTGTTCCCAATCCAGTTTATACTGATTGGAGAAAGGTAATCATGTTAAAAGGTAAACTATACGTACTATGAGCAGATATGTATATCTTATATGTGATTTGTTTACTGTCTTAAACGGGATGGGCTGTATTCCAATAAATTTAAGCCATTATTCACTGAGTTCAAGTTATGCTACTGTGGGTAATTCTTCTCAGATTTTGCAGTTTTATCCCTTATTGTGCCTACTAAGTCAATTCTGGCAATATATTGCTAATGCATTACAGTTAGTCAGCTAGCCAATGTTGCTTAAATGAGACTCATCCCATTAATTTCAAGATTATTATAGCGGTTTATATTGGCCATAGACATCAAGCCTTGTATGAGCAATGCCCAAATCACTAGTCTTTTCATGTATTTTCCCTAGGCAGACCTCCTATCATTAAAGGTGCATGGGACCATGATGCTTGTCTATAAATTATAATCCTTTATAGAACTGTTTGTGCTTTCCCTTAAACCTGTCATGCAACACATGAATATATTTAATGACTGACTGCACAAATGGTAATAATCTGTCATTAACAGATTTGTAACAAATATAATTATGAAAATTTTCAAGGAATATTATTTAAAAGCAATTTACATTTAGAAGAACTTGTATTAAAAAAAATCAAGAAAAAAAAAGGAGTGAGTTATATTAGAAATTAAGAAGGAAAAAAACCCAATAAACTTGAAAAGAGGGAATGAAGATATGTGAGTGACACGTGTGTAAAAAAGGGGCTTTGTTATAGTATGGAAATAGACATACATTCTTTTGGTTTCACCTCAAGGTTTTTCTTATTTTCTATACAAATGAAAGTCAGTTTTTAGACTTGGAAACTTGCCATTTCATATATATTAAAAAAAAAGCTTCTTTGCTATGGATTAGAAAAAATTCACAATAAATCAAATTCACAAGTACTTGCTAAGCAAAAACTGGTAGTTTTTCACAGCAAAAAAGGGCTGAATTGATTTTGTGGTATCAAAACAAGCTATCTACACTTCCATACCTCAGCAAAGAAATAAACTAACATTACATTTCTACTGCTTCAAGCTTGTAGTTTATATTTTTCATGTATGTTCCCTGGCTTAAGTTATAAGAGAGTACTTGTTGAAGGAGTACTTCTGTATATAGTAAGTGTTCACAGACGCAGGAATGATAAGTAGCCAATTTGCTTTTCATAAATTTACACGTAGGAGTCCTACTTTTACAGATTTTTAAGCTTTATTTAATTTATCAACCAAAACTGACTGTGATGGATGAAGCAACTTTTATAATCCATGTAGCTGCATATTTCACTAATATTAGTACTTTTTCTGTGAATCATCTGCACACCAGCAATCTGATCATGAGCAACCAAAATCAGCAAGGAAATGTGCTGTTGAATTCTGTGACAATAAAACTTAACAGGACACTGAAGCTGCCTTCCCATTGCTGAAGTTTTTTTTGCCACAACTTCTTTTCTAGTCCCTTCTCTGCAAAGATACGTTTATATGACACAGTACAGTGTCATGTAGGAAGAACCATATTGATGCAGAATTACTGATGAACAGGCATATTAGCCTGGAATTGTGCCATACCTCATCTCAGTAGCCTTTCTGGAACCTCTGCTACATTGCTGCGCTGCAGAGCATCAGGCAGACATGCAATCTGTGAGCCAATCCTCTCCACCTACCAAACATTTTCCTAGTGTTCAGAGTCCTATTGAATAGTCATGCTTTGTTTTATTAGTCCGAA
This sequence comes from Ploceus nigricollis, assembly GCA_013399945.1. Classification (NCBI taxonomy): domain Eukaryota; kingdom Metazoa; phylum Chordata; class Aves; order Passeriformes; family Ploceidae; genus Ploceus; species Ploceus nigricollis. The sequence continues at coordinate 921,925 of VXBC01010446.1, read as the reverse complement.
AACATATTATCACACTGGTCTGTTAATTCTCAGCAGTCATTGCTGTTGCTCCAACACTGTGGCATTAACTACTTATGTGATTTTCATTTGTAGCTTAAATACTTTTCCAGATAATGAGTTGAACTGATGAACCAGGCCATAAGTACTAATTTATTCCTTAGAACAATTCCTGTAATATGTAGTTTGGAAACTATATATTTTTTTTAGGAAAAATAAAATATGTAAACCAATAACCATAGTTCCTTTCCCAATTTTTTTATTTGCTCAATTTTCTGTACTCAGGACAATTGTTTTATGTAAACCAGTGTGAAATAAGTTTTTAAACTTAGAAGGTTTAGTATCAGACACAAATACTCTTTTTTTTTTCTTTTTAACACAGGGGCTCAGGAGTAAATCCAGCAAGGTTTCGGGGATCCAGACTGATCCTTCCTCTTTCAGAAGGATGAGGCAGCAGCATTAACTTCTCTGACTGGTTTTATTCTGCCTTCTGAAGACTGCTGCATTCTGAAATAATGAAAATGTAAGCTGCATGTAACTGAATTCCTAAACTGTCCCTGGTTTAGAAACTTGTAAATCGTGTTTATATGTCAATGTGTTCAGATGACAGTAAACTTCCTTTATGCATTCTAGAGACAAGTAGGAACTGCCATTGAATATGTAAGGAGATGTGGATCTTTTCTTCTTATCTAAGCTTTTATCTGAACTGCCTAAAGTTAGTTAGCTTCCCAAAGTTAAGTACGCAAAAAAAACATTTCAGTATTTCCTTTAATACGGAAGGCTAGCAGAAATTTCATACAGTGAAATTTCACTAAAAGGAAGTGGCAACTCCTGCACCTAGGGAGGTTTAACCCCAAAGTTTGGGTAAATGTTGGTGGAAAGGAGATGAAGCAAAGGCTCTTTTCATTGATGCCCAGTGACAGAACCAGCAGCATAAACTATAACACAGAATATTCCTCTTGAACATCAGGAAACATGAGAGTGACTGATCACTGGCACTAATTTCTCAGAGGGGTTGTGGAGTCTCCACCTCTACACATATCCAGAAACTCTCTGGATACAGGCCCTGTTGGAGCGGAGGGCCGGACCAGATGACCTTGAGAAGTCCCTTTCAACACAAACATTTTGTGGTTCTCTGTATATTAAAATATCAATTAGCTCTTCTAAATTTCTACTAAGCTCCTTCCTGTTCACATTTGTACAACATCTTCAGTTTCAACAGTCCTACTTACAGCCTTTACACTGGCATGATTTCAAATCCAAATTTTCTCTGCATTGGAATGGGCTAGAGCCAATTGAAGTGAGACATCTTATATGTACCATGTAGTTCAGTGGTTATAGAATTATAGAATCATTTAGGTTAGAAAACAGCTTTAAGATCATAAAGTGCAAGTGTTAGCCTGTTGCTGCCAGGTCTACCACTGCCAAGTCTACAAGTAATACACTAAACCATGTACCTAAGTTTAAATACGTCCAGGGATGGTGACTCAAGCTCTCCCCAGGCAGCCTGTTCCAAGGCTTGACAACCCTTTTGGTGAAGAAATTTATCCTAATATCCTACCTCTCCACAACTTCATTTCGGGTAGTTTTAGAGAGTGACAATAAACAACCAGGTTTAAACAACCCCAGCTCCCTCGGCTGCTCCTCATGAGACTTGTGCTCTTTGAACTTTCACCATCTTTGTTGCCCTTCTCTGGACATGCTTGAACACCTCAGTGTCCCTGTAATAAGGGGCCCAGAATTGAATACAGCACCCAAGGTGTGGCCTCAACAGTGCTGAGTACAGGGGAACAATGACTGCCCTGGTCCTGCTGGCCACAGTATTGCTGATACAGGCCTGGATGCCATTGGCCTTCTTGTCCATCTAGGCACACACTGGCTCATGTTCAGCTGGGTGTCAACCAATCCCCCAGATCCTTTTCTCCTGGCCCTCTTTCCAGCCACTCTGCCCCCAGCCCATAACATTACACGGGGTTGTTGTGACCCAGCCCCTGGCCTTGTTGAGCTTCAGCCAGTTGGCCTCAACCCATTGATCCAGCCTGTCCAATCCCCCTGCAGAGCCTTCCTGCCCTCCAGCAGATCAACACTCCCGCTCAACTTGGTGTCACCTGTAAACTAACTGAGGGTACATTTGATCCCTTTATCCAAATAATTGCTAAAGATATTAAATAGAACTCACATTAAGCTATTAAATAGAACAGGTAACTCGAAGGCCGCAGTACTACTCTCATATCTACTCTTTTTTAATGATGTTTAAGCTCTACCTTAAGTCCCCAGCTTTCCTGAAATTGTACTTGGAGGCACTGTCCACACTTCTATGTTCAAATCCATGTCCATGTCCATATATGAAACCCACTGTGAATCTACTGTCAGAAAAGTACAACATTCAGTATCTTTGCTGGATTTAGATGCTGATTTTTTCTAAACAATTAATTTTAGAATTTCTGACTCCATGATAGCTTCATATTAGTTCAAGGCTTTTGTGGGTTTGATGTTGAAATCATAAAAAAGACAACTAAAAAAAAAACCACAAACCAAAACCAAAAAACACCAATATGCTTTGCTGCTCAATAGTTCTCCTATGCCTCTTTGACCAACATCCTTCTTTTAATATTGCCGCTGATGTCTGTCCAACAAATTAATTGACATCGTAAAATATGTGCAAGATAAGTCACTCTGTTTCAGAAAATAAGCTTAGGTACCACACACCTGGCATTTTTTGACATTTTAGGTATATTCTTTTAGATTCTTTTAGGTTGGATAATTCAGGAACAATCTGTCTTTAATAACAATATTCCCCGTAGTATACTTAAGTAATGTTAAAGGCAGAGCACAAACTGACAAAAGCAAGGCAATTTAAAGTTATGATGGATACTGCCTTTCACTTAGCCTATTGTGCACAGTTACAGGTATTGCAGAACAAATCATTCAGTGACCTAAGAGCCTCTCTGTAATGACTAAGTATAATGGAACAAGTCAAGCCTGGAGTATTATCCTTCACACTGATTTTTCCCTTGCTTTTGTCAGTGTCTGTGCTAATTTGGCTTTTAGCCCGTTAATTTTCTCCATTTACGAAATGCTCCCCATGGAAGTAGTTGCCTGCCATGGGGATATGCAATATGAGACTTCTTAAAATATGTATTGTTTAATTATATATCAAGGTACCAGTAGAGCAGCAATTATTATTTTATATTTCAATGACTGTTAAACTCTTCACCATTTTCTACTATGACTTTCTCTGCTGGATAACCACATTGTAGAGAAATCAGAAATGAGATTTTCCATATGTTTGAAGTTACCCAGTTAGTAATCCTACGGTATGACTTGTCATAATCAATAACGCTAACCAGAATATAAGTTAATTTTGTGAAATAAACGTCCAGTTACATTGATGAGATTGGCTGTTGACACTGATTGGCAGACAGAAGTGAGTCTTTTTGGCAGAATAGAAATGTAATAGTTATTGAAAAATGTGAGCAATAAAAAGCTACTGTTCTTCTTTAAAATCTAATAAATACAAAGAAATCTATATCTAAAATTGTTCTATCTTGTTTAGGAACCAAGGGGCTTTGGATGGAAAAAAATAGAAAAAGTGTTTTGCTTACTTAGAAAAGAAAAGAAAATGGACAAAAAAAACCCCGTGATTTTTTCCCCTCTAATATATACACTTTTTGCTCTATCCATCTGCTATGACACCAGTTGCACTTGGTGCCTATTGTGTATGGAGTGTACATGAATATTAAGAAGGAACAGGTAAGAGAATGTATTACATGTTGTCAGTTAGTTATGGTAGGAGACAATCAGTTAACAGATTTGCAGAGACAGGCGGATCTTCTCAGGAGAATCAACGAGTTTAGGAGGAGCTGGGATGACACATGGTTGCTGTTAGTCTCAGCAGGAGTGACAGCAGAGGGGGAGGAGGGCTGGCTGTGCGTGCAGCAGGTAGAGCTTGGGGCAATATGCCCATTGTTTACGTTGGTAGCCAGACTAAGGAAAAAAAAAAAGAGAGACCATTGCATAAAGTAGTTTTGTTGTTTAATTACATTTGAATGGCTGTGTAGCACCATAAAAGTGTAAAATAAAAATAATTAGGGAAAACAGAGCTATTTGCTTGCAGTGATCTAAAAGAAAAGATCCTTTGCCAGACCTCATAATTAACAGACTTTTTTCTCTGTGTAAGGCCCTTGCACCTCTTCTTTCCCTGGCTACATGTCCTAACGGAGACCAGACCTACTTAATTTGTATGAGATAATTTAAATTATTTGTTTATTTGGTTCCTTTATAGCCTGCCCTACCTAATTCTTCTGTTTCTTTTTTTGATCTGTGCAAAATAGAAGCACTTTCATGATGTATGGACACTTGCCTGTAGTCCTTGCTTTGAAAAAAATGGCCCAGAAGGTATCACATCTTCATGATCATCCAGTCCTTCTTCACTCCTTGAAGAGAAAAAACAGAACAAGAAAACCTGAACACTTACACAGTATTGGTAGGACAATGTAGTTCTTTTTCCTGATCATTGCTTAGCAACTTCAATAAAGTTTGAGAGCATTTAGCAGCCATCTTTCACTGTCAGAAACAGTACAACTCTCCAGAATAAGATTTTAAAATCCAGTTTCTCTCATTTAAATGTCCCTGCCCCAGGGATTGTTGTTCCAGTTGTGATAACTTCTTTAATATGTGGATGGAGTCTTGCAGCTTCATTCCCTGCAATGCAGATACCTATTCAGATTCTGTTGCTGGTTGCATTAACTCAGATATACTTCCATCTTTTTTCTAAGGCTCCTAAGTTAGAACAGTCAAAAACTATTGTGAGTGGAGAGGAATAGAAACACTTGAAGGTATTTCAACATTTAGATACCCTGAATTGTGTTGCCGGGAAAAATCACTCTGTTAAATAGTTTAAATTAAATTAAGATCAAAGCAGTTTAGTGATTTATTAATGACATGTAATTATCCAGAAATCAGTGAGCTATATATTCAGGATCAATATCAGTAATACAACAGTTAAGCAACAATGCTAGACACTTACAAAATGCTAATAAGCTCCTACAAATTTCTAAACACCCTTCAGTAATTAAACCTTCCAAAATTTTCATGCCCTCCTACAGTTCCCCTACACTGCAGCCAGAGGCCAGTGACATCCCCCTCCAGCAGTACAGTTTTTCCAGTTGCTCACCTCCTGTGAGAGATGTGAGGTCTCCAGCTGTGTGACAATGCCCCCTACAAGGTCCGCTGTTCCTAGGAGTGGCGCTGAGTGCTGGTCACATGTGGCATCTCACTGTGGGTACAAGCCCTTCCCAGCACCCCTTCGTCATATTGGGCTGCCCTGTCTGGGCTGCAGTTAGGTCCTTAATGTGACCATTTTGAGTGCAAACACCCTCCAGACAATTTTGACTGCATTCAATCTCCATGTGCACTCAGATTTTTATTTCTAAGTTATCCTGGCTATCTGCCAAGGGAGTGTGCAGGCATTCTCACAAAAAACTGCTGAAAGTTCCTATCTCTCTCACTATTAGCATTTGAGAAAGTGAACAGCAACTGGATTTCACCTGTTTTAGGCATCTCAGTTATTTTTGCTACTGTGAATGTTGACCAATGTGCCTAATCATAGACCAGAGCTGTCACTCTCAGTAAGTTCAGCTGGAAAGGTGCCTACTTATTTCAGGATCAAAATTGATTCATGAAAAGTAAACTAACATTTTGACTCTAGAAGGTCTGATTTGCACAGCTGATGGTACCCTGTGGTTCTAACATCACCATTTTATAAGAAAGAAAATTTGAAACAGTTATGCGGTATTTTCTTTGTAGCTGAAGCACTAAGATTTTAATTCTGGCTGTGACCCCAATTCAAAGCTCCTACCTTTTGAATTTACTGGCAAAATCTGCCAAAAATGGAGAGTCTCCTCTGTAGAAAAGTCTACTGTTGTTGTTGCTTTCACTGTCAGTCAAAGCAGTGCAAAGATAGTGAGTACTATGAAGTAATGAGCAACTTTTGTCTCATATCTGTTCATATCAATATTGGCAATATCTTCACAATTTCCGGATCCAAACCTTGGTTTTCAAATCTTCAGTTTAGCAGGTGAGCATCCAATTCCTATGCAGGACATATCAAAAGATCTTTGAACCTAGCAAGAGCCATTAACAACATTTAGAAGAGCCTAAGGCCCTTCTTGGAGTGTCAATATCTGATTTGGCATGTATTCTCAAGAGAAAAAAGGAAAAAAGACTAATGACTTACATTCTTCTCTCAATACATTTCTTAATTGTTATACAGCTAGAAATGTGTGGCAATGCAACATAATTTAGAAATGAATGGTAAGAAGACATTTTTTATATCTTATATTTAGCAGAGTGCCTTAAAGAAAAACAAGCATGACATAGTGTAATGTAAATATACTTCTTGTCTTGAAAACAGCAGAAACTCTGATCCTTATTTCAAAATTAATATTTTAATTAATACAAAATTTTTAAAAGTGGAATAAAAAAGAGGGGCCACAATCCACAGAAAGACCTGTAGACACTCATAATTGTTATACTGACCTGATACTGTTCTCAAAGAATGTTAAGAATTTCTTCAGTTCAGAAGAAAAAAAATTGAGGAAAGACTTAATAAGAGTGTAGTTACCTCTATTAAAACAAAAATAAAAATTTTATGGATGTTCTATATATAAAATTTTTACAATAACTGTTTCAGAAGCTCCTGTTTTTGAACTGGCTGAAAAAAGCCTATTGATTAATGTTTTCATAACCAATTAAATGGATTAGGATAAAGCACTGAAGTGACAGAGACATCTCAAAAGGGTAAAGTCTACTAGTTCATTCTCCTTCTGGTACAATATTATTTCAAAGTATGTTATTCGGTCTGGTTTTAAATGGTTTAAGCAATAAAAGCTTCCCTATTACACATTTGACACAGCTTTGTAACTGGAAACTCTTGCATGTTTTCAGAAAATGGAACTATATTCTTTTTTTTAATACTCTTTACACTACTCTAAAAATGCCCTTTTCTTCTACTCTTTGAAGCAGTAATTTATATACTGTTATCCTACCCTTAATGAACAACTTGATGTCACTGGTTTTTTTCTGATTCTCCAGGTTATTCTCAATATTTACAGTTCCATGACTGCCAGTCCTCTAACTTTTTGTTTCCAGTATCTCTGCTAACATATAAAAGATATAAATACCAGCAACAGCCTAGCTGTTTGTCTATTTTTTTGGGTTTTTTGGTTTGGTTTAGTTTGGTTTGGTTTGGTTTTTTTGTGGTTTGAACCATTATACCTGAAAGTCAAAATATTCTTCCTTAGTGTATACTCATAAGTTCTTCCTAGGGCTTTCTCACTATTTTTCTGTTCATGTGGAAAAGAGGAAAGGAGCTGTTGGGCCTAACTTTGGGAATGTGAATAAACCAAGAATTAAAATAATCTGAGCCATTTTATGGTTGTTCTTCAATCACAAATTTGTAGTTACCTACAAACTTTTGTAGGTCTTTGGAAAGTATAGGTGCATATATGTATGTATGCATAGATATGTGTGTGTGATCACACATATTCATGAGCTCATTAGATTAAGAAAGTAGTGGGAAATTGGATGAGCCTGCATGCTAAGTCTTATGCCTCTTGGATATTTAAAAAATCTTATTTTTATTAAGCAACTAAATCTAAATAAAATAAAACAAAGAATGACAACAAATGACAACAAAGAAAAGCCCAAACCCATGAACTGAATTTAGAAACAAAGAATAAAACTCATTAGAGGACACACTAAAAAATATTGCAGAGATGGAAAGACTTCGTTTTTACTGTCTAGCTCATGAATTCATTTACTCTCCTCAGAGAATAGAACTACAAACCTCTTTTTTTACTTACTTTGTAACATAGACTGGACTGAAGTTTAATTTCCCTTTTAAATAAGGTCTTTTGATTCACATCAATATGTTGATAAAAGTAGAATATGGATGCTATATTCTAATTCCTAGTCTATGCAGGTACTTAGCCACCAGGTTATCAAACCGTTCTCTTTTTCATATATCTAAAATACTTCTTAAAATTTAAGAAGCCCAAATTAAAGGGTATTGGAGGACAGAGTTGCAGAATGATCTAAGTTTATTTTTTTAATCTCACCTGAAGGATTTGAACATCTTATTCTTGATCTTTTAGTAATTTTTAATACTTTAAGACTGCCACTTGCTTTGTTTTCTCTTCTTATTTTTCTTTTTCCATCTGAATTGGTGCTAAGAATTATCTAATCATTCTGATTTTTTTGCATCTTAATTGCAAGCTAAGTGGGTTTTGTTTTCCAGTAACTTTTGTAGCTGGTTTAGCAGACAAAGCCTCAAGGATGGGTAAGCAGATCAATCAAGCACAGAAAAGAGAACATCAGGACAGATATTGAGATTTTGTTGCCTTTGAAGTTAATAGGACAACTACATCACCAGGGTGGCTGGAAAGAGGCCCTATAGAAAGGACCTGGAGGTGTTGGTTGACAGTCAGCTGAACGTGAGCCAATGTGTGCCCAGGTGGCCAAGAAGGCCAATGGCATCCTGGCCTGTATCAGCAATAGTGTGGCCAGCAGGAGCAGGGCCATCATTGTCCCCTTGTACTTGGCACTGGTGAGGCCACACCTCAAGTTGTGTACTCATTTCTTGGGCCCTCACTACAAGAAGGACATTGAGGTGCTGGAGTGAGTCCAGAGAAGGGCAACAAAGATTGTTAAGGGTATAGAGAGTAAGCCATATGAGGAGCAGCTGAGGGAGCTGTGGTGGTTAATCCTGGAGAAAAGGAGGCTCAGAAAAGACCTTATCACTCTCTACAACCACTGGAAAGGAGGGTGTAGCCAGGTGTGAGTTGGCCTCTTCTTCCAGGTAAGAAGTAATAGAACAAGAGAACATAGTCTCAAGCTCCACCAGGAGCAGTTCATATTGGTTATCAAGAAGAATTTATTCATGGAAACAGACTTCCCAGGGAGGTAGTAGAGTCACTATCCTTGGAAGCGTTCAAGAAATGACTGGACATGGCTGTCACAACCCACTCCATAGGAATTGCTCATTGCAAATTCTTGTACACTTGTCAGGCTGAACTGAGGCACCAGTCCCTGTGCCATGTTCCATAAGGGAACTCTTATGCTTTTTATTATAAAATTTTCAATGATGCACCTTCCTAGTGAACAAGTGAGAGTCTGTGCTTGCAGAGTACAAGTTGTCAAATAGTCTCTGATTTGCATGACTTTTAGCTTTTTTGAGGAATCTCAAATGAGCCCCAGATAATCTCATGTGAAATATGAAAATTTTAATATGAGTAATGAAAATAATCCAAACTATCCTTGTAGCATAATGATGTTTCTCTGATCTTTGTCTAGCCAGAAGGTCAAGGAACAAATGTGTCTTCCTCTGGAAAATGGTCCTGAGATGAAATTTCACATTACAGATCATCAAGACTACATCAAACAATTTCCCAGATTAGGCCAATCCAGAGCCAAGAAAGATCATATTCTCAAATTAGCATGGGTGTTTATGTAGAGTAGTCAGCTGTACAGATTTACTGTGGGTGTCAGAGCTACGGCAGATACCCAGTAGCCCTTTCTCAAAGATGGCTGGTTTATCTCTTGGATAAAGCACATACGGATGCAGGATGTAAGCACATAAACATTGAGTTTAGAGAAGGACTATCTTATAACTAAGAAAGCTTCTTCACCTTAAGTAGGTACTGCTATAATTTCAGAAGCATATTTCTGAAAAATTTCTTCAGATGACTTTCCAAATTCCATAAAAAATGCACTGCAGGTGTTCAGATACCCTTTCAAGTGACTGTCTCAATGTTTTTAGCCATTAATTAAAAAGTGCTAGGCATACAAAAGTGAGAAAAGGCTGTATATAAAGAATTACTAAGATTTTAAAAACAAGAGGACTGTTACAGTTACTTAATCTTATTTATTTTATATAATACAGACAACAGAAGCATGCTTAGCAACTATGTTGCTAACTTTTTTTGATTTTGTTTTTTTTTTTTAAGTAGCTTAATTTTCTAACTAAACTCAATAGTGCAACCATTGTTTTCCTAGGGACATTGTTCTGTTTAGATCTCTCTGAAATGACCTTTATACCTAGTCTAATTTAGCTGACTTTTCCTTCAAACCACTGCATCTCATTTTGCCTAATGCCACAAAGTTTCTCAGCTAGACATTTGTAGATTGTGATGAAGTCATGTCCTTGAAGAAATTCAATACGTGGAGCTTTTGCAGCTTTTTCACATAAGCCATTTTCTTCATCCTTCCTCATTCCAGTTATTATTTTCAAAAGCTTCTAAAATTGCAACATCTTTCCTAAAGTACAAGCACCAGAACTTGTCATAGTAGTCAAGTAATGGCATCATTAATCTCATCTTGTGGTGCAGAAATAGTACTTTTCATCTTGCATAGCCAATGATGAAGCTTAATTTCTTAATCTCATCTGGATAAATGAATTCTGTTGATTATCTTCAGAACAGTACTGATGAGAGGTTTCACACATGGACTTGAAATGTAGATACCTATGAGGATGAAGGAGGGAGGTACAAAGTGAGAGGCAAAATTGGAAGTAAGGATTAGAGTGAAAACCCTGGGAAGATCATGTTAACTGTAGTCAGTGACAGCAGGGAAGGCAGGGTTATAGGTGGCAAATGCCACAGAAGTGTTAAAGTTGTATGTCAAAATGCCAGCTGTATCCTGTACTATATATTCTTCTTTCATTCTAATTCTTGGAAGCAGTAAAGGAAAAATAAACCTCACTTTCCAGTGCACAGGTAAAGGAGAAAAAGACTTCCTTGTTTTTCATAGTCTAGGGAGAGTGTAGCTTGGATAAGCACCTAGTTGTTAGATCAGCTAAAATCACACTAGTGTGATCTGATGTTTATTCTGACAGAATCTTTCACCCCTTCATCTTAAAAAGTAATGTGTTAAAATGTACTTCATTCTACTAAATAATATGTCTCACTTTAATGTGTTTACCTGGCTTACCTCTTTATTTCTTTATTGCCACTTTTTCTATTCTGGTAATTTTCAGTAATTTTACTCACTCTTCATTTATATTTTATTTTAAACTACCAATATAGACAGTGAATAACCTTGGGGTGAGATATATTCATGAAATCACAAAAAATTTCATCTGTGGTGCCTAATAATTTCTCATCTAGTTTCTTATTGCAACTTAGTAGTAGACACAATTATATGTACATGAAATATGGATACCTTTCTTTATGATAATCTTTTTTTAAACCATGAAATCATGTGATGTGAAGTCAAGTACTCTACAGAAGCCTGACTATTTTATTCATCATATTGGCCTTTATCAACCAACCTTGTAACCTCATAAAAAACAGTAAAGAGTTTGTATAAGAAGGGCTATTTTCCATTAAACCACATTGGCTTACATTAATTTTGGATGCTACTGAACTCTTAGTTATTTACTGATTACATCCATGCCAGCTTTTTTATAACTGTCTGAGATTGATATCAACCTAGCTGTCCTTTAATTTCCTCTCCTATAACCTTTTAAAACACCAGTACATCAGTTCATCTGTTTTGAAACCCTTTGTGAGTTTTTCATTGTTTCTGTTTGAAAATGTCTATTTTAAACAGCTCACAGACATTTGTGGATAATTCCTTGGGTGTTCTTAGATTTGAGTGCTCTAGTTCTGCATTTAAATAAATGCTTAACTTCATTAAAATTTTTAGTATCCTTTGTAATAAGTGTAATTATCAATATCAAACCTGATATTTATCCTTCTGTCTTGTTCCAAGGGATTTTTGTTTTCCTTGTTTTCCTGCTGATGCCCAACAGAAACATGTATGAAATAACTCTGCATTGTTTGCATCACGGTACATGATTTTGTTTAATATCTGTATCAGTAAATGTCACTGATTGTTGTGGTTCTGGTGTACATACATCAGGACAGAGGTACACATGTATATATATATATTTCACGCATATTTATTTTAGCTACCCTTATCAACTGTCTGAATTCCTTAGCTATCACTGTTTGAACATTACTTCTTTTTTTTTAAATATACCTTTGTTCTTTCAAAATATGGTACTCAAAAGATGCAAAAATACTTTCTTTATAACTCAGATATTTTTAGTAAATATTTTCTGAAGAAAAATATGTTTGGGACACCCAACAAAACATCTTAAACACATTTCCATCATACATATTTATGTGTGGGTGTAGTCAGTGTAACTGTGCATATATGAATATAAAAAATAAAGAGATTTTATCCCATTTTTCTTCATCCATAACTTCTCTTCCAGTTTTAGATACTGAATTTTAAAAATACACCAGGATTATACACTACTTCTTAATATGTATTCTTTTTGCATAGGTATGGGACCTAGATATTAATTTGGCCATACTTCCTAAAAGTCCAAAAATAACAGAAAATATTTTTCTCATCCAATAAACTAGAAGAAATAAATTATATGGAAATTGTAAAAAATAAGTGTTTACAGTAGATGAAGGCTATTTATGTAAAGAAAAACATGTACAAATATTGAAGAGGGAGTAATATACAGCAAAACTGATGAGATTCATTAGGGGCAGGCTATGGTTTTTTTGAACATTATTTGATATTCCACCATAAATTTGCCTGTATTGAATATCAGCAGTCTCACTTAATAAGAAAAGAAGTAAGGAACAAGTAAGAAAAGAAGAAGGAACAAGTAAAAGAAACTCAATTATGTAAGAATATAGGTCCCTGAACTCAATACTACTTGCAGGTGAATTGTCTCAGTCTACCTGAATTGCCTAAATCACTGGGAAATAGTTTTAGAAATGAAGCGAGAGCTCAGCCTTTGCAGAGGTGATGATAAATCAGACTTGCAAACGTGCAATTTGGCTACTGCCTATGTTAGTCTTTACTATTTTTTCATACTGAATGTGAGACAGATTTCATATGGGTGAGAAGGAAAATGGAAAGGGTGAAAAAAATTATCTGTTTTTGCATTGTGTGTACAGTTCCCTGTTCAAAAACTGCATTGATGCATTCACTGAATACATAATTTTGTCTTATACTTTTAACATGACACAAAATGAAGAAGTTTACATTAAAAATTCTTACCTAGTTTTCCTCTAATTCAGCATTAGGATTCAAATTTTTATTTCGACTATTATTTTCTACAGTCCCTGTGGTGCTTACAATTCATCCTATCTCAAAATAGTAAAGCAAAACAACAGAGGGGAAGATTATACAACACTTTTAAAATATCTATTTTTAATTTAAAAAATAAGTCTAGTATATTAGAAACTGTAAATAAATGTGTTTTCACAACCGTTCAAGTATCTTAATGTCGGCAAAATTAAGGCGCATTTGTAGCACAAAAATAGCCTTCTACAACACAGTGCATCAGCAACAGTTCACTCCAAATGTTGTAGATAATTAATCTCATTTTCCCTCTGCTTCGTTTTGTGTTCTATTAGTTTTCTTATTCAGACTTTCAAGTCACAAATCTAATTTAAAGCCTCACAACTGGTCTAATGTGGTAATGTGTTCCAAGTGCGTGCAGTGTCTAGCAGTGAGGGATAGGGACAGAATACTAATTTGCCTCCCAGTGTGCACGGTGCTCAATAAATAAATAATATATTACCTGTTCTCACCATTACTTGACTACAGAAAGTGTCAAAAGCAACAGAAAAGTTGGAAGCACGTTTAAGGCAGGTAACAGAAAATGAACTGAAGCAGGAATGGGTAGGGGAGACAGAAGAAAAGAGGAAAGCAGAGGGAGAGAGCAGTCTGCCACAGAACAGCAATTATTTTGTTAACATGGTTAACTATAGCTGCACAGATAATGTATATTAGACTACATACTGATTAATGGTTAAATATTAATTATTTATTTGTAAGAATTTTGCCTTCTGTGTGTTCTCTTATTTCTCTATAGAGAAATGTAGAATTCTTTTGTATTGTTCTAACTTCTGTTTGTTTAATTATTCCCTTTCAGAAATACCATTTTCTTTTTTTTTTTCAACACATTGATTTTTTTCTGTTGTTTGACTTTGCTTCCTTACTGTGTGTAGAGATTGCTTTATTTTTGGAGCTTTAGTTTTCATACACCTGAAACCTAAACTATACACCAGTTGAATAATGATACAGTTACTGAGTTTCACTCTGATCTTCTGTGCCATCATCTGAACTTCTGGAAACTCCGCTGTGATCAATGAAGACACACTGGTGCAAAAACTAGAACTTGGGAGACTAAATTCATAGTGTTGATATTATAAAGAAGTGTGCAAGGAAGTGTGTATGTACAACAGAAAGAGAGACGGTGTGCTGGCATGTAGGATAAAATCAAAGTCTAAGAATAAAGTAAAGGATAGAAAGATAATGTGGAAGAAAAAAAAAAAGAAAATGTAATTCCCATGAAACTGGCAATGTCTTGGATTATTAAAATATTATTTTGTATAAAATGTCATTACAATCTTGTTTAAATTTAATGCAATTTACCAGACCATAAAGAACTCCTTAGAATAAATGGCCAGTTTCCAGGCACAGCTACTGTGCTGCTGATTACAATACATCCTGACATTTATGACAGTTTTATAATTCTTGTATTCTGTACCTAGCTGTGCTCTGAAGTGTCTCTACTTTGCTGAAGGCTTTCTCCTGGGAAATGGCTCTAAAGTTTTGTGGACTGAAAGGACAATAAAATAGTTCGACAGGAAAACACTATTACTACAGAATGCAAATCTGTTTCCATTTTGTTTGTAACTATTAAAAATGAAGATTCATTTTATAATGAACACCTGTGTAATTTATCATCACAAAAAATGGCATCGACTTGAGAAGATATTCTTATATGACTAAACTTACCAATATGAGTAGGGATTTGTCAGATCAACGCCTAGACCCTTCTATTGCAAAAGTAACCCTACTGATGGTTTACAAAGACTAAGATTCACAGGAAGACTATGAAAAATGTCAGACCTAGATACAAGAAAAATAACAGGTAAGAAGAAGTATGAGGGCATGAAAGAAATCTTACTACACAGCCTTTGACCTTTATGTGGGGCAGTACTCAACACAACATTTAACATCATTTTGTTATAAATCTTTCAAATGCTTCATGAAAGATTTATAACAAAAAAAAATATTGACACAATTCAAAGAATGATTTTGAGAACGAGCAAGTTGAAGCAATTTTATAACTACTTGGGTAATACTGGCTTAATGTTTTCAGTAAAAACATTGTAAAAGCTTTTAAGTGAAGATGTTATCAAAATTGGCATAATAATAATAAATTTATTTTTTCTGTGAAAGACTTCCTATACATGTCAACTGAAATGCTATAACATTTCCACTGAAAATTGTACACCAACTCTATAAAAATATTTTGCATATTTGTTTGAGTTCACCTACTTTGACTTAGAGCTGCAAGCAGACAACTGAAGTCCTGACTTAACCATAAAACTTCAATTAGATGTACTGTCCATTGACCAGACAGATAGCAAGAGGGAGACAGACTGAAAAAGATTCAACTAGACTCAAAGATAGTATAAATTATTCTGATTTCCAGGCAGTATGTTTATGCTTGCCAATATTTAGGATATAGATCCAAAGCCCCATTCATTCCGATAATATTATACCCCTGTCAGTTTCCCCCCTTTGATGTGAGGGACAAATCCCTAAACACCAATGAGGAATCTAGTCTCTCTTCTGCTCTGCTATCAGTCTTTAATGCAGAGGGTTATTACAGAGTTACTCCTGGCACCCCATTGGCCCTAAACTGCCGTGCTAATCAAACTGTAGATTGCCCTCAAAAGGGTGTATTTCTAGAGCGCTGCTCCATTTCAGAGTGCTGGCTGTGAGAGATAATGTAATCATCTGTAGTGCTGCAGAAAAACAGGTTTAAATTGTAATCACACAAGAGCCCCTGTATTAAATGACGTCAGCCTAGTCCCTATACAGATGGAAGGAAGACCTCTGTGGACCTCTGTAGTATTTAAGGAGACACTATTAGTGAGCAATACAGGAGTTGACAATTTTTCACAGCATTAGTACTGTCCAGACATCATGTTAGATGGAATCGTATTGCTAGAGATCTCATCTTTCAGATAAAACATAAAAATAAGTTGCTGAACAAAAGTGGTCATTACAAATTGTATGGTGTTTCTCATAATGTTCTCTTGGCCAAACCTGAAGTAAGGAATTACGTTCTGCTTGCCTTAATTAACCTGAGGTCTGTGAAACATGTTTTTCCTTCTCATCCTAACAGCTCTGTAATGATATTTTCCCCCATATTCAATGGTCACAGACTATTGTCTCGAAAAAAACAAAAAAAAAAAAGAAAAAAAAAACCCCTACTATATACAATTATTAAGAACATACAAAATAGCCAATAACTTAAAGGTATGAGCTTAATTAAATTGAAAACTTATAAACCACAACAGAACTTTCCATCAAAATTTTTGATGACTATTCAGCAAACAAAGCCCATTATTTACAAGTGCAATATTAAATAAATATTCCAGAAAACCTAAAAAGAGGGCGGAACAATTTAATATATTTCAGTATAAAGTAATGAAGTAAAGGTAATGGAAAAAGTTAGTCAGCTTCAGAGAGAAATGCATACTTAAATCTCTGTGAATAACATCCTAACTTACTAGTAAGATATAAGTGTAGAAAAAGACACTGCTTAAGACGTCTGCTTAGAGGCCACAGGGAGTTGGTTTGAAGAAAGTGAGATCAACAATTCAGATATTGCTATCCAATTAAAATTCATTCCAAATTGGAAATTTTTGTTTCAAAGGGAACCTTTTGATTCCCTCTGAGCCCTGTAGTGCTAGTTGAAGCTGAAAAAAACCCCAAAAACCCCTGGAAATGTAGAATTTCAGCTCTTTAGAAAATAAAAAATATTTTACATTGCACTGAAATATTTAGCATCAAAAATATTATTGATTAGTTTACTGCACATAATATTAAAACCTTTTATTTTTTTTTTCTAATACAAAAGAAAAGGATGAGATATTACATCAGTGGTTGATCTTACCATTTGATCTTGTCCATTCTTAAAATGTGCACATCTTTTTGCATTCAGTAGCAATTCTGTGTTTTTTATCTATTGAGTATTTGTCAATGTATTGCACAATTGCAACCATTAGACACAGAGACTGTAAGGAAAACATATTCCTTTATTCTATTTTTTATACCTATACATAAATTTCATGAACAGTGGCCATTTTGTGCATATTAATGCAAATGGAAAAATATTATTGTAGATATTAGCCACTTTCAGTAACTTTAAGGAACTCACATACAGATTCCTAATTCAATTAATCAGCATTACTTGGGTCAGTCAATTAACTTTCTCCTCCTGCTATGAACACTTCAATAACCCTCAACTAAATGAAGTAGTATGGGCCGAATTCACTCTTTTGATTCTGAAATTAAAACAACAGGTATGGGCTTTTGTTATAATATTTTTGGCAGTATAGCCAGATAGGTTATTCCCTTCCGGAAACCAAGAGGAAAGAAAAGAGACCAAATTAACAAATTAAAAAAAGGAAATAGAGAAAGCTTGCATTGAAACACAATTGCTGAGGCAGCAATGAAGGACTCAGAGAAGAGCCTCTTTGCAAAAGAAAATGCACTGTGCAATTCCAGCTCTCAGATGTGCTTAGTGAAGAATTTTCACATGAGCATCTGTGCTTGTCAGGCTTCTTTTTTGAACTGCTACCCAAGGTTTCTGTGTTACCAGCTGATAAACTGCTTGTAAAATTTAATGGTTGAAGCATACTTTACTCTCTGTCTCCACTGTGGAATCTCACCACAGTTTGCCTCTTGCAACTGAAAAACCTCTTGCAACTGAAAACAAAGCTTAATGGATATAAGTAGAGCAACCTGCCTGTGACAGCTGTACAGCTGAAATGTCATCTGGTCTATTGGTTGTTTAACTATGCAACCTCTCTGCTGCCTTAATAATGAATAATCATCGTTCCATTAATGAAGAAACTTCTCAGAATTCATCCTAACAATTTGTATTTTGAAAAGTCTGTGAAGCTCTTGTCACATCAATTTATATTTCTTGCTAGTGACACAGCACTTATCATATTTAGAAATTTTTGAGAAAATACAAATGCAAGATGTTCCTGTTATGGAACTCTCACATGTTGCGTATATATATTATCCTTCCATGGGAAGCCCCTGTGGGTGTAGACTCCAAGGGACCTGATGACAGAAAGAGCTTGTTTTTTTGGTTTTTTTTATTTTCCTAGGGAGAAGAACAGGCATTTGTATTTAAGATCAAGAGGATTGAATGAGTTTGGGATTAAATGACTATACCTGCTGAATATTTAAAAAAAAATGTAACAAGAAAAGAACTGAAGTACACAAATGCATATCAGTTGGAATATTAGTAATGGAGCTGGATTAATTAGTATCTTATCTTGTAATACTAGTTAAAAGGTAGGTTTAATACTCATGTAGATTTAATTTCAGAGATGTATCTGGGTGCACAAATAACCCTCAGGAAGAGATGCAATCACTCCTTAATCCCAGTTCTCTGAAAATTGCAGCTGAAATTATTTTTAAATAAATATCCAATTTTAAGAGCCGTGCTATGGAAAATTAATGTTACCAAAGGCAGACTATCTTTGTTTTCAGAGAACACATAAAAGCCAGCTAGTGACAATTTTTGGTTGCTAAAAGCCCAATTATACTTTTACAAGAGACAGAGTTTTAATTTTCAATTCTTAGCCCAAATCCAGCATGGGTAATTATATTCCTTCTATTTAAGAAATCACAGTTGTCCTTTTAATTGAGAACAGTATAATTTTCTTCTTCCCCTAAAAATCAAGACAGGGTGTGTTATAGCAGCCACAGGAATGCATGTGATAGCATTACACTTGCAGCCAGTTCATATTTTAAACTCAAATAACCCCATAACTTAAGGTTTAGAATGCAAACTTCAGTGCATATACATGAAGATACATTGTTTTCTCCATACATTTCCTTGGCTAACAGCTAACATAAATGTTAAATGGCACCCACAAAACCATATTGAATTTTGTGAGCCACATGATATCAGCAGGAATCTTTACAGTGATTTCTGATGACTGTGGATTAGGCTCTTTTGGAATAATAAGATAAAACAGGATGACAAGAAATAAAGATAAAATTCTTACTTCACTGAAACTAGCAACAATTTTTTGAGTTATTTCAATGCAGTCTGCTTTTCACCCAATGAGAGGTTTTGTTTTGCTTTGGTTCATTTTAGGAGAGAAGGAAAAAAGATGTTTTATAAGAATTTATGGTTTCTGCCATCAACAAGTACTGTCAAACTAGTTTCATTTTGGCATTAGCAGAGTCTGTGAAATCAAATCAGGTACTATATAAACACGGGGTTTAAATAATGAAATAATGACTATAATTTAAGCTCTATTTTCTTGACAGTAGAAGAAAAAAGTATTTTCAGTCTATGTCCCATAGGATTAGCATTTCATCATGGGGAAAAATTAGAGAGGACAGTAAAAATAATTACAACTCACCTCCACTAGAAAAAATCAAAATTATCAAAAAAGTTTGTTCATGGTGTAGAAGTTAATAAAAGGACATTTGATAAACAGACAATGAAACAGGTAACAGCATATTAATATAAAAAAACCCCAAAACCCCACCCTTCTTAATAATCTCAAATACTAATTGGTAAAAAATAGATTAATGTGTAAGATTCCCCCCAAAGTGCTTTGTCAGTGGTTGCATTAGAGGTGTTTAATACAAGCAAGAGCTTTAATGAGAATCTCATCTGCCAGCTCATCCCAGTGGAAAGAATGGTAACAAATTCAGGAGAGACTAAAGTATTAATTCATACTTGATACTGTATTATAAATCACAACAAAAAGTTGCTGGAAACTATATGGATAAATGCAATTACACTATTAGAATCTGTTTCCAAGCACCTCAGGGGCAGTGAGAACAGATTATGTTGTGCATTGGTTCATTTGTCTACTTGTATGTACAGTGGAACAGGAAACATGGTAAATACATATGTATCTTAGTTTAAAAAACAATTAGAAGAGATATTGAAATGCTCATTAAAACTGGTGTTTCTTAACAGTGTAGCACAGAGCTGAAAGAAAACAGAAGAGAAAGAGCTGAGGGGGATTCTTGTAAAGCCACACAAAATTCTGTTGGACAAATGCCCTTACAGCCAATCTGTTACCCCATTCCTTGGTGTGGGGCATGTCAGGGTCATGCCAGAATCAAACATGGGAAGGGAGGTGGACTAGAATATGCAAGGCTCCATCCATTCCTTAGCAGCCAAAGGAATTCCTGCAGGAAACAGCCAAGGCAGCACGGCCCTTGTGCAGTTTTGTATTGAGCTTGAGTTTGGTTGAGACCAGGTGATACTGAAGACTTGGGAAAGATGGATTATTGCTTAGACTTTGCCAGCAGCAGCTGGCATTCTAAAACACAGAAAGAAGTTCAAAGGTGGATTTAAAATTCTGTCTTTTTCTGTCTCCTTCATTTGTGATATTATGTATATAATTTATATAATATATATGATAAAGAAAAGTTTTTGCTATTAATTCCTTGCCCATGCACATATTTTTTTTCAAAAAATTACTGAAAAAGTTAGCATTTTATGTAACATCACAGGGTAGTTTACTACTTAGACAAGGTAGTGTTACAAAGCAGTCATATAAAATTTGTTAATTTCATAGTGAATGTGAACAAACATCTAAATATTTTCTCTGAAATACCGAGTATGTTTAAAATGACAACTCTTTTACATTTAAATGTTTCATTTCTCCATGTAGTTAGTATGACTTACTTATTTATGTAGAGATGTGCTTATTGTACTGATTGTATATTTACTGGTTTATTCTTCTTAGCACCCTACTCCAGTACCTATAAAACTGTAAGAATTTGCTGGCTTTTTTTTTTTTTTTTTTTGTGCTTACAGATAATCAAGGCATTATTAACAAAGCTCCACTTGTAGAATTTAAATAGTGTCAGAATTTGACTTGCAGATCTAAGGACGAATTTGCAAGGTTGACTGTCAGAATAGGTTTTCAGTTTTTTTAAAAACTTGTCAACAGTGTACACTTAAGACAGAGTTAATGAGAGACAACACACAGAGAATCCAATTATACATTTTTTACAGATTGCTCATTGGAGTATAAGTATGCTTTAATAGCATACACAAAGTCAAAGAGCTCACATAAGAATAGTCAAGATAATTGAGGACAGATTTATTCAGAGGATGCAGAAATTAAGGCATAGATCCTTATCTTAGAAGCTGCCACATGGGAATTACTTTTATATTAGCTAGGGCACAGGGATTACTGGCAGGCAAGACAAGTGGGCGACATCAGAATTTAAGAATGACCCAGAAAAGCTGCACATTGGTCTACATGAAAATAAACCTAGTCTCTTAAAATACTTAATGCAGTTAGGAATCTGGATAAAAAAGCTGTCGGAGCACATATCCCTTCACATATACTTTGTATGTTTCCCTACAGCTGTCAAGGCAAGACACTCTTATTTCAATTTTACTACTGGTCATGTAAGACTGCAGAGACTCTGGAAATAGAGCATTCAAGAGGTTTCTTTTGGAAACTGATATTTTTAATAGCCAACAATCCTCTCTTTAACATGTGTGAAGGGTACTGTTACTCTCAATCTAATTACTTAATAGTTTAATACTTTTGTGAAGTGAGTCCCATAATACAAAATGTCTAGTTTCCAAATTAGAAAAAATAGTGCCAAATTCCCATTCTGGTCTGGAATACTGCAGGTTTCTCAACCACAAAGGTACTATTTTGTGGTCCCCATGTGACTTTAACTATAAAATATACATTTAAAACCTTTATGCATCCAGAATACCAGATCTGCCCATACGTAGCAGCAGGGTTTCTGAGATTTAGACTAGATTTCTAGAGAAAACTGCAATGTCTCTGTCTCCTAGGCCCTAAACAGATGAGACAGAAATTTGTGTTTGAACTTTTGTTTTTCTTTGGATAGATGGTATGAGTTAGGTGATAGTTCAGATCCTGCCTGGGAGTGTTTGGACTCTGATGTTATAGGTGTTTTAGAAACACGGGATGGGAAAACCTCCTAATCCACAGACACTCAAAGTCCAAAATAAAATACAAAGAAAAAAAAAAAAAAAAA
>VXBC01010446.1:880443-899778 GCA_013399945.1 Ploceus nigricollis | reverse complement strand
AAAAAAAAACAAACCAAACTATGCAATGAGATAGAGAAATACAATAAAAGAGCATCATTTAGTTATCCTCATTAGCAGATTTTTAAATGGAGGTCCCACAGATGAAGAGAATCAAAGGCACTTAATGAAATAATCTTGATCACATTTATATGAAGTTCCTCTCTATTGTGGGTTGACCCTGGCTGAATGTTTGATGCCCATCAAAGCTGCTCTATCACTCACCTCTTCAGCTGGACAGTAAACACAAAATATAACAAAAGATTCATGGATAAAGATAAGAGCAGGGAGAGATCACCCACCAATGACTATCACAGGCAAAATAGACTTGACTTGAGAAAATTAGCCTCCTGGCTGCTGCAAAAATTAACCCTGTCCTGGCCAGAAGCAGGACACCAACATAGGAATATCTTCTGACAGCCTCTCACAAAAGCCACCCCTGTAGCTCCTCCACTATCAAAACCTTGCCATGAAAACCCAATACACTCCAAAGTATCCAGAAAGGCAGTGTTTCTGAACTAAGTTCTGAACTGAACTAAGAAGGAAGGAGGGCTGACATAATGGCATGAGGATGTGACTTTTTAAATGAGAAATGATGATCAAGTGAGGATAAATGGAACAGAACTTTGAAAGAAACAATAAATATTTCATGCTTGATGCAACAAAACAAAGCAAGGAGCAGTACAGGTATGCAAAAACAGATGACATTGCCAAAATAATATCACTGGGAAGAAGATTAATTCTAGATATATAAATAGGAATCAATTGCCAAGACAAATGAAAATGTGGTATAAAAAGCTACTTAGGTATCTTGGTTGGATAAGGAAGGCAGACATCACTACAGAAAAAGAGAGATGTAACCTGCAAAATCCAGAGAGCAGTGAAATCACACTGAGAAGAGACACATCCCAGTTGTGGGTTTCAAGGACAGGTTTTGAGATTTTGGGTTTGAGTGAAAGACTAGAAGTTCCACAAATTCAAGAAAGGAAGCAGAAGGTAGTTTTTGCAAGGAAAACTAAGTGCTCTCTTTTAGATATGAACTGGAATGATAGATATTCACAAAGGGAGGTCAAGCAGGCTGACCAATATTTTAGTCTAAAATAGTAATGAAGAAGAAATTTTGTGAGTCATAAGCACACAAAAGATGATTGCATTTTTGTTGGCATTCAAGCATCAGCTCATATAGTTGGTAAGTCATGAAAGATGTTTGCAATTTTTTGTTATTCATATTGGAAAGGAAGCACCAATGTAACTTTCAGCATAAGTTATAAACAATAAAAAATGTTAAAAAAAATTGTTCTCTCAGAAATTCAAATATGTTGTGTTATCTCACAGCAAATCTCCCAGTTGTAGAGAAAGCCTCATGCCACAACTGTATAACCAAAAACTTAGAAAAGTGAAGGCCACAAACCAGGAACTCTAAATATTATGATAGCTGGAAATGAATCTGCTATTGAGCTGGACATATCATTAGGCTCCTTCAAACTTCAAAATTTACTCCCTGCCTTTTATTTAGTATAGAGACAACTGAATTCATTTGGCTTTCAAAGTCCTCTCCTGAAATTAGAGGTCTTTAATAAAGACCTTTAATAAATAAGCACAGAGACAATTCCAACAGGGGTTAGTTTTTGATTTCAAAACATGCATTGGGAGCCAAGGCCTTCCATCTCCATGGAGAAGGTGGATGTCCTGTGTTCAATTCTCTTTTTTTCTTGAGATGCTCCAAATCTTCCTGTTTTCCAGAAAGTGCACAGTTTCTAGGAAGAACACAAGTGACTGTGCTGAGTTTTCCTGTAGAAGCAATAGCTGTTCTTGCATTAGTTCAGTATCTGTTGGCTCAAACATGTTGATTTTTTGACCTGGCAATACACATACATATGCCAGGGTGTTTCACTGGTCCTGTAGAACAGCTTTCTCTACAGTTATGTCTCAAGTTTCCAAGTAAGGTTTATGAGATGAAGATTTTAGAGACGAATTGTGTGGTTAGCATAAATTAACTTTATGTTTTTCTCCAGGACACATCCACGCAGAGAATAAAGCAATAGAAGGGAAATGGTGGTCTCTTTTGGGAGTATTTTTAGTGTTATTTTTACTTTTCTGACCACATGCAAAGGTTATATATTAATTGTTTAATAAATCTTCTGAAGTTTATACAATTAAATTTTATATAAGAACCTATGAAGTCTATAGGTTTGCATAGGTAACACAGATATACAAGTTATGCAAAGAATATTGAGTTACTGGTCTATATAAAACCCATCCTGTAAATACTTACTGTGGCTCATAACAACAATACATAGAAACAGACATTTAGCAATTTTTTCTTTCATTTTCTTACCTAAGTTCAAGGAATGAGCTCCAAATAAATATTTATTTCTTCCATATGTATGGTCCAGTACACAATATTCCTTCTTGCCAGGCAATTTCTCACCGTGGGCTACTCCTCTTACTTCTTTTACACTTATGCACAAAAAAGGAGACAAGTTCTATCTCAGCCTTTTAGAGCTGTCTTTTTATCTTTTAAGAAATTCTCAGAACCTTACCAACAAAACCCAGCTCTGTTATTTTAAGTTCTTCTTTCCAGTTTTCCTAAGAATGAAACCAGAATATCTATATCCATTCATCACTTAACCAGTATTACAGCAATGGGCTATTCTCAGGAAGAAGGCTTAGATGATGAGTACATATGAATCTAAGAAAATAAACTCACTATTTAGGACATTGCTTATTAGTAATGATAATAATCAACATAAAGAAGAATTGGGTTGGTTTTAATCTATGTCTGTGTTTATCTACAGTGATTCTAATGAAAATACACTTTATGCTGTCAATAGTAAAATGATAAGAAAGGTACTTGGAGAATTGTTACAAATGCACAACATGACATGTGAACCATGACCATTTGCTGAAATGTCCAAAGATCAAGGAATTTTTGAAATAATAGTACAGATCACGCCTGAAAGAAACTCACTACAAAGTTTTCAATTACTAGTTTGCCAATTACTGAAAGATGGAAGCAAAACACAAAATTAAACACATATTCATTAATTTCAGTATAATATAATTTAGCAACAGCAAGGTGCAGCAATAGCACCATGTCTAAGTGCAGGGGTGAATAAACTTTGAGATATAAGGGAAACTGAGAGAGAGTGTGTAAAATGGCAAGGCCAGAAACTAAAGGGATTTTCTGGTTGTTGTATGATTTTCAAAATAAAAGTAATTAAGAATTGCTAGAACTAGGTCTAGAATGAGTGTTGACATTTTTGAAATTTCATGTGGCTCAGAAAGATTACTCTGTCCTGCAAGAAGTCAAGTGGGGTGATTAGTTTCCTAGGTCCAGACTGTTCACTGTATTATAGAATGGACTGGGTTTGAAAAGATCTTACAGATCACCTAGTTCCAGCACTTTCCATTAGACAAGGTTTCTCAGGGTTCCCATCTCATCTGGCCCTGAACACTTCCAGGGATGAGGCATCCCACAACTTGAGTAGGAAACCTGTTCCTGTGCCTCACCACCCTCACAGTAAAGAATTTCTTCCTTATTTCTAGTCTAAATCTACTTTATTTCAGTTTGAAGCCATTGGCCCTTGTCCCATCACTGTGAGCCTTGTAAAAAGTCCCTCTCCAGCTCTCTTGTAGTTCCTTTTAGGAACTGGAAGGCTGTTAGAAGCGTTCCCTGGAGCCTGTTCTTTTTCAGGATGAACACCCCCAGCTCTCTCCATCTGTCTTTGCAGGAGAGGTGCTCCAGCACTGTTTATCTTTATGGCCCTCCTCTGGATTAGCCTCTTCACATTTATGTCCTTCTTCAATCTGGGCCCCCAGAGCCGGATGCAGCACTCCAGGTGGGGTCTTACATGAGTGGAGTAGAGGGGGAGGATCACATCCTTGGCCTGCTGGCCATGCTCTTTTTGATGCAGCCCAGGACACAGCTGGCTTTCTGGGCTGTGAGTGCACATTGCCAGCTCATGTTGGGTTACACATCAGCCAACATCTGCAAGTCTTTTTCCTCAGGGCTTTTCTCAATCCATTCTCTGCCCAGCCTGTACTTGGAACTGGGATTGCCCCTACAAGTGTGCAGGACCCTGCAGCTGGCTTTGTTGAACTTTGAGAGGATCCATCAGTCCACCTGTCAAACCTGTCTGGGTCCCTCTGGATGGCATCCATTCGCTCCAGTGTACTGACCACTCCACCCAGCTTGGTGCCACTGTGAAGATTATTATAAACTCTGATAAATGGGTATGTGTCACTTCAAATCACCTTTAACATACTATTCACTGCAGCAACCAGCAGCTCAATTTCTCATCAATTAGAAGCCTCCCATCTGAGCCTACTATTAAATAGAAGAAAAAGAAAAAGTACCACAGGCTGATCGAGAGCCACCAGGGGCACTGATGAGTTATGCCCACATAGCTAAGGATGTCCTCTCCTCATAGGGACACACTAACTGAGAGACACAACTAGGGACACAACTAACTGAGGGGATGTTAAGCAGGGGGAAGGTTCCAGTGCTGTAGCTTATCTGACTCAAGATGAATCTGAGATGGTCTGTAACTACTGTACAGTCAGTATTCCCAGAATGCTGGATAACTGTGTTTTAAAGCATGATTTGGAAAAAAATTAGAAATCTGTAACAATTATTTGTAAAATATTTATATGTTAATAATCAATTCCTTCAATAAATAGCCACCTATTAAAATTTAAAATGAAATTTAACTCCGCTGTTTGCATTTTATGACACCATGGAAATACTTCTTTCCTCAGAAATTGAAGATATAAGGTGGATGTTGATTTTTAATTTGGAATTAAATTCTGTTTAAAAATGTGCTCTAAATAGACAAGGATTTCATTATTGCCACTTTTTTTAGAATATAGTGTTAAGTTGAATTAAAAAATCTGTGCTGTCCTCAAGTCTTGAAAGGTTTTAGTGAAGACATATGTTTTGCTTCAATGTTTTGACATAAAGATAGTAACAAGTTAATTAATTACAGCTTTCATATTTCTTGTGTGAAAGTTGCTCTGTTAAATTAAAAACCTAGGACCTTTATCATGTCAATCACAAAATGATATCTGCCCAGAAACAATCTAATTTATTAGTCTCACTGACTATTAAAGTTGGTTTCTGGTACAGTGTATTTAAATGTCTCTACTATTTGTGATAGGTGTGATGTAAAATAAAGGTCAGGTCTTGGTCAGCTGGGTTAGGTCATGTAATTAAATTTAATCTGGATCAGTCTCTAAAATTAACTTGTTCCAGGTTTACCCTGTTTTTGGGGTCTTGGCTTTCCAAAGAACAGTCTTATTGGTGAAGTCTGGGGCAAAGAAAGCTGCCAATACCTCAGCCTTGTCCACACCTGGGCCCCTGGTCCACTCAACAACAGGCCCACATTTTCCCTTCTCGTTTTCCTCCTCTTTCTATACTTACAGAAGTTCTTTATGCCTAGTGGAGCCTTTGTACACTTGACACTCCTCATCAGATTCATCTCGAACATTAATGTTTAACTTGCCTCTAGTGGACTTGCTTTAATCAAGTAAGTAATACTTTTGAGTTACTGGCACAGAAATTCTCTAAAGCTTTATGAAAAATGCATAGAGCAAAATCAGGTAATACTGGGCAATAAAAACTGCTACCAGTTTCTATTCAGTCCTCAACTGGTCAAACAACCATTCCCACAATCATTCTATGTTTTTGTTGAAGAAGGTGCTGAAATGGCAACAGCTTCAGGATCTGGTCCATACGGAGTAATTTCAGTATCTGCAATTTATGAAAATGGCAACTGTTATTTTTAAAAATTTAACTGCAGAAAAGGAGCACCTGGTTGTTATGAGCTATATGTCAGAAAATTAATTATCAGCTAAATCCAAACACAAATTTATACAAGAGAGAAGAACAATGTATAGTCATAAACAATGCTCTTTTCTATAGAAAATGACAGCATTCAGTATCTAATTCAGGTCTATTTGCACTACACTTAGTCTGAGGAAATGGAAATGGCATAGGAAACTAGTGGTGGATGCTGAACATGATCCTGACATCAAAATCCTTTGGTTGAAGAAACACAGAAACTCTTTGTGTAATGTCAGTGATGTGTATTCTCTTGGATAGTGCCACTGGTATAATTTCACATACAGTATCATAGTAGGAATCACAGCTTGTACTAGCATGTTACTCACTGAAATGGGTGATAGAGCCTGTGGTCATTTTTTTATTGTATTTAATGAGCATTTTATGTTGAACTAATTATCTCTTTCACTCTCTCTTCTGAAGTAGCCTTGAAGTTCAATTTTATGCACATGCTGAAGTTTGTTGATTCCATTGACCTCTGCATCACTCTAAATATGATTAATGCATTAGAAATGGTCTCCTAATCTTTCCTCTGCTGATGGCATAGAATTTGCAATTTTTTTAATGCTCATAGTCTTTTTTTATTTTTTTGCATATTCTCTAATTTTCCAATTAGTATATTTGCTGATGCCATTCTATTAATTTTATATGGGCAAGACAAGGTACCATTACAGTTTCACAGGAGATTAAGGATTGAATTCTGCTAAATCCCGGAGAACCAGAAGAGGCACTTTTTCAAAGAAAAGACGAGTGCTATATTTTAACTAATATTTAATAATACAGCATGTACTAAATACAAAATAAGCATCATTACTCTCTAACATCTAGAAATCACCTGTGTTTTGTCAATTTTCCTTTAAAATGAAGTTCTAGAAGTTCTTCTCTGCAATTTATTTTGTTTGAATGCAGCTGGATTTGGGATCTGATCTTAGAAAGTGAACCATGAAGTCTCTACTTTGCCTGAAACAGTTTTGTAAAACTCTAATTGTTAATTGCTCTAGGCAAGTAGTGTCTATAAATTTATTTATGTATTTATTTATTTTTCAGGGAAGAAATAAAATTATATTTAGCATTTCATTTCTCTAGAACTGTGGTATATGTAACAAAGAAATGAAAACAAATCTGATCGGGAAGTTGATTTAAGACATACTATTTGTCTTTCTAACAATCTAAAAAATGGGTTATGTCCATGCTGAAAGTGAATAAGTAAAACATTATTTGGTTTATTTGTAAGAAGTAAAAAAATACAATGTTTTCTTCCTTATAAGTACATGTTATTTGATGTAGAGAAGAGGGACATGAATTTTGGCAGTTGTAGATCTAATCTGCGATAAATACAAATCAGTAAAACTTCCTCAAAATTCAATGAGGTTAATGCAGTTAGCAATTCAATTCTAAGATGTTTGATTTTTTTTCATATTTACTTCTTTCAGTTCATGAGGTTCTCTGTTTCAGTCATGAGGTTGCAATGGTTGTACAGTGAAACTGCTTCCCAACATTTATAGTGTACCTGGATGCAGCCTGAGATGTGTCATTTTCATCTGTGAAAGTTTGTGTATATGAGGAGAAAAGATAAAACAAATTAGCAAAATGTTGAAACTTTCTATGAAAAATACTGAAGTTGCAGAATGTTGCTGCTGTGAGTCAGGCCATCTCAAAGTGCACTACAGACCTCAAATAAATTGCTCATCTGTGACAATAGTTACTTTGTCCATCAGGACTCTCATTGGACAAACGTCCTATCTATAACTATATCATTTATTCTTCTTTATATAGTACTCATATCACCCTTGCCATCATAAGTTTAGCAAAAGTGGATGGGAATCTCATTTAAGGCATTTTCATTTGAGATAGAAATCCTAGTCACTCTTTTGGAGATTAATCGGTGCTTTAAGGACAGAATTTACTTCCTTAAATAGATATCTAAAGTAGGTCAGATGGATCATACACTCTGTGTGTCTATTTCCCTTTGTTGTCTATAAATCCTCAGATGATTAGTGTAGTTAAAAAGGAAATGTATCCATTCAGCATATCTATATTGGCATAACAAGTGCTTCTCTAGGTAAAATCTGATCTACGTAGGGATCACGAGTTCTCTGCCAGGAGAACTTTTCCTAAACCAAGGCAGCAAAGACCCTTCCCTGCTACAGAAAGGAAACAGGTTCAACAGTTATTCCAGAAACAAAGTTGTCTGTTATACAGTCATAGAAAACTGTTTTAAAAGAGTTGTCAGGTGCTATCTTAGTCTACTTCTAGCCTTATGAAGACTTAATATGCCTGTAAGATTCCTGGCAGATATATATGTATTCTGCTTCAAAAATTATCCTATTTTGTCTGTTCATGTGAGAACTTTACAGTTTTCCCAAGGATCTCGTTGTCCCTTGTTGCTTTGCCATCCTTATCAATAAAAATATGTTGGTCTTGCTACACTTCAAGCCCTTTGCTTTTGGTTGTAATCTGAAAGAATAGAACCAGTTTATCCTCTTTCTCCCTGCAACAACTTTCATGTGTGTTTGAAAATTCTTCTCAGTATATTTCCTCAATTTTTGTTTGACTACTATCTTTTCTTGTAGGGGATGTTTCTCCTATAGCCATACTGAACACTGCAGCTCAGAACTCTACCTAGGATGACAAATATACAAAGGATTTGCATCTCAGGACAAAAATCAGGTGAAATTTCTCCTCTGTTCTTGAAGCAATCGCTTGTCTTAGACAGAAGGGGAAAAAGAAGTTATGTAAAAGTTCTTAGTATATCTTCTGCCAGCCATGGGTAAATTTAAATAGAGTTTGTAGAAAAATGTGCTGCTCCTACAAAAAAATCAAAGATCATCTTGATTAAACCTTTGACTTGTTGCCATTTTCAGTCTCTACTGGGAATTACTGTTTATAAACACAATTAACCGAAAAAAAAATTACAAACTCTTTGATTTTACTTGGATGCTGACAG
This sequence comes from Ploceus nigricollis, assembly GCA_013399945.1. Lineage (NCBI taxonomy): Eukaryota > Metazoa > Chordata > Aves > Passeriformes > Ploceidae > Ploceus > Ploceus nigricollis. Next base: position 890,992 of record VXBC01010446.1, on the reverse strand, counting down.
TGTTGAAAAGTGAGAATTTCCAAAGATAGACGGTAAGCTCCTCTTTTATCTTTTCTTTTTGAAGGGGTACTTTTTGTTTTGGTTTTATTTCTTTTTTTAGTGTTGTATAGTCCTCAACTGGGATTGTTGACCCTGGCTGGATGCCAGGTGCTCACCAAAGCTGCTCTATCATTGTCCTCCTCACAGGTCAACGGGGAGAAAATGCAACAAAAAGTTCATGTTTTGAGACAAGGACAGAGAGATCGCTCACTGATTACTGTCATGGGCAAAACAGACTTAACTTGAGAAAGTTAGTTTAATTTATCAGAAATCAAATCAGATTCTGATAATGAGATGTAAAATCTTAAACCATCTTCCCTCCACCTCTCCCTCCCTTCTTCCTGGGCTTATTTTTACTCCTCATTTGGAGGACTGTGCTGGCTCACTCATCCAATAAGGTGAAAGGTAGCATGCAGAGACTGGAAATGGGAATCAAATTTATATTGTGTTCCAACTTTATTCTTCAATTTTTATATCATGCTTGCATTGTGATTTCAGTATGCTGCTGTATCACTTTGTTAAATGAAAATCCCATGTAGTTTCAAATATCTTCAAAGTAAATTTGGTGTTCAAATATTAAACTCCTGTCATGTGGAATATCTGTGTGATGAGTTGACCTTGGCTGGCTAATGAGTGCCCACAAAGCTGCTCTCACACTCCACCTCCTCAGCAGTACAGGGGAACAAAATGAGATAAAAAACTTGTGAGTCAAGACAAAGGCAAGAAAGGAAAGAAAATTATAAAGAAAAAAAAAAAAAAAACCACTAAAAAGAAAATAAGGGATACATGCAGAAACAAAGAAAAAAATTCTCTACTTCCATGAGCAGGTGATATCCAGCCACTTCCTGAGAAGAAGGGCCTCAAGTGGCATAAGAGTTGCTTTGGAAGATAGATTCCTTAATATCTAATGTCTTACACACATACACACTCTTTTCTCTTAGCTTTCATTGCTCAGCCTGGTGTCATATGACACAGACTGTCCCTTTGGTTGGTTTGTATCTGTTGTCCTGGCTGTGTCCTTCCCATCCAACCTCTTGCCCATCATCAGCCTATTGATCTTTGGGAAGGTGTGGGGAAGGGTGTGTGGTGTGGAAAGACAGCACTGATGCAGTGCCAGCATTTCTCAGCAGTAGCCAAAACTCTGGTGTCTTAGAGATTCTGTTCTGACTACCAACACAAAGCACTGCACTGTATGGGCTGCTGGGAGGGCAGTTAACTCCATCCCAGCCAGACCTAGCACAAGCTAAAAGAACCGGGTCAGAGAGTAATAGACCGTGACACAGTCAGACTGGAGAATTAAAAGATATTTTGTATTGCCACATTACTAATGAGATTTAATTATGTCTAATGGACAGGATTTGATTATGATGTTATTCGACATCAAATGTCTCTAAATCCGCAGTAGTGGTTTCCCACTAAGCCAGGCATTGATTTGACTTAGGGATTAGTTCTCAGTCATTCTCTTATAATTTAACTTGTTTTGGTTTAATTGTCAGATTATAACAGATCAGGAGGTGGAAGTTTTATGTGGAGGAGGCTTCTCATTCTGTGTTAAGAGTGATAAAAGTATTCAGAAAAAAAGTAGCCTTGTGTGACAGAAGGTGCCAGGCAGAATTTATTGGAAATGAGCCCTGGATCAAATCAATTAGAGAAAATGACAAATAAAATATTTGCAGCAGAAAAGGACAGGAAGACATCCGTGAACATTAGAAACATGTAATTCATAATATGCTGTGCATTACAAGGTTTGCAAGAAGTGTTCTGTTTACATCAGAATCACTTGCCACCTTTTCTGCAAGAGAGAACTTGGCTGATACATAGGAAAAAATGTGATGAGGAAAAAAGGTGGGAAGCAAAGAGTGAAGCTGTGTACAAGAGAGTGCTTACTGAAAATAATAAAGAATATGTTAATAAAATAAAGCACAAAACACTGATGTTGACTAAAGGCAGTGAGATAATTAGAAAAAACCCAAAAATCAAACAGAGAAAAATGAAAGAAAGTCAACAAGTAGAAGAGTGACAACTTAAAAATATAATTAAAAGGTACAAAGATCCAGGATAAAAAGAAGGGAAAAAAAAACAAAACCAGAAAAAAACCTTAAAAAAACCAACCAAACAAAAAATACCTAAATAAAACCAAACCAAACCAAAATGAAAAAAGAAAGCAAAGAAATCCCCCAAACCAAACTAAAAAACAAAACCAAAACAAAACAAAAGAAAACACCAACCAGAGAAAGAAAAAACCATTAAGAGCAACTATGATTGTGAAGATGGTGAATAACTGAGTTCAAGATCTTCAGAGATGCTTCTATTTTATGAAGCAATTGAGTCAAAAGAATTGTAATTTAATTTTTATTTTTGGTGTTGCAATATTCATATTGATTCTCCCAAGCTAATGAGGTATATAGCCTGGATAGTAGAATGCTAAACCAGAGGACATGTTTAACTCAGATATGAATAAGAAAATATGGAACATCATTACTCCCTTAAGTCCAGGATGCCTCTGAGTGGAAGAAAAGCAAAAGTCAAAAAAGCCCTTGACCACTTTTGTTATCAATAATGTAGTTTCCTTCCTTTTTTATACTCCAGACCTAATCCAAAACTTTTTAAAAAAAGTCAATTTTCAGTTAAAAATATATCATAAATAATATTCAAGTTATTACGTGTTATTTCAAAATCTTCCTGTAGCTGCTGAACATTAGTAAAAATGTTCTCAAATCCAAAACTTTCACAGACATTAGCATGAGTGAATATTTGTTTTAAAAATCTTACCAGAGTACATAAATTATTTACTATTCATTATTCACCATTCAACATTTACTATTCATTATTCATTCATATACTACAACAATGAGTTGCTCCATTGAAGAATGCAAATGGATAGATGCTATAGCTTAGATAGTTGGAGTCTGTCAATTAGATAGAAGTAATATCATGGTGATGTAGATGTCTAATCACACATTACGAATATTGAACAGCAAACAGTCAAAATTAACATTTTGGAAACAGCCCATAGACGAGAAGCTGCTGTCCAAACTATTTGTCCAATACTTCCAAATAACTAGACATCAGGATTGGCTTGTCAATGATTCATGAACAGAAAGCAAGGCTAAAGGCCGATTTCTAGCCCTTTAAAAATCAATGGAATGATCCCCACTGGCTTTAAATAACGTTTGAATAACTTCTCCAAATGTGCAATTTGGAGATTATTTACAGTAGGAATTCCAGCCACACACTGCCTCATCATACATGGTTAATAAGAATTTTCTGCTTTAGGGGAAAAGGTAAAAGATGTAGTCATATTTCTTCCCAAAGATATAATTTAGCAAAACTCTGGCACGGCAGAATTTTCCTTATACCTTTCCTGTCCACTTATGCTAAAAAAAAACCTCTGTGCTACTATGGAGGAAAAAAAATATATTGCCTTTTTAAAATCAAAGAGAAGGCAAACTATTTTTGACTATGTAAACTGAAAATAAGAATGTGACATTTAAAAGAGCATCTAACACCTGTGCACTCATCCTGATCTGTGGGACTGACTATGGCTAGTTTCGTCTTGATGCAATTTACATAGCTGAATAGTGAAAGTAGTTCACTGGTTTTGATCTTTCAATACTCTGAGACAAACATGTCAATTACAGTTTGTTTTCTTGAAGCCAAAACTGTGGTGCTTTGCATTGTTTAGTGTAGTAAACACTGAAAGAATCTGATGTTTGTTCAAAAAGCTTATGATCTAATTGATCTTCACATGAGAAAAATGAAAAGGTCTTGCACTGAAGCTTATGGAACTCTTACACTGATTTGAGTCCAATTCAAGATCTATGATGAAAGCTTTTCTTTTGATCTCTACACTAAAAAGATTATTCAGAAGCAGAGTGATATCTAAGAGACTAAGTGTTTTTGCTAAACTGTGTCAACAACTTTTCTTTAAAGCTTAGAGAAAACGCAGTAGTGGATAGGATTCGTCCTCAAGCACCAGTAACAGCTCTGGATATTTTGTACATTGTCTATTTAAAGCACAGAACAGCAGAAAACACTAGTTAATTGCAACTGCCAAAATATTTAAAACAAAGTTTGAGAGCTTCAGTACGTGGCAATCTTCTGATGACCTCCCAGTTTTTTAAAAGATAGCCATGCAGTATTTCATACACAACATAAATCACAGTATTACTAATAAAGATTTTTTTTTCCTCCACTCTTGCTTCCATCTTTTCAAAACTTGGTGATTCATGAAGCAGTTTGTGAATTTCATTAAGATAATCATTAATTGTTTACGAACTGCCCTCATTAAATAAAAACCTATTTTTGAAAAAAATGAACTTAATTTATGAGGCTTATGATTTTCTACTGAAATCAAAGAAGTAACTATTGGAAAGCAAGCTCTGTCAGTGAATTTCAAAGTTTTTGTTCAGATTTCTTTTTTAAGTTGATCACATCTTTAAGGCTCATCAGAACTGGTTTCTAAGTTACTCTTTATATACAATTTTCTGTCATGTGAGAATCACGAACAACAATCAATGGAAATACAATGCAATACTATTTTTTTTCTAATACTTGCTGGAATGTCAGAGCACAGCTTTGCAAATATTTTTTATTTATCCAGAANAACCAAAAAAAAAAAAGAAAACCAGTCTGGGTCATCCAACCAAAAGACAGGCAGGTAGGAGATCAGTGAAAGAAAAGCATTGTTTTGGTCAGTTCACAAAACAGTTTTGGTACTTCTTAGGTATCTCAAATATCCACTGATTTTTACATGTCTGTTTGCTGACAAAGCTGTACCGATGGCATGAAATAAAATTAGAACACAGCCAAGTTAATTTGTGGCCTTGCCATTATATTTATTTTAGGTGGATGCTTAATTCAAAAGGCTAGAGCAGACACACTTTTCTGGTGTAAAATGACACTTGGGGAGACTGAAAATTTGCTTTGGATTAAAAAGGTGAGAGGATGCATTAGTAAAAACTGTGGCAGCTGTAGGCTGTGGACTCTGCTCTTTTGAGGAGTGAGACTCTATTAGCAGGCTAGAATATGGCAGGCTTGTCTTGGAGTCTATGAAAGACTTCAAAGGAAGAAAAATCTACTAGTGAGGGTATAGAAAAAGAATGCATTTAATTTCAGGACAAGCCCTTGCAGAAGAATGAAATACTCCAGTTGTCTCATTTGGCCACTTTTAATCATTGTTGTAAGAAAGATTTTTGAAGCAATGTGTAAAACTAGTGATACCAGACAATCTCAGGAAATTCACCTGTGGTTTTTTTTCTACACAAAAAATTTGAAATTCTCCCTCAAGTTATAAAGAATTATAAAACTGCAGTCAAAGATATATTTTATGAGATGATGAAAAAACAACCTCATTAGGAGACTTTGGGATGAACAAGCTATTGGTCTTGAGACTGCAATGTCCTTTGAGGTATTTTTCTTTTGGAAATGTTAAGTATTTAAAAGCATTGAAACATGGTTTTATTAATTTTATTGGTTTGCTCGTTCTTTTAAGAATATAAGAGTTTAATTTATGACCTTACTACGCAGAAGACAGGAACTGAGACAGTAGGAAGAGCCTTACAAACCAGCAAGCTACCTGGAATTCATCCTGAAATATTAATTATACATCTGGCAGTACAAAAAGCCTGATTCATAGCCCATTGAAATAAATTAATTATGTATCTGGCAGACTCCAAAATCCACTGAAGCCAAAGGAAGTCTTAGGAGTCTTTGACTCCTCTGGGCTCTGGATCAAACTGCAGGAGGATGAGCAGAATTAGGCAGAGAGGAGCAGATCACCAGTGTTGCTGAGAGCAGAGCAAATTCAGATCAAGGAGATCAAAGCAGCAGGTGGCAGTGTGTAAACACCCCCCGGCCCTCAGAAATGCGTCTCTAACACTAGAGGGAAGGGTGGGAGGGGGGTACCTCCCATGGAATTTGTAAGTGACCTATATATTTTCACTCTCTGTAAATCTCAGTGAGAGGTGGCTAAGGATTTTGAAACAAATAGCTTCCCGGTGAAAGGATAAAGGTACAAAATCTCAGCTTAGTTGCTGGGTATGATCTCACCTAAGTTTCAGCAACCATGTCCCTCTCATCAGGGCTCCACCTAAGGCTCCTGGACAGGAAACAGGCAGTCCAGCTTAATTTGAACAATGACAGCTAAAAGCTGTGTGTCTTCCCTGTTACAGGAGGTATGGACAGAATAATGAGAAGCTCACACCAGGCCAGGGAAGGTCTTTTTGAAGAAATCTCTTGGCATCATCTAGCCATCATAGTTTTCATTAAAGCACAGGTTTTGAAGACTAAAATTAAAATCTGCTAGATACTCCTGGGGAATGGAGATTAGAATTAGATATGTCTTCAGATAGAAGAAAATAATAAAAGAATTAAGATAAGCACAAAAACCACCAAGCTTTTTCTGTGCTTTCCTGCTTGTGCACTGCTTGCACATAATCTTTTACTGAACAATGAGCAGAGACTCCTTTGCTTTTGGAAGTCAAAGCAAGTCAACTTTTTAATACTGTTTAACTGAAACCTGGTATAATATCTTTTCAGTATTCAACCCTTGAGATATTTGCAGAGCAAGGGACAGTTATGAAACCCTAAAACATACATGTGGAAATACATTATAGTGAAACAAAATTAACAACCAAAACAGACTATCTCTCATCTCACAGTGTACTGATATTCACTGAGAAAGAATTATTTTTTGTCCATAATAGCTAGTATGGGGCTAGCTTTTGGATTTGTGATGACATCATGCTCAGCTAAGGGAAGCAGGAGGATGTTAGAAGTGACAACATTTGTCTTCAGAAGTCAATATTAGATGTGATGAAGCCCTGCTTTCCTGGAGATGTCTGAACACCTGCCTGCCCTTTAATTTCATGGTAGAAATACAATATTTCTTACAATATTATACACACCAACATGAAATTAAAGGTTAAAAAAAAAGGAACATAACAGTTGTAAGGTTCATCACAAGGACTATGAAAACAGGAAGCCTCCAGGAAAATTTGTAACAGTGAAACAGTAAAAATATGGATGGAGATCTACCATGACCTTAACAAGACTTTGAGATCTGTTTGGTGTATTTTACCGTATACAGTATTTCTGAAGATGGATATTTTATGTTTTGTCTTTAGAAAATTAAAAAAAACTTAAGTCTGCTGCATTATTGATTATAGTTTGTTGGGGGCTTTGTTGTTGGGTTTTTTTTTTTTTTTTTGGTTGTTGTTTTTTAATTGGGGTGATGAAGCAAATTAATCTTATATGATTAAATGCTAAATTTCATTATTTGAATTATTATAAATGTGCAAAAGAAAACTTTGTATGTTGTATAAACATTTCATTAGAAACTAGTAAAAATAAGAAAAATCATGTTGTGAGAAAAAAAAGTGGTGATATTGTGATATTGTGGGGTTTTAAAAATAAATAAGCTTAATGTTTAGACTATTTTTCTTCCAGAATGTATAGAAATGGTACATACACAGCAACTATCATTAAATCCTTGGTTTAATAATGCTAACTGTTTATAAATAAATACATATGCATTGTCATCCTTATTATCTGGACTCAAATACTATAAAAGAGACTCAAATTTTCAAGACTATGTTTTGAGCACTTTTAATTGCTACTTATATAACAGGAGATTGTGATAGACTCTTACCTTCATTAATATTATTTATCACTGATGTAACTACACAGAAATAACTGAAACTGGATTACATAAGAATTGAACTGTTTCAATAATAACGCTACTTACCTGCACCCAAAGACTAAAACTGTTTAGTTTCCATGAGGCTGAAATTAAACATGAATTGAGGAAGGATTTCAGAAGGCTCTTAGATAAATCAACAATATTGTAACCATAAAGGTCTTCAGTTCTGTTTTAGATATGCTCCCAAAGCAGATTCTTGAAAACTTCCATACAAAATCAAAGTGTAATTTATGGATAAGAGGCACTGGCAATCAATGAAATGGCTTTTCTTTATACACCTGGGTAACTAATTTTTTTATTTTCTGAAATGATCATGACCTTGCTCTGCTCAGTAATACTTCTGCTGTGGGATGATTTCTATGTATTTTAAATAAAAATATATTTTTAAAAATCAGAGCGCAAAACCACAGGTCTGACTTCTCTTGGAAATATAATAAAGTTTAAAATCCAAGGATTTTATGCTAAAATGCTGTGGTCTAATTATCCATATGTTACCTCACCTAGTTGTTCACCTTATTTTATGACTATTGCTTCATTGTTCATTGCACGTATTATGAATTAACACAGAAAAAACCCAGAAATAGCTGAATACCAAGAGAAATATGAAATCTATTAAAGAACTAACTTAGAAATACAAATCTGTTGAATATTGAAAAGCTACAACATCTAATTTAGCAAATGCCAAACCCAATATTAAAACAGTATTGGTTTCCATCACTTCCAGGTGTTGGTTCACTGTGAGGATTGTAAATATAAATGTAAATGCTTGGTAATGATTTTAAATAAAGCTAAAATCAAAGAAGAAATCACAGGAATAACTTACACTAACCAAACAAGAAATTATAACAAATAACACCATGTCAATGCTCCAGTGCTGTAATGATTTTAAATTAGAAAAGCAACATTTACAGAACAGGTTTCTCATTTAGCATTTTTAGGATCTGTCAATAAGATCACCTTTGGCATGAAACAGACTATTTATTTTGATTAAAGGAAAATCTCTCAATGAAAATACTCAAGAAAATACCAGGAGGAATTCTTGACTTGTTCAGTGCCTGGAGCATTCCTGCATATCACAAGGGTTTGAGAAAGAAGCAAACAGTGCTTGAGGGTCTGAAAAAATGTCAATGTGGTATGCAGATAGGCTGTTGAGGTTACTGAAGAACATTGTTTCAACAAAGGGAAGAAAGCTAGAAATCTGATTAACTCCTTGGCTGCACTGTTTGTGCCTATTTACAAAGTGCCACTTGATGGGTGGTAAGAGTGCTCTGTCTTACTGAAATAATTTTTTAAAAGAGTCATTCATGCTGAGAAAAGCAGATATCACATAATGTTTAACACAGAGTAGCTGTGTTAAACATGAGGGGCTTGCATTGTGGGTTTTTTTTGTTTGTTTGGTTGGTTGGTTTTTTTTGGTTTTTTTGGGGTTTTTTTTTGTTATTGGGGTGAGCTTTTGTTTGTTTGTTTGGTTGGTTGGTTAGCTAAGTTTTTTGCCTGTTTTTCTCCTGTTAAAAACAGTCATGTCTATGAAGAGCTCAGTGCCCAAGTCAGCTTATTCTGTTCTGGTGTGTGTTTTGTGTCTTTGGAGACATTTGCAGGCAAGAGAAATATAAGTCGTGCCAGCAGTATAATGAATACAGCAATACAGGTCATCAGGTACTTCTCTACTAAAAATATGTTACGTTTGCTATTCTCATTAACTTTGGCTGCTACAAAGTCTCTAAACTGACCTTGCAAGGAGGTAAGGTGCCATCTGGATGAGGAGCAAATCTCTTCAGGGACAATGCGGACTATGTTCAATTACTTTTATTNATATATATAATTCAGTATAATGTAGATATGATAAAATATATATTATAGCTATAACATGAATAGAAAATAGCCATTAAAGATAACCAGATCATAGACCGAAGTCTGAAACAGATGAGAGATTTTATGGTAGCACAGAAGGGAAGCAGGAAGTCCTTGTCATAGTGCAAGTATATGACCTAAAATTTCTTGTCTTTTGGCACATTTGAAATATGGGTTGGANTAGAAGTTAAAAAAAAAAAAACAAGCCCTCTATATGATCTTATAAAAAATAAACAGCATCAAGAAAGATAGTATAGAATCATATTACTTAGGATCACATTAAAAGGAGAATATAATTGGAAAGGTCANTTCATATTGTTTAAAGGATAGACGGATTAATAACTCTAACATAGATCATAACTCCTGCTTTAAACAACTTGAAATCTTATTTACTTCAACTATCTTAGATCAATGCTTGCATGCTGACTGCCCCGTAAAAGAAATAAGCTCATCTGCGGCTCAAGTTGAATATCATCATTATTTGTATGAGGTCTTGATAGCTCATTTTTGGATCGTGGGCACACAAGCGTCCAATAAATACTCATTTGCCACTGTAAAGAAATTATCCTGGATTGCGCAGAATTTGTTCCAGTCAGCAAGATCTTTTCAACAATTTTCAGTAAAGTGTTCAGAAAGTAATTCATAAGAGTGAAGAAGATTGTATCAATATTGTTTTCCTAAGAGTAAGACACAAAGAAAAAGGCATATAATGTTAGAGAGACCATCCCTAGTTACCTAGATTTTCAAGAGATGGGCCAAGATATGAGTTTACTCCACCACAGCGTAAATCACCAAAAGGGTTTGAGAGCTGATGNGTTTTTTTTTTCCAGAAAGTCACAAATACACCAATACCAAGATCTTCTTTCTGAATAAAGGAGTTTATTCTGATTTTGATTTTCTTGTTTTTTCATTTTTAAGCTGCAAGCCTAGCAGTTCAGTTTTGAAATATGAAAATAA
>VXBC01010446.1:836339-880356 GCA_013399945.1 Ploceus nigricollis | reverse complement strand
GCCCCGTAAAAGAAATAAGCTCATCTGCGGCTCAAGTTGAATATCATCATTATTTGTATGAGGTCTTGATAGCTCATTTTTGGATCGTGGGCACACAAGCGTCCAATAAATACTCATTTGCCACTGTAAAGAAATTATCCTGGATTGCGCAGAATTTGTTCCAGTCAGCAAGATCTTTTCAACAATTTTCAGTAAAGTGTTCAGAAAGTAATTCATAAGAGTGAAGAAGATTGTATCAATATTGTTTTCCTAAGAGTAAGACACAAAGAAAAAGGCATATAATGTTAGAGAGACCATCCCTAGTTACCTAGATTTTCAAGAGATGGGCCAAGATATGAGTTTACTCCACCACAGCGTAAATCACCAAAAGGGTTTGAGAGCTGATGATCTGTATCTGTATCTGTATATCTGTATCTGTATCTGTCAGCTACAATCTGACATACTGAAAACATTAACTGTGTTTTTATTTTCCTGCTCCACAATGTACTTATGAATCAAAATGCAACTACCTTGTATCTCCTGTGGACTATTGCATTTTGTTTACACACATTTTTTGCAGAAAAGTTTTGTTTGTATTTGTGAAAGAATCTGTTTTGAGTGTATTTGATAATCAAGTTCTGGAAATAAAAGCACCTGATATATCTGACCCATCACACATGAGGCAATTCAAATTATAACATTTGCCAATAATTCAAAGTGTAAACAACATCAATATCAACAATGCGTTTAGCAAATCTAAATAAAATTTAGATCATCTCTAAATATAATTACAACATGAAGTTCAGTGTTATAAATAAATTTAAAGTTTGTACATAATATGAATATACTGACAACATACAGTTCTGAATATTTTTCCATTGTAAGGATATTAAAAGAATAAATTCTTTAAATATTTAAACACTGATTTGTTGTGCATGGATCATTCATATCTATGCAATATCACATAATACAAAGTAGTCCTGATCATACACTGGCTATAGGTCCCAAACGCCAATATTCCTAACACTCATATGCTAAGTGCTCCCACATAATTAATATGTTCACGGTTTTCCACAGTAGAATCCTATGCACTGTCTTATAGCTATTTTTATATTCCAAAATGTCTTCATCTTTTGATCTTCCTGTATTATTTCAATTTTCTAGTGTTCTTGCTTTGTTCAGAAATACCTACACCAGTAGAAAAATACCCATTTTCAGGAAAGGCATTCATACATAATACTTGTTTCCACTATGCAGATTATCTGTCTAACCCATCTGCTCTTTCCTATTTCCACTTCAATATTTGTCTTATTATTCCCACCTCAACTTCTTCCCTCACAGCTCACATTTTTTATCGTCCAAAATAGACCTTATTGCAGTTCTGTCACTTATTGTCAAAAGGATTATGCAAATGCATCTCTGGCCCTATATGAAGCTTCACTTTTCTTCAAAGCAATATGACAGATGTGCTTATGGCTGGCAGCCATACCCTTAAGCCAAAGCAGTGATTGTTCCTGCCTGAACTGATTGTCCTTTTACCTGTATTGTGTTTTCACAGGTTTTTAAAAGCAAGCTGGAACCAGGTCTTAAGCAGGAGAGCAAATGAGCACCAGCAGCAGATGAAGATGATTCATCCATAGATTTGGGCCTATAAGAAGGCAAGAATTGGAACAGGTGGCTAGAGAAGCTGATGACAAAATAAAGAAATATAGTAGAAGAAAAATATGCTAATTTACCTTCAATTAAAAAATGCATTGATTCTAGTTCCACTTATCTATTGTTAGTGCTATTAGTTATATACTAATACACTTATATACTGTTAGTGTATTATTGTTGTGTTATTTTCCCTTCCAGACTGTTATATTTACATAGTCATATGCCATTTTACATATATATAAATATAAAGTGCCTTAAGGAAATTAAGTTTGATAATATAATACATTTATTTAATATAAAAAAATTAAAAATTATAGCAGTGACACAGCATAATTGCTGTATTTAATTTGTGCTGCCTTGGTGTTTTTCTATCTATCTTTGAGTTTTACCAATATTCAGTAACCCTATGGACACTACACTGTAGCTGTGTGTGTTTATGTACTTTTGTCTTTCACCACTGATAATTGAAGACACTTTCTGCTAGGATCCACTGTTCTGCACAGAAATTTATGTATGACATGAGAATAACTTGCATCTATGTTATGATCAGCTAAAATCTGTCTATGTCACTCTATTTCCTACTCTTCTTAGTCAGCTGTAAGTCTTCCCTCTGTTAGTAGGTAGTTTTGCATTGCCTGTCTGGCCTTCAGAAGACTTGGCACTGCACTGCATCTCCATCCTACACATGCACTATCACCATAGTGTGAGAAGTCTCAAAGTGAGTGAATCTCAGGATTTCGTGTTGAAGTACTGGGTTTAGATTAAATATTTTTATAACTCAGGTAGAAAGAAGTTGTGCTTAAACACACACTGCCACTCCACTCATGATCTCTTCCTTTTTAGGTCTATTTATATTTTTCCTGCATGAAGTAATTCTGACCACCTAGATCTAAGAGTATCAAATCTCTATAATTTAAGTGTCACTACTATTGCTTTTCTCTTTTTTTCAGCAGTGCAGGTAAGTCCAGAGCAGATTTATTTGTGCTGGCAATAGAAGACAGCTTATCTCCTGTATTGGATCTACATGTAGATATAAGACCCTGCTCAAGGAAAAAGAAATCAAGTCAGAAAGACAAAAAAGACTATTCTCTCCCTTCAAAGAGAGCTCCAGGGGACAAAGCTATTTAAAATAGACAAGAAGAATTAGAGAATGATTTTTTTTTATATAAGCAACAGGAATGGAACACAGGTCATAACTGAGAATGATTTTTTCTAAAAATTTTAACTTAACTTCACGTACCACATTTTTGGAACAGCTAAACCCAGATTTCCTAAGAAACCTCAGTCAGAAAATTCCTCTAAGTTATGAATATCCTAATTTTTCTTCTGAAAATCCAGCTACTAAGAAACCACTTCTTACTGTCCTTCTGAAAATCCAGCTGAAGATCTTACTTGCTCTAGTTTACATCTACATATTTCACAGATGAGTGCAAAATCCTTTTCTTTAGCCCACGTAATACACTGTATTTTTTCCTAGACAGTAGCCTCTGCCAGTGAATATTATCAGTCCTGAATTTGTTACCACATTTCACTCTGGTGGGCTGCACCCTGTGAGCCACTTTTCAGCTCACAAGCTTCTTCTCTTCACATCCTTTCCAATATGTTAGCTTCTTGACACAACTTTGGAAATTTTAAAGCAGGTTTTTTTTTGTGGACATATTTAGAATGTTATGCTATCAGAAATAATGCATAAAATAATCAAATAAAAGTGATTTTAATATAGTAAAAAAGGAAACACTTTCTACCTGACATCAGATCTGTGATATCCTCAGCTTGCTTATTTAATTAAAGAGTAAGGTGTGATTTATCTCTAGACACTCTCTGTTAATAACTGCAATATAAAATTTTTTGTATATTAAAAATAAATAATCTTTTACATTATTATGGTTGTTGGGGAAATCAGAGAAAGAGAGAGGCAATTTGGTTTTCAAACTTTGCCTGTAAGATTTTTTTGTTTCATGTCCTCTTGGCTGTTTTTTTTCCTTTGTTTAGTTATTTATTTTTATTTTTAAAAGAAATTCAAGAAGTAAGTTAAAGTTCAAATATGTCAGTATTTCTTGTCATGTAAGATGGGATTTGTATGACACAAACCCCAAGGTAAGTAATCTCAAATAGTTTTCCATTCTTTCTTTGTGAACACTGAAATGAAAGATAACATAGGAGGGCAAATTGTCCTAAATATTTTGTCCTGAATATTTATTATCAGCAGAATCTGATACCAACCTGGATTTCTACTGAAAGTTATGGTCCTGCACTTTTTGCATCCAGTCTTTTCACCAGCCTTTTTTTCTGTCTCTCCTACATTTTGGATATAACCCTGACTGACTTGTGGAGTGAATTGAACTATTTGGTGATCAAACTGTGCGCCCGTATTTCTCCTTGCTACCCTTCTCCTTACACAGGACTATGCACCTGTAAGAGCTTGATAATAGGAGAAAGGCTCCAAAAAGTGTTTCGTCATTGTGTCTGGTTATCACAATCATCCTTGAACTCCTGAAAACTGTGTGCGGGCTGGGCTGTGAGTAGCCCGCCTTGAGGCACAGAAAAGGATGGCGAAACTGGTGCAAAACGTGGAGTGGAAAGCGAGGGGCAGAATCCCTGACCTTTGCCTTCCCCCCACCGCCATGGCCTGCTGCGGGACACCCTGAGGCCTCCGGGAGGTGACACTGCCCGCCTGGGGAGAACGCCCCGACTCTGCAGCCCCGGACCGGAGTCTCAGCGAGCTGCGGAGCCCCCACCCCGCTCCTGCGGCCGCGGTGAGAGCGCCGCGAGTGCCCCGAGCTTCGGCCGCAGCCTCGGGCACCGCCTGCAGCCCGGGGGATGGGCTGCTGCATCCCAGCCAAACCGCTCCCGGGAGCGGAGAAGGCACATAAGACGCTTCAAACAGCAGAAAAAAAGGGCAAAAACTGCTCCGCTTCCCCCACCCCATCTCAGCAGCAACAGAGGTAGCACAGTGTGGTAGTGACCTATCCTGTGCTTTTTAAAGTAACGTTATCTTTTTCTAACTTTTGTCTATTTTTCTCTTTCTTTGCCTCTCTTACTGTTAAAAAAATATCAATTTTTTGGCATCAACACTTAATCTTGTTTGGGTTTTATCTCTTTTTTTGGGGAATATTTTGAACCTTCAAAATTCTTTCCATTTCATTCACAGAGAGCTAGTTCTCTTTTCTCCTCTGTGATTAAACCTGTTTGTAACAGGACCACTAACAGGAAAGCAGAAGAAAACAAGGCAGAGGCCAGAAGCAGAGTGAAAAAAAAATCACTGTCAAAACCAGCCTGATCTTAAATAAACTCAATTAAATAAAATCGATTAATCAAGAAACTATGCCATAAAATTTGAAACCAAACTGACTGAGGGCTTCTGCCAAAAGCAGAGAAGTCTTCCCCTATGTCTGGCTCCAGAATCAATTCTTACTGCTCCAGGGAAGAAGCTCATCTTAAAGCAAACCCAGCAGAATAGTGATTAATTTTCAAGCAACTCAGTCAAATTGGTACCTTAATCCTTATGCTTGCACAAGAAAGAGGAAACCACAAGGAAATGTGGAAGAAATAGAAGAACCCATTTCACAAGCAGCTTGTTATTAAGTTCAGCTTAAGCAACAGTGAAAGAGCCCGAAGTGTCTCTGCTGGAGTCAAACAGTGTATGTTCCAGAAGAGTCTCATTAACTCTCTCCAGAAGAGAAAAATTTTACAACTTGATTAGATTAAATACATAAATATGTTAAATATGCAAAGTCTGCTGAGATGAATTTCAGCCTTAAGCCATTCCCAAATTCAGTGACACAGGCAAAACTATCCAAGGTTCAAGTCCTCCTCTAGTTCTTCATATTAACAATTGAAGATCCAAATGGGATTATTAATACTCTTAAATTAATATTGACAGAGGTTCAGACAGGACTGCATCCTCTTGAGACTGATCTTTTTGTTTAGTTTTTTTTTTTTTTAAAGACAGTATAAATTGTAAGCTTCTTAGAAGGGGTAGTATGGATGCTGCAATATTCCTACTGGAATTTACTGGTTTATTTGCATAAACAAAGTGACCCAGCTGCAATGAACAACTTGAAATATTGTGTCTTAATCAATTATCAAGATACAGTCTGATGACCTTGTACTTTCTTCTCTGTCTTCCAGGAACATATTAAATTTGCTCTTACATATGTAGTTTAACATCAGCTTGAGTATTTGTTTTTCCTTTTTCTTTTTCTTTATTTTGTTGTATAGTTTCTATAGAATATTACAGATGTCATGTTTTCTCAAACCAAAATACAAATACCAAAATAGATTATGTGAAATAGATTAGTGATATCAGAAAATCATTCTGACTTGGGAATTATAAAAAATTATAATATTGAAGCATAGTAAATTTTTATGACTTGGGCTCTAAGAGGTCAATATGTAAGTTTTTTACTTAGGAGACTTGAGTTTCGTTCAAGTTGGAACTGGTCTGAAACTCCATTTTCCATTCCGTATATGTGCCTATTGTATGCTCATTGTATTGTGAAAAGAGTAAACTATACAGATGCAGCAGCAAGGGGTAGATCTTTGTCCATGTTATGGTATTGTTATAAGAGCTTTTTCTGCATGCATTGAATACTCTTCCACTGACTGCAGTTAAAATGGGGTGGCAAATGAAAGAATTAGTATTGATGATAATGCTTGCAATTTTTTAAAACTATAGTAAATTAATATTTTTTAATATGGCGTATTTATAACTTTGAAAAAAAAAGCCTCGAAGAAGCTAATAATATTTTTTTTTTTAAGTTCAGGTTTTCACCATAACTTTAAGTTTTGAGAATGTGATGACAGTAAAGCCTCCACCCAGATACTTGCTTTCCCTTCTAAGGGATGAGGGAGAGAATCAGAAAGGGAAAAATGAAAAGACATTGCGGGTCAAGATAAAGAACAAGTGCAAGTGTGAGAGACAGAAATAAGTTTAGCATAAACTGTTTAAGTTTTTCATTGATAAAACAGTTCTTGTGGATTTTGGAACACAATTGAATAATTTCATATATATTTCTTATAAAATTTCTTAATTGATGGAGGATGATCAGACATTAGAGCAGGCTGCCTGTAGGAGTGGTGGATTCACCATCCCTCATAGACTTCAAAAAGAATGTGGGTATGGCACTTGAAGACATTGTTTGATGATGAACATAGTGGGATAACACAATTCTAGGGTAACAGTTGGACGCGATGATCTTAGAAGTTTCCTCCAACATCAATGATTTTGTAAATGGTACAAAAGGATTTGCTCAGCACCACAAGATCAATGCCCAGCCAGCCTTCAAGCAGCAGATACTTTAGAAAATTTCCCCCCAGTTTTATTGCTGACCATGATGTTATATAGTACAGAATATACCTTCAGTAAGTTGGGATATCAGCTGTCCCACCTGGGTTCACTCCCATCCCCTCGCGCATCCCCAGACTACTCTCAGAGGCAGCAGAGTAAAAAAGAAAGGCCTTGAAGTTGTGCAAGCACTGTTTGTCAGTAGCTAAAACATTAGTTTTTTTGTTGGCTGAATCCCATTTTATATGATATGCATAACACTTTGTGCATAATGTTTCAAAAGCAACAAAAGGGCAAGTCAGAGAAAAGTCTACTGCTGCTTGCAGCTGGGCCGTGAATTGGAAAATCTTGTTCCTGTGTATTTCAGCCCCTGGCTCAGCCAGAAGCACTTCATCCCATCACTGTGAAGAAGATCATTTAGTGCTGTCACCACAAATAACATCAGTTTCACCAACATTCACCATCACCAGCATTGATGATCTTGTCTCCTATATATATTGTTACTTTGAAATTCTTTAAAAATCCCTAGTTACAGATGAAATTACTTAAAAAAGGAAAAATGACCCTTCTGGAAGCATAGATTTTCAAACTTTCACCTTGGACAACTGGGTATATCTTTAGGAATGAAATGACCAATGCTTCTAGTCTCTGTGATGGACAACAGCATTCTGCTCCTTCTGAAATCTCAGAAATCATATATTTTCTAATAATTGTACCAATTTTCTCATCTCAGATGAGAACCTTGAACCTCTTGAACCTCTAGTAGTAAAAAAATGACAATACTTATTACAATCATGATTTACCATTATTTTGGCTGAGGATGTGTAATTAACCTAGTTTGGTCTCTGTTTCCTTAAATTAACAACTCTTTGTTATGAGTCTCTATGTAGACTTCATTAGCTTCTATGTTGAGGTAATTATGTTTTTTAGCAAAGAGCTGTCTTTACATTGGTAAATTCTGATGCTCAATAGGATGCATCAAGATCACCTGCACTGGTGAGGAAAATGAGCAGATTACACAGGTGGAAGGCAAGTGTAATTGATTCAGAAAAATAGACTAAAAAATAAACTTACCTCATTCAATTTTATATATCATATATGGCCCTTCTTATCATAGGATCAATGTGTAGTGTAACAGTGCTGTGTGATTGCAAGATTTCTTAAGGACTGCCTTGTGTTGTGACAATAGGAAGTTATACAATTTGTGATTCAGAAGTGAGACCTCAGGACTGTAAGAGGCTAAGGCATCTTTCCATCTGCTCTTTTGTTTTGGACTTATTTTGTGCCAAATGTAAGCCTGATCAGAAAATCTCTGTGTGCTCAGAATAGGATTAAAGACTTATCACTTGATTTTCTTTTACTCTCAGTAAGAGTTCAGTATGGGTGGGCAGGTACTGAAGAAGAAAATAATGAGAAGATGCAGGCAGTGACAGGAGAGAAAAAGAGATGAAAAGATAGTTCTAGCAAACATTTTGATTTCATTTATAAGGAAAAGTGAGGAATAATTTATTCTTTGTGTAGCAGCACAGGTAATTTTAACCATGTGGGATATCACAATGGTTAGTATGTCTTTTACTGTTACATTGGTCACATCATAATGCATATACTGTTTCTTTGGTAAAAGTTTATACTTCTCTCGCATCAAAATGAAGAGATTCCCTTTGTATTTTCCGCTTGTTTTTATCCCAGAATGAGACTGCATTAAACTATCTAGTTCTTTGTGATTTTCTGAAGTGTATTTTTAACTTTTGCTTCAAATTGTATTCTGATTTTTAAAAATGATTGTTAGTTAAAATTAAATTTTTCTTCTTCAGCATTTCTACTAAACTTGCAAGATTACTTGGAATTTGACCCAGGGAAAAATATGCACTTTCACTATGTAATTGGAATAGTTTCAGAGACACATCTCAGCAAAGCCAATTGCTCAAGTGGACCAGACTTTGATACATACATCTATTTTACAGTTCCACTTTATTTTACAAGGAGTCCAGTAGAAATGAATGGACATAATTTTGATACAATTTTCTTTGTGCACTGAATAATAAATTATTCTGTCACTTTCATATGCCTGGCTCCCAGAATAAGATAGTTCAGTGTTTCATGGAAATATGCTTGAATGAAAATTAGATACGTCATTTTTCTGTCCTGCTCTTCTTGATCTGAAAAACAACTAGTTGCTGTCTTCTCAGTGCTTATCCTTTATGCATATAAAAACTGATGTTATGGTCTAAACCAGCCTTCATTTTTCTAGATCAAACAAATGAGTTTCTTTAATCTTTTTTTTAAAAGCAGATAAAATTTTCCTATTTTACCACAGTAAAATAGTAAGTATCTTATGAGCTTTTGAAGTTTCTCTAATTGTTTCAAGTTTTTATTTAAGAGAGGTTTGAAAACAAGAAAAATGAGACTTTTAAAAGGTTCACCTTCCACATATCTTAGAGGTGCAATTCAAAGCACCTGTTTACTTTATCATATAAGAAAAAAAATAATTTCTTAGGGCAATGGATACTCCATAAGAAAGAATCTTGCAGAGATTATAGAAAATTTCCAGGTCAGATTTATTTAGGAGAGAAGAAATATTCATATTACTTTTTTAACAGCCATTTTCTTAATATACTTCAAAATGGGATTTTTTTCATTTTAATTAACCTCATGTTTTTATTTGGCCTCAACTTGATCCTTTTCTGTTCCTTTCATATCTCCATTTTAGATTTACACATTTTTTTTCTTTTTAATATGACATTACTCCTACTTTTATATTGAATTTACTCTTATCAATTTCAGACCATTTCTGCAATGGATCAGGATCATTCTAAATTCAAATCCCATTCTTTATATATTTTATAATCCTGCCAGGATTGGTGACAGCCCACATATTTAAGTGAGTTTTCCTGTTTCACCATACAAGACATTAACTAAAATAATAAATAGTATTTTTTCTAAGACACATTCATTGGATACTTAGTGTAGTGCCATGCTGGATAAACGTAAATTTTTTAGCAAATTGTGTTCAAAATTAGAACAGGTGTATCTGTAAAGTAATCAATGCTGAAGAGGGTGCATTCCTGAGAATGCCTTTGAATGGTACTGCATGAGCTTAGCTCTCTGTAACAAAGCATTGCATTGTAAAGGTAAGCCCTGGGAGACCTCATTTGAAAAAAAATTTTCAGTTTGAAAAAACAGCTTTTAATAAATGTGGTTTTTTTGCATTTCCTTATGCATTTATTTTTTTTTTCAATGGACCAATGATCTCCTTTACAATCATGGCACGTAGAACACATAAGATTTTGTTTTTATCTAGCTTTTACTAGATAAAGATTCCTGTATATTTCTAGCAACCCTATCCTATCCTCCTCACTTCTCAAAAAATGCAATTGAGATAGTTCTACATAGTTTTCTGTTGACAAATCTGTAATTTCTGATTCTTATTTCACTATTTTATTCTCTGTACTGGCACAATGTTTGTTTAATAAATAGCTAGCAGAATATTTCTTTGTGTTGTTTCTCTGTTCATTTGTACAGATTTTTACAGATTCCTCTTTTCCCCTTTGCTGGAATCTGGTTTAAGTGAGGACTATCATTCCTCAGGACTCTCACACTTAAATAAACCCTACTCACTTCTCGAAAATAATAAGTAGCAGTTGAGAGATAAGAATGAGAAGTCCTGCAATTCTTTAATATAAATTTCTTCAAGCCCAGCAGTCTTAAATATTTTTAGCATTAGCTAAATACTCTTTAAACTGCTTGCTCTCTCTTCATTCTTGTTTCTGTCTGTATCTACATGTTGTTAATTTTAGCTGAGTTGAGCCTCTGGCCACAATCAACCTTTTTCATGAAGTCTGAGAGGAAAAAAGTCTGTGAGGAGAATCATTTTAACCTCCTATGTATTACATGTTATATCTGCTATAAGTCAATCAGTGTTAGGCTTAGAATGCTGCAGAAAGATTCACTGTGCCTCATAGCACTTTGTGAGGCACTAGCTTGCACTGTTCAAGCAAGGAAATACCTAACCTACTCTTAAAGTTGGAAATAAAATTTGCCTGAGTTCAATGAGAGTCTTTACAGTGACTTCAGAAAACTTTGGAATGACAATTTAGAACATGGTACTGGACCAATCTTTGAGTACAAAATGTATATCAAAATTACAGCTTCCAATCTGCTTTCAATTATTGCTAATTGCAAAATTTTCCATGACTGAGTTTAAAGAACCTCCCAGTGAAGCTTTCCCACTGCCTCTCCTCTATACACACATCTACTTCCAACCTGAAACAAGAAACCATAACAAATCACAACAGGAATAGCAACAAAACTGGCAGTCTCGAGACTGTCAGAATGTCAGGCTGCTTCAGAATGAAAGGCAGACAAGGAAGACAGTTGCATCATGATGGCAACATGATGGCAGCTATCCCAATTCTGATAAATAAGGATATAGCAATAATGTTACTTCTTCAAAGTGTCTTTTCCTGATCAATCATCAGTGCTCTCACTGAAGCAACAACAGCATGACTCTTAACTGGGCTGTGGGAGGATGGACAAGTGGATATGACTGGATGTTAAGGAATATTGATCAGACTGTTTTCCCCACCTTTTCCAAAACATTCTTTGCGCTTGTGATGGATTCATATGAGCTGGCCAAACACCAGTGCACCCATGAGAAATCATTTACTCATTTTCCTCACAGAGAATCACTTCCAAGGCTGACTTTTTTCCCTCTTCACCAAATATCAATTAATGCAAAACCAGCACAACACTAAAGAGAATCATCCTGAAAGCAAGGGCCAGAGCCACACTCATCCACAGTCTGGTTACTATGGTCTTCTGATGGCTAATGAGGCTTTGGATCTGCTTTGACAAACAGAAAGATTTAATTTATATAAGGTAGGTGTTGTAGATGTAAGGAATGATTGCAAATATATGAAGTAGAAAGAAAACACTTTTGTGTCTTCATGGGAAAAAGTATTCTCCTAATTTTGAAAGAAATTAGATGTGAAAATTCAGGAACACAGGGCTTTACATGTGAAATCAGAAAATTGTGTGTGCAGGTAGCAAAAATATTCCTTGAGGAAACTGAAGTATTAGCAGGTCATGTATTACCACAGAGAATTTCCATGTACTAAGCTCAACTCTCTGCTCTGTTAATTGCTAGAATGATCTATGATAAGCTTTGGTCCCAAGTAAATGTTTACTCTCCTAAACAATTTCTGTGCATACTTAATGTGTTAGCACAAAGAGCATTTCTAACAAGTATTTTAGATGTGACCACTATGTTTGGAGGATCAAAGAATGCAACAATAAGGATGAAGATTTTTCATTGGTGAATGGCATTAGTGTCAAGAATGTTTATGGGCATAATTTCTTCCAATAATATAGGTGTGGCCCTACAGCTCCTTTAAGGAAAGTACAAAACTGACTCCAACATCACCTCTCAAAACTTTGTCCTAGTTCAACTAAATTCACTTATTTGTTCTCTCTAATGTTATTGTCGTATATAGAAACTTAATCTCGGTGGGTCTACTAGTGTTAACTTTGTAATCACAACTAACCTGTTAATTTCAGACTGGAACAAAAAAAAAGACATCAAGCATATCTGTCTTTTCAGTGGAAATGATTGATAACAACCCTCTTTTCCTGAATAGCTGAATCCTCTTTCTTCATATACAATAGTAATTAAAAAAAAAAAAAACAACCTGTATTACCTGGTTGGTAGACTGTTAGGCTGCTGTTGACTAAAATTGTTTTGTATTGAACAAGGATACAGAAAAAGGTGTGTCTGGGAATGTAGGTATTATGAATCTTTGGTAAAAACTAGTAACAGGCTTTTGAAAACACAAAGAAAAAGAAAAAAATACAAACCTCAGAATCAGAAGAAAACATACATCATAATTCTCAGGTTCCAAAAAGCAAATATCAGGGTGCATTGTATGGAAGGGGAAAAAAACAAAATAACAACAAAAATACCCTCTCAGTAAAACTGTGAAACACTCCAAGGAAGAGGTTAATCCCAAATTCTTGCCAAGTTTCTTTTCCCTTCATTTTGTTTCTCCTTACAGTTATTTTCAACATAACCCTTTGGCTGCAGTTTTTAGTGTAGCTTCAGAGCTGAAAAAGACAACAGTTTTCTTTATAGTTTTTGTAGCATATGCTATTTAACATGCCAAGTACACAATATTGTGGGGAGTTTTTATCCTTGTATTTTCTTTTGTGGAAACTGGTGAAGTAAGGACATATTCAGAAAATAAGGTGAGTAATACCTATTCCATGTAATCTTTTATTTTATATAGTAATGAAAGGTTATCTTTAGAGATGGAACCAAATAACTATCTTTATATCTTTGGTAGGAAATACCAATATTGCCTACACAGAGTGAGAGATAATATGTCTGACAATTTTACTATCACATGGCCTTACAAGCAGCAAGGTAGGAAAAGAAACTAATATGAGAGACAATAGTTTGGAAATGTATTATAGGTGGAGATAAAATGGGTCTTTGTATGAAAATCAAATATATGTTTCATGCCTGGGGAAAGTGCTGTTGAAGAAATCCAAAGTCTCATTTGGGCCTGTTTTATATGACATATTGCCAAAGATGTCCATATAAAGGAATAAATTTATATTTTGCTTTAGCTTTTGATTATGCAAATCATAATGTAAGAAGACACAGTTTAACTCTCTAACTACACAACAGATTGATGAAAACAACAAAATAACAGCGTGTGTTTCAGCATACTCCCGATCTGTCATGGAAAGGAATGGTTGGAACACAAGAATTGGTTGAGATCAGCTTCCAAAATGTTCGGTTCTGATGGGTCTGTGAGGCAAACTGACAGGAAGAACTGCATGCTTCAGGGAGCACTGACAGAATTCCTGCAAGGGGACAATGTCTCGAGTGGGAAAACACGATGAAACTGCCCCAATCCCTGAATGTAACAGGAAAAAGATGGTGGAGATAAGGAAAGCAAAGGTAAGAAAACCTAAAGGTAGCAATTGAAAAAGTTAACACCTATAAAATGAAATGAAAAAAAATCATCTAATAAATGTCAGACTGTGCAGACCTGATGCCAGAAATAAAACATGACTCAATAACTGTTATATATATTTTAGCAGAGATGGCTCCATGCCACAAGAATCTATTCAGGGGTATGCAGGTATGGGATTTTGCTTTACCTCATAAGATATAAGTAGCACCTTCAGAAAGGATGGCTTTATTGAGATATTAAAAATAAAAAAAAAATAATTAAAAAGTAGCTCCATTGAAAAGAACCAAATTACATCAGTATAGTATAAATCCCTAGAAGAATAAAATCATAGTTCTGCATCTACATTGGGGTTAGGATTCTGAGTCACACAGAGCAACACCATATAAGAGCTTAATGTCAGCTTTTGGTTGCGGCTTATATATTCTAGTCAGCTTATTTAATGTGGTTTTACTGAGGTACTCTCCTCATTTTGACTGGGACAGAATTAATTTTCTTCTTAGTGGGTGGTAAAATGCTGTGGTTTAGATTCAGTACGATAATGATGCTGATAACAAACTGATGTTTAAGTTTTGCTAAGTTCTTACTCTGTGTCAAGGAATGTTGAGGTTTCCATGTTCTGCCAGTCAGTAGGGGAACATGAAGCTGGGTAGGAGCAGGGTCAGGACAGCCGAACTGGCCAAAGGGATATTATATTCCATAGAATATCATATTCAGTGTATAAACTGGGTTGAGTTGGCTGTGAGGGGTCGATCTCAGCTCAGGGATGGGCTGGCTTGGTCAGCGGATTGTGAGCAATGGTGCATCCCTTGTCCTTATTTGGTTTCATTTCTGTCTCTCCATTTTTCTTTACAATTATTATTATTAGTAATACTATATTTTACTTTGTTCCAATTATGAAACTGGTCTTATGTCAGCCCAGGAGGTTTACTTGTTTCCTGATTTTTCCCATGCCACTGGAGGGAGAGTGTAGGGGAGTGAGTACTGTGTGGTACTTAGTTGCCATCTGAGGCAAGGTATTGCCAGAACAGTTGCGCATAGATAAAGGAAGTTGTTTCAAATCTAGAAACTGTATTTAAGACCCTAGTCTTTTAACAATATCTGTGCAGATATATTTCTCTGTGCACATGTATTCCTAATGACTACTGGGTGGTTATTAAGGGTTTTTTTGATCAAATATGTATGCAAATATGTTCTTTCAGAACAGAGATATTTGCATGCAAAAGCATAAAATATTTTAAAAATAATTTCTCTTTTCTATTCTTAGGGGGAAAAGACATTAGCAATAAGAAAATGGTTGAAAACATTGATTTAGAATAAGTGATAGAGTGCATACTACAAGTAAAAGTTATCTGCATGTAACCCCAGTAGGAAGATGTCTGGATATGGAGACCCAACTTTCTTCTTACCTTCTCAGCTGGAAATGTACTGCATTGATGAGACAATATGAGAAAGCTGACTGTTCTTGCTGTTCTCATGCTGTAGTTAAATAGCAAGCTTTATTCACTGCTTTGTGCCTATAACCCTACAAACATCATGAATTAATAACAAATAAGGAAAAAAATTAACAAACACATTTTCCTAGAATGTGCATTAAGGCAACCACTTCATGAAAGTAAACAGACATATTAGGACTGCAACACCTCCTGTTTCCAATTCCTTTCCCCAGTGTGCAGACGCATCACACCCTGTTTAGCAAAAATAAATGTCTGGTTTTTGGAATGCCAGAGTTCTTTCCTTTCACAACGCATGGAAATACATAGAAATATGATTTGGGCTAGAAGGTTCCTTTGGTCAAGACTACTTGGTCAGTTCAACTGATTTGATTTCAGGCCCGCTTAAAGATTTCTTATGAATAAGTGTCAAACCCTAACCTTGAATATCTCTACTAGACTAATTACACTTTACCCTCTGCAACTCAGTCTTTTCCTAGACTATTAGCATAACTCTAAGATATATTCCTAATATTTAATCCAAAATTCTCTTCTGCCACTGAAGCCCACAATTCCTTTTTCTGTTCTGACTGTCTAAGGGGAGCAATTGGTCTCTGTCTTGCTTAAACTATAGCTTTTTGGATTCAAGGAAAATTATATGTCTTTTCATTCTTTTTGTCTATAGAATGAGTGTGACCGGTTCACTTAGCCTTTTCTCAAATGTCTTCCTTTTTTTCAAGCCTTTTAACCTTCTATTATTTCTCTATGTCTCCTCTAAATTCCCTCCTATTATATATATAATTCTTTTCAATCCCCTGCCCAAAACTGAGTTCCAGCTCATTCTTGACTAGCGTGGATTACAGCATAACCATCTCATTTATATGATACTTCTTTTCTGAGAGGAGTCAAAAAAGGTGGAGAAAAAGTGATGTTAGCTCTCTAACTTCTGCCTTTTAGAGATACACGGAAAAGACAATATTTATGTGCTTTAGGTTAACATGCCCACGTATTGGAAGTGGAGGGCTGCAGGGGTAGCCTCTGTAAGAAGTAGTCAGGGCTGTCCTGTGCTGGACACAGGTTGTTCCAGGAGCAGGAGGTGCACCAGGTGTCAGAGCAGAGATTCCCTGCATCCCATTTTAGAGGCCACAGTGGAGAAATTGAAAGGAATATGAGGAAGCAGTAGCAGAAAGAAACCTCTCTGTGCTGACTGTAATCTCCCATCACCTCATCTCTCTGCAGAATTTGGGGAGAGGAATCTAAGACAAACAAGTGAAGTTGAGCCTGGGAAAGAAAAGAAATTTCCACTACAAAAATCAGTAATTGAGTATTTATTTTACTTCAAAATAAATTAACTTTCCTCAAGTTTCTTCTTCTCACGATGGTAAATAAGNAAAATTAAAAAATTAAAAAGTTAAAAAACTAAAAAATTTAAAAATTAAAAAAATAAAAGAAAAACAAAGAAAAACAAACCACTGAATAGAATTTATCACTTTACATAGTAAGAAAAAAAATCCCACCATATTGTGAATATAACTCATATTTTGACAGCTACTTGAATCTGTCAGTAAAACTAAAGAAGAAATTGCCTGTCTGTATATCTACATCAGTATTTGACTTTGGATCAGAGGCATACTTCTGCAGTAAATCTGATCATATCAACTTCCTTCACTTAGGATATCATTCTAGGAGAATGCAGCTTTAATCCATTCAGATAAAAATAAACTCAAAACTGTGGTACTTGGGGACAAGGTTTAGGGGTGAACACAGTGTGCTGGGTTGGACTCAATGATCTTAGAGGTCTCCAAATAGAAATGAGTCTATGATTCTATGATCTGTGCTCCAGGAGGTCAGTGTGCACCCACTCCAGGATGATATTCAGCCCAAGGGACCAAACAAGTATTAATTTGAAGTAAAGCGTTCAAACCATATACGGGCCGGTGGGTTCTCAGCATCCTTTTTTTTTTTTGCCCAAGACATCTGCTGTTCTTATGCCTTATTACTTGTTGATATCCCTATAACTCTTACTAAAATAATATTTTGGTTTTCCCCTTCCGTTAATAGTTCAGTCCAAAGGGAGGCAAAGAGCTTTATTCGTAAGACATGCTGATGATCCTTCAAAGAAAATGTCCAGAATGGAGAACAATATTATATCGTCAGAATATAAATGAGCAAATTGTTGGCTTTGATTTCTTATTATATGCNGTAGCAGAAAGAAACCTCTCTGTGCTGACTGTAATCTCCCATCACCTCATCTCTCTGCAGAATTTGGGGAGAGGAATCTAAGACAAACAAGTGAAGTTGAGCCTGGGAAAGAAAAGAAATTTCCACTACAAAAATCAGTAATTGAGTATTTATTTTACTTCAAAATAAATTAACTTTCCTCAAGTTTCTTCTTCTCACGATGGTAAATAAGCTGTTTTCCTGTCTATCCTGACACATGGCCATCCTTGCAACTGTTCTTCCTATTTTTCCTCTGCATATGCCTGGGGATGTGAACTGGGTGGACATTAAGCTTTTTGCCAAGCTTTACCCATCACTTCATGGTAGGTATTGCAGATATTTTTTTTCTTAAATTGTGTGTATCTTTTCTGTGTTTTTCATGTCTATATTCTTTCAAATGAAGANAGGGGTGAACACAGTGTGCTGGGTTGGACTCAATGATCTTAGAGGTCTCCAAATAGAAATGAGTCTATGATTCTATGATCTGTGCTCCAGGAGGTCAGTGTGCACCCACTCCAGGATGATATTCAGCCCAAGGGACCAAACAAGTATTAATTTGAAGTAAAGCGTTCAAACCATATACGGGCCGGTGGGTTCTCAGCATCCTTTTTTTTTTTTGCCCAAGACATCTGCTGTTCTTATGCCTTATTACTTGTTGATATCCCTATAACTCTTACTAAAATAATATTTTGGTTTTCCCCTTCCGTTAATAGTTCAGTCCAAAGGGAGGCAAAGAGCTTTATTCGTAAGACATGCTGATGATCCTTCAAAGAAAATGTCCAGAATGGAGAACAATATTATATCGTCAGAATATAAATGAGCAAATTGTTGGCTTTGATTTCTTATTATATGCCTTCTGTATTGCTGACTCTGTAAATACAGTTCTCTCTGATATAATAGGGAGAAATGAATGGTGGTTTTGACAAAAGTCTGATATTTTGTTTTGTTTTGCTTTGTTTTGTCAGGAAATGTTACCTGCTAGGCTGCTTGGAGTTGATCCTCCAAGACCTAAGACACTAAAGGGTCCCATGTAGACTACTATCATTACCTTTTCTGTTATTTGTAGAAATGAAACTGATCCCATAATAGCCTCTAGAAATTACAAATAATGTGTATCAGGAAGCTTCACTCACACATTTTTACTTTAGTGAATTAAATATGTGGTACCGTGCATATTTTGCTAGTACCTTTGCTTATTTTACTCAATTCAGTTGTTAAGAGCCTTTTAGGCATTGGCATGTACATTATATTGTTGCTCAAATTCCACCTGAATTTTCTCATGTGTCACTAATGATTAATAACACATGAAATTCTGTTTATCAGACATGAAAGAAAAATTGTTTGTTCATATGGTAGATTTAATTGTGGTGAAGTAACTTGCTTCTATTTTATTCTGATCAGGATTTCAGAGAGAGTCAGAAAGGGTTGAAAGGGCTTCCCCAGGAGTAGGGAATTTCATGGTTTTTCTTTTGGCCTGCGTAATATTTCCACTTAGGGGAATATTAACATGTTTGATCCTTTGTACAACATTTCTCTTTGTCAGCATCTTGCTTTGAAACTTCTGTCCTCATCCACAAAAAAATTGACATTTGGCATATGACTACAGTGGCCTGGGGATTGGATGGATTCATCTTTTGTTTGTCATTCAGTAACAGGTTCACGTTGAATCCTCCACATGCCTGAAGATAATAATGAAGTGGAAAAATTATTTTTGACATTGTAACTCCTTTGTTTGTAAAATTTGATACCTGATACTCACTGATCCATGTTTTTCCTATATTGGTATCCAAGATTTAAGTGTTATTTTCATTCCATGTGACCAGTAATGCTAAACACAGAGGGTCATTGAACAGATACTGCTTTCATTTCCCCATAGATTTATATAAGCTGAAAAGAACCCAAAAAATGGGATGTTAGTAATATTGCCTTAGATAGATATTAATGACAAATTATTGGAGAAATTATAATAATAACACATGCATATACAGATACACATCTTCTTTTAATAAACATTTATATACTGTATCAAGTGATTAAAATGCTTAATCTCAATTAAAAATTGAGATTTCTAGGAACACACACAAGTGTAAAATCATTAAGGATCATGCACGGAAGGATTTCCAATATACCATCAAATGATGCTATTAGTGGCCTTGAAAATTAAAGCAAAATTATTCTTTTTGCACAGATGGCCACTTTTTGATGAGTTTGAATGCAGCCTAGAGATGAAGTAATGCATAGGCATCAAATATTTTATTACATATTTTGAATAAGCATCACATATTTTTTATCATGCACAGAAATTTCTACCAAACTATGATAACTTCCCATAACTGACCTTGTGGGTTTCATTACACTGTATATGTAAGTCCAAACTCAAGACAATTCGTTGCACTGACTATATTTCAGAATGAGGTAACTTGATGAGAATGGGAAATTTAGTATGCTGATATCTTCTCTTGTACTGTTTTTTTTTGTAAGTCTAATTATCAGGAATACTAGTTTGGGGGAGGGTGCTGGGTATGGAAATCTCCTGATCTTAAAGCATCTTCTATTCAGAGGTTCAAAAGTTTTAGAAAAACCTAAGAACTGTAACTTCTGCAATGAGAAGAATGCAGAGAGATTAATCTTTAAAAAAAAAAACAATACAAGAGTTAGAGAAGTAGCTTGTTTATTTAGAAGATAAATATTTGTATGCGTTATATATAGCTTGAAAAAAGGTAGAAAGCAGGGGAATCTGAAACTTCTCTTTCTCCAGAATAGATAATTTTCAGTATGGATGCACCATGATGAATAGTGCTTGTTAGCTATTTTAATCCAACTTTTCAAAAACACACGTTGCTTCAAGTATAACTATTGTGTTTTATATTAGTCTTCATCTCCAGTGGAAACAAAGACTACAAAAATTGACCTAATTGTTTTATTCTAGTTTTGGTTGTATTATAATTATTAGGTAATTGCTAATGTACTTTTGAAAATTCATTCTGCTACTGTTTCTATGGTATAATTTGATTTTATAGAGATCTAATGACACGCAATAGATGTTGCTGGATAACAACCTCTGTCTTCTTTACAGGGAAAGCTTTGGATGTGTTCTATGAAGCCAACTGAAGATTTCCAAATCTGCCTATATCTACTTGGTGTGCCATTGGTAACAATTCATCAGATGGCTGAAAGGCCACATTAAAACTACAGTACATTTTCCCAGTGTTTAGAGCTCTTTAATTTAATGAACATCATCAGAAGAGGCATAGCATCATCAAGGATTTTATATGATAATTCAGACAGAGTGAAAAGAGAAATTATAGGGTTAAAAAAGGGATACCTAACCATCTGTGTAATTGTTAGAAGATTTTAAAAATTCTGCCTGCTTACTATTATTTACGCTCTTTACAGATAATAAAACATTCACAGAAGATATTTTTCTGGGATTATCGTGTCTGTAATATGTCTAAAAACCAAACAAATCTAAGAACACAGATTGTCAATCAAGAGACACCATGCTTTCTCCTAGATAGCAATCACAATTATAAATTATTTCTAATGCTGATATGCAGCATAGAGTTTGATTAATCAGGCTTTATGATCTGTACATATGATGAATATCTAATCAATGCATTGCCCACAGGACACTTGATATACCAGAGACGATACAAAACAGTGTAGCTTCTGGAAGAAATTTTCCTTAAACACAATAGAAATTACTTTTAAGAGAAGTCTTTGACACTGCCTTCATAAAATACCCATGACAAGCTCTTGCTGGATGAAGAGATACTGATGTGGGTTGCAAACTGGCTGAATGGTCAGGCTCAGGGCATGGTGACCACTAGCAGGAAGTCTAATTTGAGGCCTAGCTATCAGTACAGGGCTCCAGTACATCTTCATTAATGAACAGGATAATGGAGTGTACAGGATAATCAGAGTGTACTCTCATTGTGTTTTCATGTAATCTGAAACCCAACAGAGTGGATGATTTACCAGGTGGTTTTGCTTCCATTCAGGTGTACTGAAAGATTGGAGAAATAGTCCAACAGGGATTGTATGCTGTTCTATAAAGGGAAACACCAAGTCCCTCATCTAGGGAGGAATAACTCTATGCAACTGTACAGTCTTGGGTCTGACCAGCTGGAAAGGAACTTTGCAGAAAAGGACCTGGGGACAGACAACAAGCTAACCATGGCCCAGCAATGCACCCTTGCGACAGATAAGACCAACAACAATCTAGATTGCATTAGAAAGCTAATGCCTGGAAGATCAGGTAAGGTGATCTTTCCCTGAGCACTGAGCACACATCTGGAGTGCTGAGTCCAGTGCTGGCTGGGGTCAACAGCACAAAATATCCCCTATGTGCATAGTGGAGCAAGTCCAGCAAAGAGCCACAGAGGTAAATAAGGGATTTGTCACAAGGAGAGGCTAAGAGATCTGGGACTGTTCAGTACGAAGATGAGGAGGCTCAGGGGGATCATATCAACAAGGATAAATACCCAAGGGGACACTTAAAAGAATATCTTACAATTCACACTCAGTGATAGGATTACAGGCAATGGGCAAAAATTGGTATTTAAAAAAAAATTAATAGAAGAAAAATACTTTGAGTGTCTAACAGTGTGATAGCCAGAGAACCTGTGAAGTCTTGATCCCCCCAAAAAAAAAGAAAATCTGACTTGAAATAGTCTTAAGGAGCATGCTCTGCCTGGCCTTGCTTTGAGAAGAGAGCTTGGAGTAGACAACTTACAGAGGTGTTTTCCAACCTGTGTACCATTTCTGTCCAGCATTCCTATCCCCTGGGCTGAATTTTATATATGTCACATTAGAAAAACCAACTAAATTTGTTTTCTTATTTAGAAATAAATCTGTTTTGTATATCTGATTGTCCATACTGAAAGTGGTTTAGATGTAATGGATGGAAACCAACTTAATTGTGAGACTACAAAGTATTTTTTCAGCGTAAATAAGAGAACTTGCATGCCTGGTTACTTTAAGAGGAATGTATGTTATAAGAGGAGAAATTATTCTCCTCTGCATAGTGGTATGGTGATCATATTTAGAGTACTTAATGCTTTTGAGTCAGACCATTTGAAGATGGATATGGAGAAGAAGTAAGAAATGCTATCAATAGTGGTGAAGGCACACTTCACAGCCTTTGAAGAGAGATCAAAAGTAGCAAAATTTTGGTCTCAGGATGAGAAGAGTAAGGGGTAATCTAAACGCTCTTCACAACTCTTTTAATGCCAGTTTACAAGGAAGATGGAGCCAGCTCTTCTTGGTAGCACCAGGTGACATGGCTGGAGTGATTTTATCTTAAATATTTTATGAAAACTTGGGATATCAAAAATGTGAGAAAAAGTAAAAGATTCTGCCAGAAGAATCCACATATAAGTATCTGTGGCCTGAATGTTATTGTTATATGCAAGTAATTTAAGCTAAAATGTTCAGATTTGGTCTTTAGAGAACTAAGAGTTCATTCCCTACAGTTTGTAGCATCATAAACTTATGCACTACATATTCATGAAAAGAAGACAACAGAAGTGAGATGAAACTACAGAAAAAACTTGCATCAAGAACCAATATATCCATTTCCACTATTGATGCAATGAAAATATTGTTCCCAGAGACTACACAAGAAACTCCAAGAAAAATATTTTTTTTCAGAAATTTTAGAATGGATGTCTGCCAAGAGGAAAATTCTTAAAGAATTTTTGGACAATGGAGGGCTGGCTGCTTCAGTTTGCAGTTTGGAGATTTTTTTTTCACATGAAGACACAGACCACAGGAACTTCACGGAGAGCAATTACATGGGGGATGATAGGGAATTGGAATTTGGACAACTTCTAAGATACGCCAAACAATTGTTGAACAAAGTTTTCTGGAGTTTGTACGAAATTAAATACTGAAATTATGTAAACATGAAATTACTATATGGATTGTTCTGTACACATCCATATGGATGTCTCTTCTGCTTACTGAAGACTCTTGCACACAGCAGACTGATCCTGCTGTGGGCAAAATAAAAATGATCTTTCTTTGTTCTTCACTGCTACTACTACAGCCAGTCTGTAGCCAATCTAACCCTATGGCAGTAGGTCACCAGTCAAAGCCTATATTACTGCAGTCAATGAAGATAATACCTGACATCACTGACCAAGCTTCACTGAGCTCACTATGCAGTGCATACAATTTTGAAGTGAAGGAGATACTTCATACCGTAACCTCAGCTGTCTTATAATGAGATAAACCACACAAAACAACTAGTCAGGAGGCCCAATGTTATTCCTGGGGAGAATACTCTTCATTTGAAACCTGGACTATGAATGAACACCCACTAGAACACTAATATTATTTAATACTTCTGCATGGAGTTTCTGCACAAGATAAAAAGCTCTCATTTAGATCCTGTATTACCTTATTTTAAATTGTCTCTGCATATTTTCAACATCCCCCACTAGGACATATGTATCGAAACAACCTCATCATGGATTGTTAGATCATGTGGACTTTGGTTGGACCAGGCTTATTCTTTGTTTTTTTCAAATAACACTACACAGTCCTTTCATAGTACTATGACGAATGTGACATTTAGAAAATGTGACTATATTTTGCCAGAAGGTGTATAAATGCAGATTTTTTTCAAAAACTTCGTAATATTAAATCACTGTGACAGTGCATTGCTAAGTGAGCAATTAACATAAGAATTGCCACCCACAGTATCAAGCATCATTTCATCCTAAGAGTCACCTAACATTTATCATTGTATCCATTTTGAAGTACAATAATCTTTACGCTGTTAAGGTGATACTCAGTCTCATGTTTACAATACATAAATGGAGTCCTGAAGTAACTATCTAGTACAATTCAAAGATGAGTAGGAGAGATCTCTGTTTAAGTGCATACATTTATTGTGTTTTAATCACCACTTGGGCTAGCTCACTGCAAGGGAGAGTTCATCACCTGCTTGGAAAAGTTCAAAGAGTGAATATTGGTTTCATCTATATTTGAACTGCAGGAATGGTATAGGAAGCAATAAAAATATTGTCGGGCTACAGATAAAGCAAGTAAAAAAAAATGTGAAAGAAGGAAATAGAAAATAGGTGGGGGGAGAGAAAGGTAGTGACAGAGACAGATAGATAGACAACATCACCACCCCGTGGATCCCAATGGCTTCCTGCTGATCTTCTCCATCTGGTCTTCTTGGAGGTGAGGGTCCCCTGGAAAACATAAGAGTTCAATGGATTAATATACACTTGGGCCAGGTGGGAATGCTCAGGTACCTCCCCATGGGGAGGGCTAAGTTGGACACAGTCTCTTGCAGCAGGCTCTGGATGTGTTGCATCACTTGGCATCATGTGCAGTGCTCTGCTGCAGGGCCTCAGCAATGAGTCTGGGGAGCACTTTGGGGGTCTTTGATGGATGATGACACCCCCTCAGCTGCCCTCATGGGCTGTCCCATGGTGTGGCCTTCCTGGGCTGGGGGCTTTGCAATTGGGGCAGTTTGTGTGAGGGAGGGTGGATGTTCACTCCCTCTGACCAGACGTTACACCACAACCCCAAAACTCTCCTCCTCCCCCTTTCGTTGTGGGGGGAGTGTGTGCAAACCTGGCTTCAGCAGATGAGCCTGTGGGCTGTGGCCTCCCCCACCTTTAGCCCTGCCAGAGCTGATTTTCAGGACAGCTGCTGGGTTTGGTTTTCTTGAATATATATTCTTCTCTCTCAGCCTCGTTTACTTCTCCCCGGTCTTGAGATAATTGGACAACAGTGTCACCTTCTCTTATCTCAAGTTCCCTTAGGCAGCTTAGCTCATGGTCAAAGTTCCAGCCAGGAGGCATCCAGGAGGAGGAGTGGGCTTTGGTGTTTGCAGCTGCATTATACAGTTTTGCCATAATGGGCAAAAAGTCCTTCATAACAATATTTAAGACATTAACCATAAAATTTCAGTCCCTGACAAAGGGTCCAGTAAATACAGGTTTAAACAGGAAAAGCTTAATGCAGAGAACTGATGCAATTCAAAAGATGGGACATTATAAATCAGTTTGTTTCATATCACACTGCCACTCTGCTTTGTTTGATATATGGGTTCCTGTTTTAGGAACTGAGTGAAAAGTAGTCATTTAAGACTATTCATCTGATTTCTCTCAGCCACACTTAAAACTCTACTACTTTTTCTACCCCATTTCTGGACTTATCTTCCCTTGAACAATTTCACAATTATAAAAATATAGTATATTATATAGTTGATTTTTTAACAGCAGGTAAAGCTGCCATGCTAAAATACCTGACCTAAACTAACATCTTTGTTCACATTTCTTTTTACAAATTTCCTCTCAAAACTACAGTGTATGTATTTCAAGTGGTTATACTGTACTACTTCTGTTCTTCTTTTAATGATGTTAGGTACAGTGTTGATCAATTTGTTACCCTAACCCCTGCCTCACACCATCTGATCACACAGGCAGCTGAAATTATTTGGCTTAAGCTTCCAATGGAGTAAGTGAAACCCTTAATTTCCTTTTCAGGGACATTTTCATGTTCCACTATATTAACAATTTTATGTAACTACGAGGAAAATAAAAAAGTAAAGCAAATATGAATTTAGGTAGCAGCAAAGAACTACCAAAACAACTGCCTCTACCTACACTACCAAATAATTTTTCAATTTTGGGTTTTTTTCCTTGAAGTTTCGGGATGCTCAGGCCAATCTGAATTGAAATTTTGATGGATAGTAACTTGCTAAAAGAAAGGAGAAAAGTTAAACATTTAAAAAAAATTGTTTGAAGTCCAGAGTAAAGGACAGGTGAATCTGTAAAAAGTGCTAAACTTTGAAACATAAGTTATCCACAGATTATAGCATCAGTACCATGGAAATTGGGAATGACTATAACAGTTTGACTAGAGTCCATAATTTGTACAAGACTGGAAGCTGACAGAAATTAATGTGATCAAAACATACTATGATGAACACCAGTGTTTACATGCTGCAATACTTCCAGTTAAATATTTCTTGCTAATCTGACAGAGTTCAGGCCCGTAACATTATTACACCATATTTTATGCTCATTTATGGGCAACCTGATACAACTATTTCCAATTTGCATGGGAGTCATTTTGGGCAACAGTAGTAATAACATTTCTGTAATACCTAGAGGTCAATATTTTAGGAATGTATTTTTCTAATAATCACAGTGCTTATAAAATAAGCTCTTGCTTAAAATAGTTCATCATCCAAAACAAATAAGTGGAGGAAACAAAAAATGGACTGAGGAGTTATCTAATGCCATACAGTTTGTAAGAAGAAGATGAAAAATAATTGCTTGCACATGAAAATATTCTTACCATTCTTTTTTATTTAATGAATGGAAGAGAAGCCACTATTCAGAAGTTGTTGTTGGTTTGTTTTTTTTTTTTTTCTGATGGCCATGTCTCATTGGGGTTGCATTTCAGATTTTGGCGATCCTGATGAGCCCTGGGTTGAGGCATTATCAGCATGAGGTTCTGGGAATCATTAGGTAATTCGAGTTTCATGTCTGTTCAGATTTGGCTGGGCTGGAATTGCTTTTGTTTCTTTCATTTAGTGCAAATGATGTTGGTTTATTGCATATGATTATATAAAATGTGATGACTGAGGTTAATGTGATGACAACTTTCTGTAAAATCCAAAGTAAAAGAAAGAGGGGAAGAAGGGAGAGAGAGAAAAAGAAGGCTTCAGTTTCCTTTCTTTTATTCTTTCTCGGATAAAAATATTAGCCATTTACTAAGAATCATTATAAAAGTATCAGCAATCCTCATAAAAGGGAGAAACAGCTAAAAATTAGCACGCTAAAAAGACTATAATGGTCAAGGAAATCACACAGTTTTGGTACACAGCTTTAGTTACTCATATTCAATGTACAGGGAATGGATGAACTATGGGATCAAAACCTGTTGTAGTTAATTGATTTGGGCATACTTAATATGTTCATTAGAGCAGGGAGTTTATTTGGCAAATTATAACTCAGTCTACTATTTAAGCCCACACAGTTCAGACATTTGAGAAATTTGATGGCATAAGGTGCTGACATGAGAATATGTTTTATAGAGATCATTTTAGAATTTTCATATTTTGAATGCTATTGAACTCTGTCCTTTTGTTTTTAAACTATGAGAAGAACATGCAGCAGACACAGAAAGACTGAGATACAGCTCCCAGTTTTCTCAAAAAAATAATAACAACAAAGAAAAAAGAATAATTAACTGCAATGTTTACCAATGCTGTTGTATGCACATCATGGTTTATTGACAAAATTTAGGCAAACATCCAAGCTATATGAATTTTTGCTTACAATAACAGAACAGCAACCCAAAAAAAAAAAAAAACCAACCAAAAAAACCAAAACAAAAAAAAACCCACCAAAAGACCCACCCTAGTAGATGCTTTCCTATTTCAATGTGACTTTCTGTGATTGCTCAGGAAATCATTGTTCCTTACAGAGAGGCCTCAGTCTCCTTACCCATACATTGCCTTTTTTCTTATAACATACTTCACCTTACATAAGTACAGAAATTATTTCTATTTCAGCTAACATACAGGAACTGAAAAGCCTCTCATTTACCTTTCAAATCTCCTGGATAATTGGTATCCCCAGATGCTTGCTTCTGGTTTTCCTGCAGTGACTCCTGAGGAAGAGGTCAGCAGTTCTCTTGAAGTATGTGTTTTTAAATACTTTTTTCTGACTCACAGTAATGAGTAAGACTAATTTAAGACAGATCAGACTATATTTTTCTGCTTTACTTATACAAACCGGATAGCTCCTTTCTTTTCTTTCTAAGAAGTTAAAAATATGTATGTTTGACTCCATAAAGCCTTGAACATGTGAGTTGCATGTAAACTTCACCATTCAATAATATGTTTTCACTGATAAGAAGCACTGGGTAAAATTTCACAAAATCAAGAAACAACATGCTTTTCTATGTGTGGAAAGCTTAGGTATGCATCAAAAAATCTTCACAGACACATATGGAGAATGAAAAAGTCCATTGTCTTTCCCTGTGGTAGTTTTACTCAAATCTCTGGGACAGAAGTCTCTATAATTATGCTTATGGGCTACTATTATTAGAGCTGCAGCATGAAATTGTGAAAGAGCTTCCAAAATTATTAACAGTATAATTGTAAGTGTATGTATTTGAATTTTAAATATGCTTATTGGTCTAAATCATGAGCTTTATTAGGGCAAGACTGGAACATTTAATTGTAGTAAATGGAGGCAGTCCCTGTCATGTTTGCAAAAAGTCCCTTAACCTAAGCAGACAGCAGCTGTTTCCATGGCTGCTGGACACAAACTTTTCTATGCCATCAATTCTTATGCCTGTAGGAGCTGATCACTGGTTGATGATGCTCACCCCTCAGCCCCAAAACAATCTGTCACCAAAACTGAGAATAATAATAACAGCTTCAGTTCTGAAAAGAATCACAGATTCTTCCTTTGGACTAAAATTCAAACTTCATCTATTAAAAGCCAAGTTCCAAAACAATGGTAGAGGGATTGTCATATTTTTACCAATACAATTTTATTTATTTGCCTAAAGCATTTCAATGTCAAAAAAAAAGGGTGCATTGGGATTCCTGTGTAAGGTAGATACATTAATATATAAAACTGTATATATATATATAATGTAAATATTGGTACATAAGTGCTGGGGTTTTTTTAGTGATAGATATCTTACATCAATTTAGGTTAAAGTAAACCAGTATAAAGCTTTTTATCATTGATACTTATGCTTGATTGTGACAATATATCAGCATACCAGAGCTTGTCAAACATACAAAAAGTTTCAAAACTCATTTTTAAAAGCTGGAAAAAGATCCCAAACCATAAATAGAAAGGGAAGTACAATAAATGTTAGCTGAGGATTTTCTTTTTCTTTTGTCTACTTTTCCTTTTTCTACTATCATGAGTAAGCAGGCTTTTATTTTTTTTTTTTTCTCTAGAAGTCCAGACTGTTTTCATATTTATCACTGATGGAAGAGAAAGGGCACTGCAGAAAGAAAGAGAAAATCCCAAAACACAGAATAACAGAAAAAGAGAATCACCGAATGGGTAAGGCTGGAAGGGACACTGAAAGGGTCATCTGGTCCAACCTCTCTGCTCCAGCAGGGTCATCTTACAATACATGGCACGGAATTGCATCCAGGCAGTTCCTGAGTATCTCTAGTGAGGGAGACTCCACAACCTCTTTAGGCAATCTGTTCCTGTACTTGGTCACTAAGTTCTTCCTCAAATTCAGATGGAGTTTCTTGTGCATCAGTTTTCACCTGAGATGGTGTGGAGAAAATAATTGAGAAGAAATGGAAACAAAAGATGTAGGTGTTTACTTGGTACTTACTATGATGCTAATCTCTTAATTGGCTCTGAGAGCCAACAATATCTGAGAGCTTATATTACTTCTGACTAATGTTAGGGTAATCCAAGAAGAATGAGGATAATATCTTTTTGCTGAGGCAGAACTTGAAAACTAAGAGAAAAAACACTAGCTTGCCCATGATACAGAATGTCAGTAATGCAATTAATAAGTCAGTTTTCAGAACCAAGAACATCACAGTGATATTAGGCATCTCCTATCACAACATTCAAAATGACACAGTAAGCTACAAACACAAGGCAATTTTACCTATCACATAGCATTTCTTGTTATCTTAAGAACCTTAATACATTCTGACAGTCTGTCATCAAGCAATCCACTTTCAAGATAGCTTTTCTGGCTTAAGCTTTCACAGCAGTGGAGCCCTATATAAGGAACACCCAGTGCAGTAAAATCACTATTCTTCCTCTTAATATATTCCAGTGGTTACTATTGTGAAAAGTGGCTACACTTTTTCACTTTATTAAACCATAATTTAACCTGATTAAACCGTAACATACTGTTTGTATGTTGAAAAAAATGTTTAAAAATAATCTGCGTCATCATTCAGTTCTTTACATTGTGTTCACATCATAGAAAATCAAGATGTGTGTCAAAAACTTAGCTTTCACATACTCTTCATTGTGCTTAAAAATTAATGTAATTAAGAGCTAACTAGAGTGTGTTTGGCATGCTTTTATTTCTCTGTTTTTCACACTACAGTTCAAAAACCTTCAGTTTCTGTCTTCTGCCTGTGTGTGAGCTACAGTTTCAGCAATCTGTCTGGATTTACCTGCAGATTAAGAGACTAAATTTTTCTTCCTACTTTTGGTCTGTGTCAAAATTCCCAAGACAGGTAAAATTGCGTGCAAGACAGTAAAGGAAATCTGCACACCTACTCATCTTGCTGTAGGTACAGACATGGAGTCAGCTAATTACATTAGGCCTTGAATAGGCAAGAAGTGCCATTTCAGGGAATTTATGATGTCTGGGACATCTTCAGGGACTTGCAGGTATTACAGAGGACCTATAAAGGACCTGCCAGTGTTTGATGGAAATCAGATGGGAATCTCTATATCATGTACAGCAGCCAGCCTATCCAATGTGCACAACTTGAATGTTGTATGTGGCACACTCATTTCACGTGAATTGAGTCTTCTTTGAGCATAATGACAGTAGAAATTTAGGGAAGTTGATATGTAGATAACTGCACCTTCAAACTGAAGTTTTTGTATTCAAGTTGTATTTTACACTAAATTTTAATTTTTAAATTTTGTATTCAAGTTATATTTTATATAACTAATTATATATAATTTAAATATTCCACGTATTTGTTGCCTCATTTTAGTTCTTGAAGGCTTACCTCTTCTTTTCTAGTAACATCCTTTCCTCCCTTAATTTGTTTTCCTAATCCTTAACTTTTCCATAATTTTCCATAATTTTTCTTGCCTACAAATCTTCATCTTATCTCTTGTAGAGTTTTATACAGTTATTTTTTTGTCTATTTTTAAAATTACAGAAACATCTGTCTTGAAGAACAATTCCACTACAGTTGCCCTTGATAGCCTCCTTACTTTTTTTTTTTTTTTTAATTTGTAGCCAAACATCCCAATGCACTCCAGGAACTATATATATTGTTACTATATCTGCAAAGTTAAATATTAGTAGTTTAACATGATAGGAAAAAGAATACATTTTATCCTTAAAAGAATTGCTTAGCAGCTCCAGACAGCCTCTACCTCTTAGTCATGCGATGTGTTTCTGTCTTAAAATANTCTTTTGTCTACTTTTCCTTTTTCTACTATCATGAGTAAGCAGGCTTTTATTTTTTTTTTTTTCTCTAGAAGTCCAGACTGTTTTCATATTTATCACTGATGGAAGAGAAAGGGCACTGCAGAAAGAAAGAGAAAATCCCAAAACACAGAATAACAGAAAAAGAGAATCACCGAATGGGTAAGGCTGGAAGGGACACTGAAAGGGTCATCTGGTCCAACCTCTCTGCTCCAGCAGGGTCATCTTACAATACATGGCACGGAATTGCATCCAGGCAGTTCCTGAGTATCTCTAGTGAGGGAGACTCCACAACCTCTTTAGGCAATCTGTTCCTGTACTTGGTCACTAAGTTCTTCCTCAAATTCAGATGGAGTTTCTTGTGCATCAGTTTTCACCTGAGATGGTGTGGAGAAAATAATTGAGAAGAAATGGAAACAAAAGATGTAGGTGTTTACTTGGTACTTACTATGATGCTAATCTCTTAATTGGCTCTGAGAGCCAACAATATCTGAGAGCTTATATTACTTCTGACTAATGTTAGGGTAATCCAAGAAGAATGAGGATAATATCTTTTTGCTGAGGCAGAACTTGAAAACTAAGAGAAAAAACACTAGCTTGCCCATGATACAGAATGTCAGTAATGCAATTAATAAGTCAGTTTTCAGAACCAAGAACATCACAGTGATATTAGGCATCTCCTATCACAACATTCAAAATGACACAGTAAGCTACAAACACAAGGCAATTTTACCTATCACATAGCATTTCTTGTTATCTTAAGAACCTTAATACATTCTGACAGTCTGTCATCAAGCAATCCACTTTCAAGATAGCTTTTCTGGCTTAAGCTTTCACAGCAGTGGAGCCCTATATAAGGAACACCCAGTGCAGTAAAATCACTATTCTTCCTCTTAATATATTCCAGTGGTTACTATTGTGAAAAGTGGCTACACTTTTTCACTTTATTAAACCATAATTTAACCTGATTAAACCGTAACATACTGTTTGTATGTTGAAAAAAATG
This sequence comes from Ploceus nigricollis, assembly GCA_013399945.1. Classification (NCBI taxonomy): domain Eukaryota; kingdom Metazoa; phylum Chordata; class Aves; order Passeriformes; family Ploceidae; genus Ploceus; species Ploceus nigricollis. Next base: position 847,641 of record VXBC01010446.1, on the reverse strand, counting down.
TTTAAAAATAATCTGCGTCATCATTCAGTTCTTTACATTGTGTTCACATCATAGAAAATCAAGATGTGTGTCAAAAACTTAGCTTTCACATACTCTTCATTGTGCTTAAAAATTAATGTAATTAAGAGCTAACTAGAGTGTGTTTGGCATGCTTTTATTTCTCTGTTTTTCACACTACAGTTCAAAAACCTTCAGTTTCTGTCTTCTGCCTGTGTGTGAGCTACAGTTTCAGCAATCTGTCTGGATTTACCTGCAGATTAAGAGACTAAATTTTTCTTCCTACTTTTGGTCTGTGTCAAAATTCCCAAGACAGGTAAAATTGCGTGCAAGACAGTAAAGGAAATCTGCACACCTACTCATCTTGCTGTAGGTACAGACATGGAGTCAGCTAATTACATTAGGCCTTGAATAGGCAAGAAGTGCCATTTCAGGGAATTTATGATGTCTGGGACATCTTCAGGGACTTGCAGGTATTACAGAGGACCTATAAAGGACCTGCCAGTGTTTGATGGAAATCAGATGGGAATCTCTATATCATGTACAGCAGCCAGCCTATCCAATGTGCACAACTTGAATGTTGTATGTGGCACACTCATTTCACGTGAATTGAGTCTTCTTTGAGCATAATGACAGTAGAAATTTAGGGAAGTTGATATGTAGATAACTGCACCTTCAAACTGAAGTTTTTGTATTCAAGTTGTATTTTACACTAAATTTTAATTTTTAAATTTTGTATTCAAGTTATATTTTATATAACTAANAAAAAGAATACATTTTATCCTTAAAAGAATTGCTTAGCAGCTCCAGACAGCCTCTACCTCTTAGTCATGCGATGTGTTTCTGTCTTAAAATAACTGCTTTTGGTTGTTGGTTTTTTTCCTGTCCATAAGCTAAAGGAAATTAAATTACATGGCAAACCTTATGGGGTGGATAATAATATACTGAATTAGATTTTCAAGTGACATATGGAGAGGTTTTGAATCTGTGAATCAGCTATAGCTTTTCATAACAACATTTGCTCTGAGGCAAAGCCACCAAGATGAAATCTAGATTTTCTGAAAGTTTGTTTCTGGATTTAATCTTAGGGACTCAGCTCTGATTCTGTGGTTTTTTAGGTGGAGCAGAAATCCATTTTTGTCTTCAAGGTAGAAAAGAACAGATGTGGACAATGCTGAAAGAAGCATCAAGAAATGAACATCAGTGCAAAGGAGACTCTCTGCAAAAATGTGCAGCAAGTGCTGCTCTTCTTCAGAAAATACCCCTATTTCCATTAAAAAAACCTTCAAAGCTTATGAGTATTTGTAAGACTATTCACTATTCACTCAAGCATTTCTTTTTCAATATTGATTTAATTTTCAGGCATTCATCTAGAGGCAATAAAATTGACCAACACACGGTAAATAACTGAATGTCATTTAGCTCAACCATTTGACAAATAGAAAAATTTGGAAAAGCACAGTTGCAGTATGAGCTGTCAATAAAAAAATCACAAAAATATGAATTTTATTCATAATATCAAGCACCTTTGATAGCTTTGTGTAAAGAAAAGACTATGCTATACCAAATACAAAAAATTTTTCTTCAAAATGCATATTACTTATGATCAGAATCAAGAAATGATGGACTTATATACATTGGGAGTGACATCTAGCCCATCTGGGAGGCCACCTAACCCACCTCTGCCCTCAAAGCAAGTCTCCTGCAACAGTGGGTAGCAGCAAAGGGTACAGATCACACAGCAAGAGCTTATACGAGTTTTGTAAAAGAAACCCGAAAACTTCTTTGTAATAACAAATTACTAATAGAATTTAGTCCCAATGCCTTACCATGACACAAACAGCACACACACATATAAAGCTTAGGTTATAATACCAATTAGCATGATTTTTATGTTTGACTACAGGAATTGTAAAGATATGTAGGAATTAAGTATATGTATAGCATACAGAACTGGAAATGGTAAGTCAATCTCAATTTATATTCCAAGATTCTGCAAGCTTATTTCAAAGAAAAATAATGATTATGTTAAATATAATTATTTTATGGAAATTAAGATAAATTTTTTTATGCCATGGTAATTTTCCCTGTTTTCCCACCTTCACAGAAAAAAACCCCAAAAAACTNCCAGAAAAAAAAAAAAAAAAAAAAACAAAGGGTTTCTTTGGTTTTTTTCCTTAGTTTGTTTTTAAGAATTTAAAAATTAACTTTGAGTAGCACTCTACCTTTTCTCCTATCCACAAAAAATAAGAAAGCAGAAAAATCCATGGCTTGCTCCCAGAAACACAGGAAACAATAATTCTATTTAGATATATTTTTATTTTAGATATATATTATATCCATCTATGTATATTTGGCTGATATCACAACAGCATCAATAAAGTTCATCTTTGGAAACAGTAAAATCCTTGGAAAAATAGCGGCAAATTCCACTTCCTTGGCTATAAAGAGTCTTGGAGGTTCAGACTGAGATGAGTGGGGCAATTCATACATCTCAGAGGCTTTATTCTGGTTTTCTACTTGCCTCAGGCAAAAGACAGTTCACTGGTTTACAGTGTCTTCATGTGTTTGAGGTTATATCTCTTGAAACCACAGCGGATAGAAATACAATGTATGTATATAAACTTAGGATCATGGAAAACAATTTTTAGGGAGTGTTTCATTTCAGCATAACGGGAAACACACAGCTCTATTTACACCAGAATATACAGGCATGTTTCTAGGGTATGTAAACTTAGAAATTGCTTTATAATTCTTCCAAAGAGTATAGAGAAATGACAAAAAACCACTGAGTTATACTCAGCACCCAATTTTCATAATCTTTTTTTGTTGTAAATCTATTTCAGCCTCTTTCAACACATCTATTTTCTTTAATAACTGATTTTTTCTTTGATGTAAATGTTTATTTTTTAAGATCATAAAATAAGAAAAAGGAATAATCAAATTGTGTAGAGAAAAAATTACTGAAAAATTGAAAATGCCATGCAAAAAGCATTTTGTTTTTAAGGACTACGATACAGATGCTGTCATTATGTGAGCATCTTCAACAAAATAGCCTGTGACTTGAAGGTAATATGCAATGAGCGTGATGCAGAGGTTGTTATGGTTTCAGGGGCTTCTGTGACTTTTACTGACTGTAAAATCATACAACCAAATATGTTAGACCTGATCCTGGAGGTATAATTCAGCAAATTACAAAGCTTCCCTATATATTACAAATATGCATGTACCTTCATATTAAAAAGAAACACATTTTCCTCCTGTTAAAAGAAAGCTAATATTGCTGCCTACATGCTTCCAAAAATTCAGAATAACTGTGCCAACATTAAAAAAAAAAAAAATTTAAAAAACCCATTAATATCCACATATATGCAGTGTTATACAGTGGCCACAGGGTGTGGGAAGTTGCCTAACCACTACTATAAAAAATGCTTTTGCTAAACAAAAGAAAAATTATTAAAATTCTGTTTTAAAGTAATATTTCCAAAGTTAGAGACAGCATACATGATACTGATATTCAGTGGGAGCTGGGTACCTAATTACCCTTCATGCTTTTGAGTATCCCTTTTTTTTTCCTTACAGCTGTTTTAAGCAAATCAAAGTCGGTGGTAAGTTTCTTATTTGGTTCAGGGGTGTTTAGATCAGATCACAAAGGCCTGAATTTTTCCTGCTAGTGACAACAATAAAATTTATTGACTTATGGTTTCAGGACAAGTTCCTAAAGTGCCTTCCTTCTCATAGCATGCACCATTTCATTTTCAAACATTCATTTCCCACAAAACACTAACAGTTCATATTTGTAGAGTTTTCCTATGAATTCATCATCAGTGTTACCACAGAGTTCTAGATTAGCTGAGCATTCTAGTAGTTCTTGTCCAATTTACTAAGTAGATGATTATAGTGGACAAAATACTCTTCCTCACCCAACATTCCTCACCATACATGTTTGCCATACACTCATGACATTTTTTTAAATAGCTTTCTGTCTCCTAAATATCTTGCATTACACCCTGCACGTAAACTTAGAATGAAAAACTAAAACATAAAATGAACAAACCATACAATTAAAATCCATGTTTAACACTAGGAAGTAATTGAGTCCTTTAAACCAAAAAAGGGTCTCTTTGACTCTTCAGTATTGACTGTATGTTCTCAAAATAGCAAAAAAAAAAGGATTGTGTTTGAAATGATTGCTATTCTGGACCCTGCCCTCTCTTTGACTTTCTGTTCTGTATGAAATTACTTGATTATCTTATGATTCAGGGAAGAATATGCAAAGTTCCAGATGAATAAAAATGATTTTCTTCCTGTGATAGCATTACAAGGCTTTATTACTCACAGTAATAAAATTGAGTGTGAGACTGAATGAAAATTATACCAAAAATATTCTTAATTCTTGCTTAAGTGTGTTTTTTGTAAGTATGTGTTACTTTTTTGGTAAGGGGCAACAGTAGCAGTATTTTGTTTCTTGCTACTAGGTCTATATTTATGAACTAAAACTGTACTTTTCAGGGCATTCAGCAGTTTACAAAAATACTAATTATGTTAATCTAAAAATATCTTATCTAGCAAATAAGAACATAAAAACTATGAGCAGTAGCTAAAAAGTAATGACCATTAAAAAGTAAATAGATAATGGGTAATCAGAGGACAAATACTAAAGATGTCTCATGTCTGACTTACATGTAATACTCTTTTTATATAACTGTCAGCCAATTGTAAAGAACCAATATTAATGTGTGAGTTATCCTTGCTAGAAGACCTTAACTCTCATGAACTTCAGGTTTGGGCAGCCCTTTCCTTCCATTCAATTTTATATTCTTTTTCGAGTTACTCAAAAGAGATGTTGGAGCATATTACAAGAATTGATTTGTTTATACTGTTATCATTTTAAGAACTAAATAATAGCAATAATCTGCAGAACTTGGACATGTCAGAAATGTACTCTCTTCCCAGACCTGTCCTGAGAAGTAAAAGATGTCAGTCGTATCAAATCTGTGATTTGGTCCTGAATTCAGCTGCTGAACTCAGGCCAATGAGATACGGGATTTTTGCCTCCTCGTAACATCTTTTTACACATTTTTAAATTGCAAAATTACAGAATATATAAGGTCACAAGGGATCTCATGACCTCATATACTCCAATTATTCTCTCCAAACATAGCACTGATGGCTAAATTCCACCTTGGCTTTACCATGAAAGCATAGGCAACAGTTTAAAAGTGACTATTGCCATACGGTTGTTTAAAAATAGGGTGTTTCTTCCAGTCTGGGACTTCCTGGTAGAAGAAAGAAATTGACAAACTGGAGCAAGCAACTGGAGATCCATGAGATGATATAATGACTGGACTGGGCATGGCACTTAGTACCCTGGTCTAGTTGACAAGGTGGTGATCTGTCAAAGGCTGGACACAATGATCTCAAAAGTCTATTCCAAACGATTTGATTCTGTGATTCTGTGATTATAGAGTATCACAAGGACAGGCTGAGTCTACAGGCTTTGTTCAGTTTAGAGAACAGATTGCTAAGGCATCAACTTAAGAGTCTTTCACTATTGCATGTGTTTTTAGAAGACCTAACCCAGTTTTTCTGTGTGGCACAGCAAAATGACGAGAAGAATGAATGCAAGCTACAACAAGGAAAATTTCCTCTTGCTATTAAGAAAATGGCAACATTAAAAAAAAGTAAACAAAGTGGTCAAACACTGGGCCAACTGTTCCCCAGAGATTTGGAAATTCCTTGCTCAGAGATTTTCAGAGCTCTTTTGAATAATGCCTGGAGAAACTTAGCTGAAAATATGTTTTCCTTGACTTTATCATGTGGCTTATGGTTGCTTTCAAATTAGGTTGTTCTATCATTTCACAATTTAATGTGTGAAAAATGATGAGGTGGAAAATGTGACCATATCAAACCCTTCTATCTTCTATTCCAGAGATAGAAGGCACAAATTGTACATCCTACTGGGCTGATGACAGGGGTGGGATTCAGGAACAATTTACAGGTAGAAGACAGCAACCATACAAAGACTCTCTGAGTGCTTCTCTGTAGCAATTGCTCAGGATGACTGCGGTCAGTTTAATGGCAAATCCCAATGGCCTGCCCTGAACAAAGTAAAAAGATTTATCAATAATCTAGTTATTTCTTTATGTTCTGGATAATGTCCGGTTTTCTTTATTTTCTTAATTACTCTGAGTATAGTCGGAAAATTTGAAGGAGTAAAAGTGACTAAGAAAATAGGAATTACAATAAATTATTTGTAGAATATATTTATTTCTATACATGGAAATTTTGACAAGTGATCATGCACCAATAAAGTGTGGTTTTGTTTTTTCTTTTTTCCCTTGTACTTTTCTGGCCTTGCTTTCATTGTCATTCTGTTGCATTTTTCCATGCAGTGGTAGTTCATTAGAGAAAACACTGTTCCTTTTAATTTTTTAAGAGCAAATCATAAGTCTGTTAGCACTTGTCTATGGAGCCATATGGGTTTCCATATGGCATTTCTTTTGATGACTGTGCCATATTCAATATCTTATTCGTGTGAATGTCTGTGAAATCAAGTGTTTTATCTTTAATTTCCTGCACTGATGAGTAGACGATAACTCTGGGTGTATTAGCACATTTCTGCTTTATCTATCATTAGACTGGAGGATGGCCCTTTCACACATTTTTTAATTGGGTAGTTAACAGATCTAAGAGAAAACGTAGCAATATGAAATGTCTTCTGTCATAAGTACTATGAAAATCTTCTCCTTAGTATTGATCATTTTATTGCCATAAATGAACAAGTTCAAATTTGTCTTAACAAATTCTAAAAAATGAATTGGAAAAAGATGGATACCATGTGAAAAGAACACTGGGCATTTTTGATTTCTGAGAGTGTGTATATGACTCAGAAATGTCACAACATGAGAAAGGTATTCGTTTAGAGGGCTATAAGCAGAAGAAATGAGTCTTTTTTGATGAAATAAGCATGACTTCCAACAAGGGATTAATAGAAAAATGCAGTCTGAAATACTTTAGAAGATGTAAACCTCATAATGTCAAGTATTGCAGTTCAGCAAAAACTCATTACTGATTTGATACAAGTAGATGCAGTTACAATTTCATATCTTGACATTCCTCTACCAAACTAAGAAAACAAAGAAAATTTGTCATTTTATAAGGCTAGGTAAAATTAAAGGGTATAAAATAAATATGCATATGTAAATTAGATCTAGAAACATTTTCTTTTATTTTTAATGCCTACACCCTGTGTATTGAGTTGGGGCTTTTTCTAATGAAATAGTTTTGACTCCATTTTAAAAAGCATTCGTGTGTATGAAGTACACTTTTCTTTTAAAAAAAGTCCATTTAAGGAGTATGATTCTTGCTTTGGAATGATTCTAGATGCCTACATTTGCTTGCTAGGAAAAAATCAAATATCATTTTACAAAATAAAAATTAATTATATTAGCAGTATTATGGTATCCAAATTTACAGTTATGATTTTAAAAATCTTATTCTATTAGAATGGAAAAGAAGAAAAATATTTTCATCATTAGTATTTCCCTGAGATCCTATAATACTTTAACAATATCCAAGGAAAATGAAAGAATTAAGAATGACTCATGCCTTTTCATTCTGAAGATGTGCAAACTGTATAATGCCAGTAGCAGGCAGAAGCTGTTCATCAGCCATCTTTTCCTCTGAGGAGGAAACAGTTTCTTTGAGGGAGATTATTATCACAGTTTGATTCAAAGCATAGAAGTTATGACGTATTTTTTATTTAAGCTTGCTTTCCGAGTCTGAATAGAAAAAAAAATCTGTCCAGTTATAGAAATACATTAATATTTTGAAAATATATTTCAAATGATTGCTTAAAATTTAATTTATCAGGGGCTACTAGGAAGAAAGTAAGATAACATTTTGTCCAATGGAAAAAGAAGAAATAAATGGAAGAGAAAAAATAGAGAGAAATGAAGTGATATTAAAAAAAAGTTTGGGAGAACTCTGTTTGGAAATATTAGGAAAACCTCATGGACATGCGCACTTTGTAAAGCTAACTTTTTCATGCATGATGATTATTTACTGTGCATGCACATACTTGGTAAAATTTTGTTTATTAGCTTCAGCTTTGTATGCAGTGCATCGTTTTACTGCCCAGTACTGCATTGATCCACACAGCAATACTGAATACATATTTATGATGAGAGAAGGTTAATGGCCTTCAAAAACTCCCTTAAACTTTAATCTTTAATTAATTCCATAGCATGTATAACATACAATTTCTTTTATAGTAGGTGGGTGGGTTTTTTTTGTTTTGTGGTTTTTTTTTTTCCTCTTTGTGTTTATACAAAACACAGGAAAAAACTCAACAGTATTTTCTCAAATAGTTATATATGTAAATATAATCCCATTAATATATAAACCTTCATAGTTTTCTATCAAAAACAATAACTTTTTGTCGAAATTTAACGGCTACACAAAAGGTCTACTGCAGTAAAAGACATTAGTGGAAGCTATAGTTTCAATCTCTTATCATGAAGCTCTTCCTGCTAAATAAAAGCAAAACCACCCATATATATAAAAATCATTTTATAGGCAGAGCTGGAAAGCTTTATTCAAGGCTTTTGATTTTCACATTGTCTTTTCTTTATCTGATTCTACTCTTCACAGAGTTTACCAAAACTGATTTAGTAAACTGCTAGTAAATGCCTGTGTACTGGTTTATATAGAAGCTCATACGCACTAAAAAAATGCATACACAAAAAAGGGTATGTCCAATGACTGTAATAATGAAAGAAGCTGAAAAATCAGTCACTTTTTAAATGAAAAATAATCATTCATACCTCCCTCTGCAGTACTAACCTATGCAGTAGAAAATTACTATTGGCATTCTCTACACTGTAGTTATATGAGCATACAATTTAGGAGTAATCATAATCTTAAAATTCTCAGTAGTAAATAAAAAGAGATATAATTCTGATATAGCTGTTAGTGAAAGGGAAAGAAGAGAGAGAAAAAAACAACTAACAAAACAAAAACCCACAAAACCATATTGTTTAATCCATACAGCTCAGCAAGCTCTTCATGTGGTGTTATGTTTTACTAGAATAATTATATCAAGCTGCAAAGTTATTTAAAAATATTTAAAATATGGGTCATTCAGATGAAGCAAAAAATTACATACCTTGTAACATTTATGTGTATATATTAACTTGAGTAATAATTGCTCTCTATTTCTTTCACAGTGAATTCTATTTAGCCTTTGTGAGAAGGGAAAGACCACAAAAGATGCTTGTGTTTTGTGCATACAAAATGTGTAAGCTCCTGAAATTCTGTAAAGGACAAACGACACACTGGAGCTCTCTTGCTTTCTTTTTCACGCTGACTCTAATACTTTGCAATTACTTAACTAGTGACAGTGTTCAGTTATCCAAGATCTGTAGCCAGTTCTGTTTAAAAAAGGAAAAGAAAAAAGAAAAAAAAAGAAAAACAAACAAACAAATAAAAAACCAAAACCTTCAAATCTGTAAGGTATAGGAATAAGATCAGGTCCAAATACTGAATTTTGTTTTGCTTAGTTTTCTAATAAAAAGTTAACCTGTATCTCTTTTGGTCGGAGGAAAGAGGGAAAATGGAGGTGTATGGAGACCCTGGGGGACAGTCCCTGGTTTAGGGAGACACAAGAAGCTTCCCTCAAAAAGCTGTTAGACCCCATTTGCTCCTTTCCCTGTTCCCATGTTTGTTCCTATGTCCCTGAGCCACTCCCTCCCTATTCCCTGATTGGCCCTCATCTTTGTACTGCCTGGAGACCAGGGTCACCTCCCCATCCCTCCAGACGAGTCAGTGAGAGCTGGGACATGTGTGTGCTGGGGGAACTCTGAACATCTCACCGTGCGGCTGCATTAAATATCTGTGGATACCATGCAAAGGCCTTTTCTGCTTCTTTACCCTGGACCTTACTATCAGCAATTTAGGCTGCTACAGAGGTGGGTAAAGTTCATGAGTATGAGAGAGAAAGAGGTCAGCTGGCATTATAGATTTACAAGCTTTTATTCAGCATTTATCGGAAAAAAGCTGTCCTTACTGCAGTGCTTGCAGCCTGAAGTGCACTCCATCATTTCTCTCTGAAACTTTCGATAAGCCCAGGTGTGTGATGGCCTTCAGCTCTCACACAGGCTCTGCACTTCTAACATGACCTTCCCGTAGGCACCGCAACATCTCTTGCCTTCTTACGCACAAATTGAATCAAGGTATTTTAGACGTGTCTTCCTCAGCTACTTTACCTATTTTACATGATATAGGACATCAAAGAGTTTTCAATTTCTGATTTACTCATTCCCTAGCTCAAATTGTAATGGTAATGATGTGTTTATTCTCCAGATCTGAGCAATGAAAGGACTGAAATACAATAGAGGAATAAGTATTTAGCATTCCAGACATGGCAACTGAAAAAGGAACATACGAACTTCAGAAAATTCTTTTGTTGCCTTTATAATCTCATTCAAGGTACAAAATTAAGTCTGATAAAATAGAAGTAGCATGCTATTCTTTCCACAAACTTCTTGAATGTTTTCATAATTTACCAAACTAATTGTCATATTATACTGAAATATTTTTAAGATTCATAACTGGTATAGTCTTAGAGAAAGTAATGAGAAAGAAAATATATAGAGTTTACAGGCTGCTGCTTCTTTAGGATCCAAGAACATCTAAAAATTAGCATTAAAAAAATTAAAACAAGCAATTAATGCCCACATTTAGTTGATTACAAGAACTCAGTTGAAACCAAGCACCATGGAACAGTAACTGGAATTTTGAATTTGTATTTTTCAATGGGAAGTAATTGTCACAAACACACTAGTGTCATGGGTTGAGCGCTGGCGCAATGCCAGTGCACCCATGAGTATATATTCTTCTCAACAATTGCTGTGAGATGTGACCAGGAACAGAGCAGAGCAGGCCCAAAACTTAAGGATAGAAAGAAAAAACTTTATTAAACTACAAAAGCACGAGAAACACACACAAAAAGCAGAATGAAAACCTCCCAAAACATTTCTCCTCCTCCCCCAATTTCCACCCTTCCACAATCAGACAGTACCTCGGGTTCCCAATCAAGTCATCATCACTCAAAGAATCAATTCTCAACTCATCAAGGGAGAGAGGAGTCTCTCTTGCACCACAGACCCCCACAGGAAACACAGTTGAACCCTCCCATGTTTCCTGTCACCCATGGCTCTGCCCGGAAAGAAAAATCTGCCATGGTGACACCCTCCTTTCCATGTCCAGTGCTCTCACCACTGTCCATGGACCAAAGCTGCAT
>VXBC01010446.1:810412-835971 GCA_013399945.1 Ploceus nigricollis | reverse complement strand
CCAGCCCATGGCTGGGCAGCGGAGGTCCTGCACTCCTCCACTGACTGGAACCAAAGAGAGAATTCCTGTGGGAGTTCATGCTTTTAACCCGCTGTGTTCTCAGAGGCGTATCCAACCAATCAATGGTCAGTCCAGGTGCCAATATGCAAGTTTGAGCACTGATTGGCTTGACCACAACTTCCTGAAAAAACTCACTTCCCCTCAAACCAGGACAACTAGTAGTTAGAAACCCTCGCTGCATCTATAAATACTCCAAAGCTGCAGGATGAATGCATGTATAGAAAATAAGTGTTTTTAAGATTATGACAATCCATTACTAGATTCATATGATGATCTCCACCTGAGTTTGTAGGAAACATTCCATGGGAAACACTGGTTCCTACCACTTTCATCTGGATTGACTTTCTGTACCTTAATTTGATGCTTGAAATAATTTAAAGCTTTATGTAGCAAATGCTAACAAGATTTTCTCACAGAAGCACTGATATCTCACTGGAACGTCAGTGGCTTTTGTCATTCCAAATTCAGGATAGAAGAGTTAATTAAAAGCCCAACAATAGGTCCTCAAAAACATCAATTCATTTTGTTTCAAAATTCAGTATATGAGGAGACCTGAAATCACTTAATACCTAAGTAAAGTTCAGTTTTCATGGTTCTACACAGATATCAAAATTAAATATTTTTTTCTTCCTGACTGATTTGAATTGCAACCTATTGTGGGAGGTAACAAAAAAAGGCTTCTGAGTCACTTAAAGTGGAATCACATTTCTTTCATAAACAGTTTTACTCACCAGGGTGCAAAATGACAAATCTTGTTTACATTCTGGTGGGTGGATTCTTAATCATGAGATCAAAAACTCAAAAAAAAAAAGTGTATTTATTCCACATAATACAAATTGGAATACTTTCTTCAGGACAGAGCAAGTTTGAGCTATTTTTTTCTCCTTTCTCGCCTCCTACCCTTCAGAAGAAAAGCATTCTCAGCTGACTGATTATTCAATCTTTCTCCTTTGTCAGAAATGGGAAAGTTAGTGATAAAATTTAGGACAAAAGGAGCAGGAAAATTTTAGCTGACTAGTCTAGTGTCTTCTTTGTCACAAGGCACTTCAAAAGGTCTTTGCTTTACCTGATGGCAGAGCAAGAACATTTATAAAACTTTACAGATATTGTTCTGTAGAAAAAAGACCAAAACAACAAGGCAGCAGCAACTTAGCAGCAGCAACTGAGGCAAGCCCGGGGGTGAGGGTTGGATCTGGTTGTACAGGGAGTTCACAAGCAGCTGCTCCCCCTGGGGCCCAGGTAACAGAGACAAGAGCCTGCCTGGACTACTCCAGCCCTCTGACTAATACCCACTTCTTGCTGTCCAGGTTGACAGAGACAAGGTTGAGGAGACAAGTCCTAGGACAATCTAAAGGATGGGTTGAAGGGACAAGAGGGCAGGTGGTGAATTTCCTCATTCCTTTAGTTGCATGGAAAAGGCTGAAAGGAACAGGAGAACCCACCTGATCAACATGTAGCTGAAAGATGGGTGTCATGGATGAAATTTTGGCTATTTTGACCATAGGGCGGTTTACACACAACAAGGCATGAGGTTCACTGTCTCCATCAAAAAAGGGGGAAAAGAGTTTTGCCCGTGAGTCGGCAGGGCTGGTTGAGCGGGCTTCAAATTCAGTTTGAAGAGAGAAGGGAGTAAGACCATCAACAGAGATGAGCCTAGTTGTGGCATGCCAGATTTGTGGGCAAAATCTACAGCCCAGCTGAAGTGCACTGAGGCCAATGCACATGGTATGGATAACAAACAGGAGGAGCTGGAGACCATTGTGCAGAAGAAAATTTGTGATGTAGTCACCCTCACAGAAACATGGTGGGCTGGGGGAAGAGTGGCTGGAAAGTGGCCCAGAAGAAAAGGACCTGGGGATGCTGTTTGACAACTGTCTTGTGCCCAGGCAGCAAAGAAGACCAGTGGCATCTTGTATCAAGAATGATGTGGCCAGCAGGATCAGAGCTGTGATTGTCCCACTGTACTTGGCACTGGTGAGGCTGCACCTAAGTCCTGTGCTCAGTTCTGGGCCCCTCACTGCAAGAAAGACATTGAGAAGCTGTAGCATGTTCAGAAAAGGGCAACAAAGCTGATGAAGGGTCTAGAGAGTAAGTCCTGTGAGGAGCAGCTGAGGAAGCTTGGGATGTTTAGCCTGGAGAAGAGGAGGCTCATCTTTTTGCACTCTGATAGAAGGTTGTAGCCCGGTGGTGGTCACTTTCTCCTTCCCTGCAGTCAGTGTCAGGATGAGAGGACACAGCCCCAAGCTGTGTCAAGCAGGGTTCAGGCTGGACATCAGGAGGAATTTCTTCATGGAAAGTGTTGTTAAGTATTAGAATGGAGTGCCCAGGGGGATGGTGGAGTCACCATCCCTGGAATTGCTCAAGAAACAACTGGATGTGGAACTTAGTTCCATGGCCTAATTGACAAGTTAGTGATCAGTAAAAGTCTGGACTCTATCTCAGAGGTCTTTTCGAACTTAAATGATTCTGTGTGAAGAACAACATTTATTGTCATTCTGTTAATTGCTGCATAAAGTTGTAGAGGCGGTGCAATACAAGGTTGGTTCCAAGTGCCTCCAAATTCTGCCTGTTCTATTTGGTTTAGGATTTTTTAGTGTACTCCCTCTATTTCTCAGGGCAGATCAGAGCAAAGGTTTATAACTCTTATCCTAATTTCAGATTATAATGTCTTATTCCTTCTGAAATAGATTCCTGCTGTTTGAGTCCTGTTCTGTGAACACTTATTGAATATTAATGAACTTATTGAATATTAGACACTTCAAATTACACACATAGTCACACACATAATATCATGTGTGGGAAAGATGAGGTAATTTTTCCATATCCTCATTTATGGCAAATGCTATGACCAACTAAAAGATTGTTGCATATACAATTTATGTACATTACAAATATTAAACAATGATTTAGTTGTAGTTTCCCTATACTAAGATTACTTCTCAAATTCATATATGATAAAGACACAGCAATGATGGATTTATTAAAGACAAGTGATGTGTTTAAACCCGAGAAGTTGCATTTTTATTTAAAAATAAATTAAACCAATAAATTTATTGTATGCACAGATGAGTCCAGTCTATGCATGCAACAATCATTTGCTGTTTAATTTTCCTGCGTTGGATTGCTTCATATCTTGATCTGATGAGCCTTTTCAGCTATCTTTCCTACCCCCATATGCTTGACATTTTGTTCATTAGGATTGGCTTTCCTGATCATCACAATACAAGATAAACTGTTATATTAAGAGAAAATGATGGTGTCACCTCTCCATAATTGAATCTGGAAGATGTATCTGCTGTTCTTTAAAATGACATATTCAGGAAGCCAAATAATCAACCTCAAGGGAACAGTGTTTTGTGCCTGAGAGATTCAGGTCGCCTAATACTTCACATTTTTGTAGAAAATGTGAAGCTTTTGTCAAAAGAAGCTGGCTCACCTGATAAATAATCATGTCATATAGAAATATATGTTTTTGCTAAAAATGCTTTAAAAATAAGGTTTAAGGTACTAATTCAGAGAGAATGGGATATAGAATGGTCTATTCATCACTCTCTGTTGTCTTGCAAAGGCTATGTTCCAGGAGTAAACTTCAAGTGCTCTTTTCTCTTGCTTTATTTTTGTGTTCAAAGAGATAAGACCATTAAAAAAGATACCTGAAATCAGTGATTAGAAAATAAATTCTTATGTAAAAAATACAGTGGGGTTTTTTTTTTCAAATGTAAATAAAACATACATTTGTTTTAGCATGCATTTTTTCTATAGGGAAAGATCAAGGACATCCAGAAAGGATTATTTCCATCCCAAATTCTCCAGCCTTGAAAAGGTATGATGATGCTGTCAATTACAGTAACTGGTGAGAGATGTGTAACAGCCTTCACAGAATTAGAGAGAGCAATTATGACTTCTCTTAATTTCTATGTCAATACATGCAAAAACTCTAGTAGTTTGTTTTTTTTCAAAATCACATTATTGTTATGCAAGAATATGCAATTTTTAGCTATTGTATTCTGAAATTCTTTTTATTTTCCTTGTAGAAATTGTAAATTTTTATTTTCCTTGTAGAATTCCTTGTAAATTTAAAACTGCAAAAGTCTTAACAATTGTTCATATTTCTTGTTTCTTAAAGTGTCTTCAGAATTTCAGTTTCAAGATTGCCTGTATAAACAAAGGAAATATGTGTGATTTGATATTGATTTCTTTTTTGGCAAAACAAAGCATGAAAAAAAGATTCTTCATAATCTGTTTATAGATTAAAGCATGAAGAGATAATTCTGAGCTCATATTGAATCACTATTTTAAATGGAGATCTTCACAAAGAACCTCAAACTTTTTGCTCTCTTATCTCTGGACGACAATCAGAGTTAGAAATCTGTCATTTATGACTAATGTTTCAACCCTTACTAATTGTTCTTTTTGATATTGATATATAATATCAATACCTTCTTTATTTGATATTAAAATGGACATGAAATTTATTTTTTCTCACCCTACTTCCCTTTCTCATAACAACAAACTGGATAATGTGCTAAATAAGTACATTGCTCAATCAAAACATTACAAAAATTTATCTGTGAACTATTTGGAGGGTATAGTTTTTGTTTCACATCTAGAAACTCAGCTAGATTTCATATGCAGTCTCTTGCTCTCTCCCTCTTTCTCACTCCAATACTTTCCACACAGCTTTTTTCCTATTTATTTCATCCCTTTTCTCATAAAGATATTGTCTTATTATTGTAATTATACTTTTTCTTTTTAAAAGGTCTTGGTTTTCTCATCCTCAAATGGATGATCATTCTTCAGAAACTTCCTTAGAAAGAAATACGATTGGGATAAAATATCTCAGCTTAAATAACTGTTCTTTTGAGCTGAAAACAAAGGAATCCAGTGTCACAAGGGTCTAGTCATAGACCCACAGATAAAGTCTATTCAAAGGCAAGACTGGCCATCTGACATGTCTCTAAGATAGAATTCTATGGTACACAACTAATTTTGCCAGCGATTTCATACACTTTAGAGGCTTCCCCTTTTTAGGTTATTTCACAATAATCAGCTGATGATCAAAGGAGTGAGAAAATCCATTACAACATCACAGTCACAGAATCACAAAAAGGTTGAGGATGGAAGTCTGAAGAGTCTTCTGGTCCCCCTTTCTCAATCAGGGCCACCTGTAGTTTTCCAGGACCATGCTTTCCAATATCTCCAATGATGTGCATTCTGCAATCTCCATGGCAACCTGTCAGTCTCACAGTGAAAAAGTGTTTCCTGATGTTCAGACACAACCTCCTGTGTTTTGTTTTTTTTTTCCTATTGCCCCTGGTTCTGCAGATGGGTACCACTGAAGAGTCTGGCTCTGTCTCCTTTAGATCCTCTCTTAACATATTTACACATGATAGTTCTGTTCTCCAGGCTGAACAGTTCTGAATGTCTCAGCTTTTTCTCACAGGAGAGATGCTCATGTGCCTTTGTCATCTTTGTGGCCCTTTGTTGGACTATGCAGTATCTGCATATCTCTCTCATTCTGAGGAGCCCAGAAGTGGATAGAGGACTCAAAGAGTGGCCTCATCAGTGCTGAGAAAAGGGCAGGATCACTCGCATGAAACTCCTGGCAAACTTTGTTGAATGCACCCAGCATACCATTGGACTTCTTTGCAGCAAGGGCTCCTTGATGACACCTGTTCAATCAGAAACCCTTTCAATAAGACAATGCTTATTTTACAAAGTTGCTTTTCACCTGTGTGGCTCCTAGCTCATATATTCATGCTTGGGGATGTTCCTCCCATGTACAGGATTTTGAAGTTCTTGTTGAATTTTATGACATCTCTCTCTAGCTTGTTGAGGTCCCTCTGGATGGGAGCAGGAATCTTTGGTTTATCAGCCACCTTTCCCAGTTTTGTATCAACAGAAAACTTGCCAAGGTTTCCTCTGGCCCATCACCTATATCAATTAATGGAGGTGTTAATCAGGACTGGACCCAGTACTGATCCCCGGAGTACACTGTTAGTCACTGGCCTCCAAGTAGAGTTTGAGCCATTGGTTGATTGCCTCTGGGCTCAGGCATCCAGGTCACCCCATTGCTCATCTAGCCCAGACTCTAACAGCTTGTCTGTGGGGAATTTATGTGAGACAGTGTCTTAAGCCTTAATGAAGCTCAGATAAACAACCTTCATCACTCTCCCCTCATGCACCAAGCTAATTATTTCATCATAGGGGTTTATCAAGGTAGTCAAACATGATGAACCCTATCTGATTTTCCTGTACTTATGTGTCTGGAAATGTTTTCCAGAATTAGGCCTGCATCACCTTTCCAGATTTAAAGCAGGACTATTTTGAAGAAAAAAGCTAATGCTGCCATTTTTAATGACTACCAGTTAAAAGCCTCCTAATTTTGTCTCTGACTCCAACAGTGGTGTATTCATTTAAGAAATCCATATGCTCTCTATATCAGTTTCTATGTCCATGGCATGTAGCTAGATAACAATACAGGCAGATAGATAGGGCTTCACTGATGACTCAATTTACAACAAAAGTGAAAAAACATCTTTCCCGCAACATGAGCATTTCAGTGCCATTCTGTTGATAGCAAATAACTTAGAATGAAGCAGATTTTGAATTCACCATTTTCTTCTATATTGGATAACTTCATGTTCAATATTCCTTCTGGCTCAATATATGCAAAGGTCTTCTTAAATCAAATAATAAATTTTGGATATTTGGAAATTCAAACAAAATAGTATTAAAACATTTTTCATTCCATGCTTTTAACTAATGAACTTTAAAACATCAAAATGGAAGCATTTATCTTTCCCATAATACCTAAACCTGGAGGCAATGAATCATCTGAAAGGAGGAATGCTTTGCAGAGCTGTTTTCCTACAATATTTAAAAGATATTTCTAGTAGAATTATTTTAAGGCACAATTTGCAATTTCTACTGCATATTTTACACTTTTACTGTGTTTCATGCCTAAAGACTTTAAAGACTGGTGAAATATGTTGCCTATACCATGTTTCATCATCAGCTTTGTTATCCTCCCAGTCTTTTCACGTAAAAGGGAGGCAGTACATGATCTTAAATAAAAAGATATTGTTAATGACAATAAAGTGCAAAAAGTGAAAAAGATTCACTCTTTCCTTATTCAAAAATTTATTTTTTTACCTAAATGTGTTTTATACATAGAGAAAGGAGGAGAAAGAAAATATCTTCAACCACTTTTACACTAGATCATAAAAGAGCCTGAAATAATGGCAAAATAATTTGCTTTGGCTTGTGTATTAAAAAGCTAGTCCTATGCTTGTGAATGTGGTCTCTTATAAAGAATAATTTTCTGTTTTGTCATTAAAAGTATGATAGTTCATTAATATCCATTCACATCTCTGCCTTTCTGATGCAGTTAACATAATGTGTTTGCAGAATTTTCGAATAAGCAGGTTAAAGAGGATAGATATGCTAAATAAGCACTTTCTGCAGGGGACTTTATCCCATATTTGTTCCAAGTGTTCCAGGTATCTTTTTTCCCTGAAAATTATTGACTACTGTTGGCAATAAGGTATCACAGGATATGTGCCAGTACACTGATTAGTGGCACTGATCTTTAATCTTAAATTCTTAAGAAAATCATGCAAAGCTGAAAGATATGATGTACTAGGCATTTTTAATTTCTATGAAATACAAACTCTCTCTGTGTACACTGCCTCTCTTCACAGATTAGAATCCCAATTTTCACATGTTTTTTAGTCTCACATCACATGACCTAATTTGATGATATTTCTGTTTAAAGCATGGAATTTTTAGCATCTTTTACAGAACTTGTTGAAAATTTAAAAGAAAAAAAAATCAAGCAAACAAGAAAACTAATCAAATCAAAGACCATATACTATAAAATATTTTTCCTAAACCAGTAAATATGACATAAAGTAATTATTATGATATAATAATAAATAATACATGATGTGTCAAGGAAATAAAACTAAGAAAACCCAAATATTGCTAGCTTGTTAAATATATGTGTAGAGCCTATTGGAAATATATGACTTTAATGCTGAAACCTGCTGTGATGGGTTGACATTTTCTGGATGCCTGATACCTACCAAGCCACTCTCTCACTACTCTTCCTTAAATGTACAGAAGAAGAAAATAAAATTAAAATGCTTGTGCATCAAGACAAAGACAGGGAAATTCCCTACCACTTGCTGTCATGGCAAAAGAGACTCAGCTTAAAGAAAAATTATTTGATTTACCATCTTTTAAAGTGCATTTGGATAGTGAAAAAAAACCCAACCAAACAAAAGAAAACAAAGAAAAAAAATATCTTCCACTCCTTTTCTAGGTTCAGTTTCAAAATGGAAACACTTAAGAGATCACTCCAGGCAGCATAAGTACTTTAGAAATAAAGCATCGTGTCTCTGTTTTAGTTATATATAGTTATATATTTGCTTTTCTAAGTTGTGGTATTATAGATTTATAGATTTGCTTTTCTAAAACATTGTTTCTTTACTTACTAGATAATAAATATTGTCATTGCAGGAAATCTATTTTAAATTGGTATTTCATTGCTGGTATCCTGGGAATAGTATAGGAAGGCACCCACTTGTGTTAAGGATGGGGTGAGGAAGACCAAGGTGCAGCTGGAGGTGAACTTGACAAAGAATAGCAAGAAGGACTTCTACAAGTATTTCATCCAGAAAAGGCAGGTCAAAGAAAGTGTGTGCCCATTGATGAGCAAGGCTGACAAACTGATAAGAACAGACAAGGAAAAAGCTGAGATACTCAACAATGTTTTTGGTCTGTCTTCACTGGCAACTTCTCTTCCTGCATCTCTTGAGTGGACGGACTGCAGGGACTGGAAGAGCAAAGTCCCTAACTACATAAGAGAAAATCAGATTTGTGACCACCTGAGGAACCTGAACATATACAAGTATATGTAAGCAGACAAGACACATTCCAGAGTCCTGAGCAAATTGGCTTATGTAGTTGCCAAGCCACTATCTGTGATATTTGAAAAGTCATGGAAGACAGATGAAGTCCCTGGTGACTGGAGAAAGGGAAGTATTGCACACATTTTTAGAAATGGGTAGAAAGTGCAAGGACTTGGCACTTGGCCTCATACTATACTATACTATACTATACTATACTATACTATACTATACTATACTATACTATACTATACTATTGGCCTTGGCCCACCAATCCTGCCTGTCCAGATCACTGTAGAGCCTTTCTGCCCTTCAGCAGATCAACACTCCTGCCCTACTTGGTTTCATCTGCAATTATCTGAAGGCCCACTCCATCTCCTTGTCCAGGTCACTGATAAAGATATTAAATAGAACCAGTCCCAATACTGAGCCCTGCAGAACACCCCTTGTACCTGGTCAGCAGCTGGATTTAACTCCATTTACTATTGCACTCTGGGCCTGGTCATCCAGCCTTTTTTTTACCCAGATAGGAATACTTCCACCCAACCCCTGAGCAGCCAGTATCCCCAGGAGAATGCTATGGGAAATGGTGTCAAAAGTTTTACTGAAGACTAGGTAAACAACATACACAGCCCTTCCCTCATCACCTGCGTGGGTGGTCTTTTCATAGAAAGAGATCAGGTTGGTCAAACAAGACCTGACTTTCTCAAACCCATGTTGACTGGGCCTGTGTTATGATCCAATTAGGGAGAAATGTCTCTGCTGAAATTAAGGTGCAAATGAGACCATACGCCAAAGTGACCAATATGGATTTTATTTAAGAGTATAAGTGAGGCAGAGATATAATGAAATAGAAAAGGGGAACAGGGAGAGAGACATCAAGCAGAAGATAGTGACAATCCTTTAATCCAGCAGTATCCAGTTGGTCCTTTTTCACTCCACCAGTGGTGGGGGTCCCAGAGCTTTTCTTTGGGGGGTGCCACCTTTATACAGTCCAAATTCCAGGTATCCACAAGGCATAGATGATGTTCCCATAATTTGGGCTGATACGTGTATGAGCCGTAGCATTCATTCCCACTTTGCTACAGTGAGAATTTTTGTCTAGATGCATTAACCACGATGTCCTAACCAGACCTTACTTCCATCATGCCTGGAATTTAGCATTTTCCTCTTGCAAATTCCTGCCTTCTGAGCATATTTCAAATTCCCACTGCAGTGGTTTATTTTATGACAAGTTCCTTCTGTGGCTTTGACAGTATTTTGACACAGGTATCTGTGCTCTTTTAGCCTGATCTCCTGTTTGTCCTGTGATGGAACTAAACCGATCTGCTCCATAGCCTTCTCCAGAACTGAAGTCAGACTGACACACCTGTAGCTCCCCAGATCCTCCTTGTAGCCCTTCTTGTAAAATCCACCTTGCAGACATTGACAAAGGGCTGCTAAATATAAATGTCAGTAGTAAGTGTAATCTTCTGCTGGAGTAATAACAAGTTGTACTCCCTTTTTGTAATAGGGAATTGCTCATTCCTCACCTCATCTACTTCCTAAGTGCCTACACCAAAGCAGGAACTACTAGGGACAAACTCTATATCCTTGTTAACAACCTGGGCTTACAATACATATCCAGATGGGTGGAAAAGAACATATAAGAGTCTTTATTCATCCACGTGGTGTCTGTGAAGAACAAGTTCCCCGCATCTCATATTTTGAGAAAGAAAATACTTTGTTTATTTCTGGTGTAATAAATTCTCAAAATCTTTTAACCTGGCTGCATCCTTAGCTTTGATCTTCATGAGGTAATGCTTTTAAAATTAATTTTCTATCTTCATTTAAACATTCTTACAGTGTATAGATCATTTTAACATCTAAAAAGTTCATTTATATTTTAATAATCCATGTTAGTTCTTGGCATCTCTGTAGCAAGATCATGCTGTGAAATCTTAATTTTTATGATATTATGAAAAACTTGTTTTGTTCACTTAAAATATCTCACTTAGTTTCTTTATACATGTTTTTTGATTTAATCTCTGAAAGATCTCCAGGTAGATTATATCAAATTGCCTTACTGTTCTCACTAGCAAAGGCAAAGAATGACTAAAGTGGCACACTATTTATTTCTATTATTTCCTATAGAAAAACATTTAACACCTTCAAAACAGAATTAAGGGAAAAAGGAATGGAGTGAATGATGTTAGAAAAATATGCACACTAAATCTACATTACACAAAGTTGAATAATATAAGCTTGTTATTTGATGCATTTTATAGAGTGTTCTGTCAAGCTTTCAGTGGAAGGAACTGTACTCAATCTGTGTGCTCTTCAATGCATCAGATTTAAGAACAGTTAAACAGCACACAAAGAAACAAAAAAAAGTAGTGTTCAGCACTCAAGAAAATATTCTATCAATCAAACTTGTAGATTGACTTCTTATCAGAAACATACATATCATTCTACATGATCTTAGATTGTGCAAAATACTATGTTGCAATAAAAATATAATAAAAATAAAACATTAAAAGATCAGTCAGCAAACATTTTGATCAATAGAGAAGTTAGGAAAGGAAATGACATATGAACCTTTTCTGGTTACAAGTGACTTCTCCAGAAAAATTCTTCTAAGCAGTTACATTACTATAAGAAGTGATCTAAATTCACAAGGTCTAAAATCACAATCTTAAGTCAAAAACAAGTTAAGTATGCTAATTTTGGGTTCTTCACTAAATAAACATTTTAAAGCTCATGAAAGGTTGAGATTTTACTTCCTAAATCATGCTTTAGGATGCAAGAAGCAATTTTTCATTAGTTGTATTGTACCTGCAGTGTAATGTTTTCATTATAATAGTGAGAAATAAATAAAAGATAAAGTTGTGACACATTAGCATTCAGTTAAAAAAAAAATAAAGGGCAGTATCTGAAAAAGCTGTTTTCTTACTGATGAAAAATCTGAAAAAAATATTTGCCATTTTTATTAGTCCGACCCTATGTATAGAGATTTAATTTAATTTATTATTTGTATCTTGAGGAGACCACACAAGCTTGATCAGGGACTAACATGTCCTTGCCATAAGAATAGCATAATTAATTATAAGGTAGATAGTACTTATCAAAAATTTTACACTTGAGCAAAATGAATAAAACAACTGAAAATAGGCAAGAAAAAAAAAAAGAACAAGATGAACAGCATATCTTGCTCTGGTAGGAGTCCTAAAGTATATTAGAATATGAATACTCAGTTTCACTGATATTGAAACTAGAAATTTGAATTGGGATTAATCTCAATTGATAGCACCACTAGAAGATATATTGAAGCTAGTTAGGGATCTAAAAAACTAGCAAGACTCTGCTAATCAAGGTCTTGCTCATAATCAACAGAACAAGAGGGGTCATCAGCTTTGAGGGTTGAGTCATGCCATCTCTGAATTTCTTTTTCCTGCCTTTTTTTTTTCTCATAAACCACATAATGAATCTGTGTGATTAGTTTTCTTTTTAAGATTTTAACTTTTAAATAGCTATTGATAAAGGAAATATCCTTTCTATTTGTTGATTAATTATCCTCTAACTGTCTAATTTACTGGTGCTTTCATTGCATTAGATCTATTTTAACCATAGAATTTCAAAACTATAGAAGAAATTGATCTCTGGAGGCCAGTAGGATCCTGTTTGACTGCAATCCAAATTTTGTCATCATAGTACTGATATCCTATTTTATTTGTTTCTTATTGTATCTTGTATTTTTAGATTTTAATAAGGGTGGGGGAGGGGTTTACTTTAACTGTTGTTTGTATTGTGTGCAGGTGCCTGGGTGTTTGTAGTAGGGAGCTGCAGAGGTGGCCTTTGTGAGAGGTGTCTGGAACTGGCTGTGTGCAGCATGGGACAGCTCCAGCCAACCCACTGCAAGGTACAGCTGAGCCCCACAGTTCCTAGCCAAGGTGGTGGCACCTCAGGATAAATGCATTTGAGAAAGGGGAAAACACTGTAAGGCAGTGAGGGGTCGGGAGAAATGTGTGAGAAAGAGCCCTGTGGACACCAAGGTCAGAGAAGAAGGAGGAGAAAGTGCTCCAAAGACTGGAGCAGACATTCCTCTGCAGCCTCTGGAAGGGACCAAAGCAGAGCAGTTATTCCCCTGCAGACCATGGAGTATCCCATGCTGGAGCAGTTGGACATTTTCTGAAGGACTGCTGCCTGTGGGCAGGACCCATACTGGAGCAAGTAAAACATATGAAGAGGAAGGAGCAGCAGACTGCTGCTGACCCCAATCCCCATTCCCCATCCTGCCAACACTGCCCATAGGGAAGGAGGTGGAGGAGTTGGGAAAGAAATAGTGAAGCCAGGCCTGGAAAAAGGGGTAGGAGAAAGGTATTGTTTTACTTTTGTCTTTGTTTCTCACAGTCCTATAGTTTTAATTTGCAATAAATTTTCACCAAGTCAGTTTTTGTGATGACACATCCATGTGATGATGCAACCATGTGGAAGACAAACTCCCTCTGTTTAACTAAACCCATGAGTTTTTAATATTTTCTTTTAATATTTCCTATTCAGTCAAGGATGTGGAGTGAGAGAACATCTGGGTAGGCATCAGGAATCCAGTCAACGTTAATCCAACACAATGCTGAAGAGACCGAAAATAGGGACTACCAAAACATTTATTGTTCAGTTTACTTTTCTTTCTTGTCTTTTTTCTTTTTCTTGAGGATCTAACCTGAAGAAAGCAGGATAGATAAATTAAATTGATGAATTATATTAATTTGTTTGCTAACATGAAAAATAGAAAAGAAATTACCTAGAAATGTATATGTGGTGTGAACTTTCAAAGCGTCTGTTATAGCACTGAGTCTAAATTAATTTAGTTGTAACCTTGGACAACCTTTGATTTTTACTGCAAGTTTTCTCAATGGTTCACTCTTTGAACTATACTGTTATTTAAGTATGTTTGCAATGTTCTTTGAAATAAGTAACTTTTATAGACCCTACTAGACAGAATGAAACACAGTACTGCATAATGTTACATGGGTACACTTTATTACAACCCACCTCTCAAAGTACAGAGTCAGTATTGTATTCTCTGAGAAATACTTCAAGGTAATGTAAAGTTCAAACTAGGTTGTAACTTACAGGCTGGCAAGTTCATAAGTATGCTTGCTGCAAATGCCATACTGTTTAACCCTGATATATCCTTAACAAAGTTAATTTTCCTCCAAATGTCTAAGGATTTTCTAGATTTGTTTTTTATTTGTTCTGTGCTATTTAGGAGAATTAAGAGAAGAAAAAGCATAAAGAAGAAATTTACCTGGCTGCATTCCTAATCTCTGCACTTGCAAAAAGAAGTGAATAAGAAAAATTATGTATATCACCAGTGCATATAAAATCTAAATATCATCTGCCTCGCTATTCTTCACAACATTTGGACTAACTAAATGTGATATCAAGAATTCAGCATGTGTGCAATTTAATTTAATAAGCCCCATACTGACTTAGATCTAAACTGTTCTGAGAAATCTCAAAAAACACTTCCTCAGAAACATACATGACTAACTTCAGCACCATGTAAGCTCCTTGTTGGCAGTTACAGTGTGCAAATTTAGAAAAGTACATTTTAAGAAAGGCAATTGTTTTTATTTAGGTTCATAAATAGCTCCATTTGATGGATTGATCAAAGTGTTTTAAAATGTAAAATTTCCCTTAGAACTAAGTACAATGCAGAGATAAGAAAAATGTAAATTCAGTAATTTAAAGGTCAAACCCATTATATGGCAGCAATCTGAATGTCAAATCTACCTTTTCCTTGAGTTTTTCCTATCTTTTTCCTCCTAATTGTGTTTGTCCAGTCTTTCACTTTGGCCTTTTTGTTTATTGCAATAAAATTTCTCCATGGTTTGTTACTTTTCCATCTTCTAATACTTTTTTTCAGTAGTAGAAAGACAATAAGACCTCTCTTTTTCAGTTTATTATTCTTCCCCTCATTTTTTCCCTGTTTCTTGCAGGAAAGAGAAGTACAGTCTAAACAGAATATTTCAAGTATTTCTTTGCCTTTCCTGGAGTCACACAAGGGATTTTTCATTTTTATTGTCTGTTCCCATTAGTACATATATTAAGTAGCTTATGTCCTCATTTGCTCTTTTACATGTTTTGTATTTTTCCTTATTTTTCAGTTTACTTTCCCATTGTTTCAGATTTTTTATTTTCCTTAATTTTTCTTGATCGAGAAAAGAAAAATTCCAAGTCCTGCAGGTAAAACAGACTAACTTGCACCAGTACAGACTAAGCATGGATGTTGTTGTGCTGTGAGTCAGACGTGAGTCAGCAATGCATCCATCCTTTTGGTGGTAATATACAGAGGTATATTACCTCTGAAAAAGGATTATATTACAGATCAAGCAAAGGTCTGAACACCAGGAAAGGCCTTTCTCACTGTGAGATGACTGAAAACAACTGTTTGTGGAGTTTCCTTCCTTGTAGTTATTGAAAAGCCATCTGAACATGGTCCTGGGCACACACCCAGGAGCCTAGGTGGCTTTTCTTAAATAGGAAGTTAAACCTGGTGACCGTCCAGGAGTCCCTTCAAGCCTCAATAGTTTTGTGTTTCTATGGTCTTAGTCTCAAAACCAGGGCAGGAAGAACTTATATAACTTTTCACGTGCAAAGCAGTGTAAACTGGGGGAAAAAAACACCCATTATTTGTAGTTGTTTGTGTTGATAGGAAGATATATTGGACTGGTTGAAGCTGGATGGGTTGGAGATATATTGCTGGTCAGTCTAGAGACTTGTAGCCAGATAAAAAATGTTAGAATGTGAAGGATGTTATGATCACAAAGGAACACAGGTGTATTTTAGAAGGAATGCACTGAACTGTCTAATTGTGCTTTTGTACCTGAAACAACCAGGATTTCACTATCAGTGTGAGATTTACAAATACCTTCTCTCCATTTCTGTATTTCTTAGGTTGGCTTTCAGTCAGTTATTCTTCATTCAAGAAATCATTTCCTCCCAGGCCAAGAAAGGGTTGAATAATGACATATATGTCTTTCTTTCAATTTCACTTTTCTTTCTGAATGGAAATACTGAATGCAGTCCAAGTCAACATGCACACTGAGTTAAACTAATGTCTGTAGAGTGTGGATAGTTAAGAGATGAGAAAACTGTGGGAAAACAAAGTTTAAAGCAATATCAAAGATTTGGTTGAATTTATGTTGGAAGTCATATGTATACCATGGTATACAACATGGACCTGGGCAGAAACACTTCCCAGTTGTCTTGTTGAACACATTGATTAAACCTGCAAGTGCACTTTCTTTTGGAAAACAGCCTCTGAGAGCCATTGAGAAGGAGCCTTTGGAAAGGATCTATATTGTACCTTGCCTGGATGATGAGAGAACCAAAACTGTAAGGCACAGAAAAAATTAACACACTTTTCCCACAGTATGAACACAAATCATGACCAAAAAGAAAAAAGAAATCAAGTATTATTAATGCTTTCATTTTAACTTAACACATTTCTTAAATGAGCTAGCAATCACAATATCAAATATTGCTGAGGGATCTACAAACATAAAATCTGATAAGTGCCCCCTGTTTATTGACAGTATGACTCATCTCTCAATATCATTAACCTTTCTTTTTCTGAACTCTGATCATGCTGAGTCCTAAGTATTAGCTTCAGTAGTAGAACTATCTTAACTCATAACTTTGCCTTTAATAAAGCAGTTTTT
This sequence comes from Ploceus nigricollis, assembly GCA_013399945.1. Taxonomy (NCBI): domain Eukaryota; kingdom Metazoa; phylum Chordata; class Aves; order Passeriformes; family Ploceidae; genus Ploceus; species Ploceus nigricollis. Next base: position 819,293 of record VXBC01010446.1, on the reverse strand, counting down.
CAACTAAATGTTACTTAGCTTTCTCAGGATCTTCAGTGATGACTGAATTGTGTCATGTTGAAACCATGAAGAGAATGGAATGAGACTTTTAGAGGTGTATGTCTCACCTCACTGAAAATAATATTTACTGAGATTTTTAAAATATCATGGAGTTTTTTATTACATTCTTTTTTTTAAGAAGGATAATTTGTATTTTTCACATGGTTACTGCTAACTTAGTATATTATATTTAATGATTCCATGTGTTTCGTGGGGTCGGTGGTTGGAGACAGGGACAACACACACCCCGATGCCCATGTGGCAACAGGGAGCATTTATTCCTTGAGCCCCTCTTTATAAAGGGAGTTTGAAAAACCTGGTCTGGATAGCTCATTGGTCTGATCTTTGACACTGCCCAGCTCCCAGACCAGTGAGGTGCCTGCAGCTTAAGATGGAACATAATTGGTTGGAGTTCCTGTCAGTCCACCCAGGGGCTAATTTATGGAGCTGGCTGGGTTTCTTATTTATAGCCAGATTAATTGCCCAGTACAAGCCAGCTTGTACAGTAACATTAGTATACCTCTAAAGCACAGTCAGATGTCTGTTTTAAGCCTTTTTTATCTCTCTACTTGCCTTTGTAAAATGGAGGATGCTGGCTGAATCATAAAGCAAAACAATTACATTTGTATTCTATCTGCTCCTTCCTCATATAAGCTCTCTTGCATTCCTCTGTGTTCTCAGAAAGAATGAGAAAGATTACTAAAGGAGTTTAGACAAATAGTTAAATCCATCACTGAATAAAAAGTAAGAAAAAAAAATCTTATGTTAAAATTGTCATGTGTTCTAACATGTTGCATAAACATCTCTTTAAACTGGCTATATTTTTGTTTTGGTTTTAATTGTTGCTTTTTTATTCCAATTTATTCTAATTGGCCAGAGCTACACTATCCTGAAAATTGCCCTTGTCTACCATTATTTTCTTGGCAAGACAGGTGTTCTTGCACAGTGTGCAGCAGAGCAAGAGATGCAATTCCAAGGAGAATTTCAAGTGACTAATTCCATGATATAAAAGGCAAAGGAGGAATTACATCAAATGAAATAGTGACAAAATGAAGTTTTGTTTGCAAGTTAGAGTGGAAATATAATAGAATACATAGCAGCCAAAGGTACATACTGAATTCACAAAGAAATGTATTACTCTATGAGAAAATTATAGGCATTTGTATTCTCAGCTAGTAATGGTGTTAATTGATATGAATTAACAAGGAATTTAAGTAGGTGCCATGGAAATTCTTTTTATTTCACATCTCCGATTCTGTTCTTGTCATGTATTCTGTAAACTGTAAAGATCTCCTTTCATGTAGCAGTTCAGACTGCACAAAAGGTTCAGAGTCCTGCTTTGCAAGTGATTCTCAAATATTTGTGAAACATCTACTGATATGTATTTTCTAGAATTAGGCGGCACACATAGAACTAAACACTTAATGACATTCTGCATTTTTTCAAGCCAGTGTATTTTTAATAAATATTTCAAATTGAAATTTTTTTTTTTTTAAATTGTCTCCTTAATGTTTATTGAACTCCTCAATGGCACAATTCCTCATCCCTTTCTATCAGTATATCACACAGCCCTTCTCAGTTATTCATTGCCAGTTGCCAAATGTCCCTTGATTTGTCACTCCATTCTACTAAAAAAAAACCCAAACAAAACCTTTGTGTCACATGGTAAACTAGGGATAGCATGAAAGGGAGGGAGGATACATTTCAAAAGGGCATGAAAAGATATGCAAAAAGCATGCATGAAACCATACATTCAGAAGCACAAAGTTCTGATACAATCTATACTTCCATCATGCTCTCATGCTCTTTAGACATTTAAAACAGACTAATATAGCTGTAAAATATTATATAAAAAAGATAGTTTGAAAGTAAAATACAAAGGCACAAGGTCACCTGTAGTAATTTTACTTCCACGTATGTCATCTTGCAGCCTAGCTTTTTGGGACAAGTTCTGCAAGCCATATTGACAAAAAATCTGTTTCTGAATATTCTGGCCAGGAGCTGTTGTCATAAGCATTTCCAAATTACTGTATCTACAAAGCACTGAATTAATTGGGCATAATATATTTTTGGCACGTGACTTCATAAAATGTAACATAATGTCATGAAACCTACCAGCCTGAACTTCATTGTTTGCAGAGGTGACAGTCTCATGGGAATATTTTCAGCTCTGAATACATGCAATTTACCTTGAAAGTAAACTGCTGGCTCTTACTAATCCATCTTATTCTCTATCCATCTTTTTCAGTAGCCAAGCCTGATAACGCTGGAATTATTTTCTTCTTTTTTTCTTTTTTTCATTTAGATCACACTTTCCTCACAACTTAATAAGAAAGAAGCAATTAAGAATGTCCCTTCAAAACTCAACATCCATGTAAGAGATCTGGAAAATAATCTGAGATAACTGCAGTACAACCAATAACAGCTAGATTTCAAATATCAAAAGAGTATATGTATATATACCTCTGTGTATATATGTTTATATTTCACACACAAAGATTTGTGTTCATGCAAATGTGGTCTTACTCCTCTTTATGGGCTTGATGAAGTACTTAATGCATAAAAATTTTTATGAAACAAATGACTGCGGACGATGATTAAAGAAAGACTCTAGTTTGTTGGAGAGCATAGTTTATAGTGCTAAGAATTGCCCTTTCAAGATGGTGATCTCAACAACATCAACCTTGTAATTTGAAAACCAATTTTGCAACTGATGAGCTACTTCAGACAGTGACTATTACCATTGTACAGAATCAATGGTTTATTTAACTGAAGTACTAAATTTCATACTAGTTCTTCTGTGAAACTTTGTATTAAATATGTATATAGATGTTTAACCCAAGAAAATGAATGTTTTCTCCAAATGGATTACCTAAGTTAAAAACAAACTTTAATAAATTATTTTTAATTTTAATTATTATTTAATCTGATTTTTATTCATTATATAAAATTATATCAGAAAATTTATTTTGAAGAAACATATTCATTTTGAATACTTCCAGGAAATAACATTATAAAAGCAAATTATTTATCATCCCAATTTTGAGGAAGCAAAAATGCATCACTTAATAGCATCATTTCACGTTATTTCACATAGTAGGAGAAGTCTAATATTCTATACATCATAATTTTTACCGTATTCTGATATTTAAGAATAAAATGTAAATCATTCATGTTTTAAGATTAGACAAATGTTGAAGTAATGACATTTTTCTAAAGAACAGTTATTTTGTTTTCCTACTAACTAAGCTGTATACTTTCCTTCTTCTAAACTATAGCAATGCCAACAATTGAAAAGTGTCAAGATGCATCATATTTTCTTTCATAGTTTGAATTGTAAGGAATGGGGCATAACCACGCATACCAAAATGATGACCTTTGCAAGAATAGAGTAAGGGTGGAAGAGACACCAGCTCTACAGTTTACGGAAGTAAAAGTATTTGATACCACTGTATAGCATGCTACAGTCTAGATTAGTAATAGTCTTATTAGGTCCACTTCCTATTCATTGCCAAGGTTTTTATGTGTCTCTTAACAGCTTTTTTTTTTGTTACACATTATAATAAACTGTCTCAGAGGGCATGTACAGACATTTCAGTGAACAAAAAAAGAAAACAAAAGCTAATGAGAGAGTAATAAAGGCTGGCTTCATTTTTCACAGCAAAGGTAAGTGTTGATGCCTTGATCCCATATGGTGCACTACTCCTTTCCCTCAATGGGAAATGGGTAGTTTGCCTGCAATGTATTGGAGAACAAGAAGCCAAAAGAAGCCCATATCTAAGAAGTACTGTAAAGAAAATACTATAAAATTTAAAGTATTTAAAGACTGCAGGATTGTCAGGGCCAAAGAAGAAGAACAGCTGTTGTAAACAAAGTACTTGATGATTTTAGCTGTATGAAAGCAGAAAATCTATCTTACAATTGTTACAAATGTAGAACGTGTAATGAATGTAGAAAGTGTAGACTCACATGAAATGCGTAAATCCAGAATAATAGTCAGGTCATATATTTTTTCACAGTATCCACACTTTTTGTGAGGTGAATTATGGTTCTTCACAGTTATTAGAACTGCAGTGGGAATTAGTGCTTGTTTCTATACCTGCAATATCCAAAAGTTACAATATATCCCACTAGAAGACAGTGTTGCTGGATTAGAAATTTTAACATCTTTTGAAAATGTAAAAATCTACTTTCTAAAGATCATCAAGACAAAGCATTCTTTGTTAAGCTTGTAATGTAAAAGAAACTCTGCAGGGAGCTTCCTACAGGCAGACTCTGCCATCTTTTTTTGTCCTGACAGTCACATGGAACTAAGTTGAGGTTGTTGAAACCTTTTTTATGGGTAAAACAACATTTTTGTATTGTTTTGTTATCAATATTGCTGTTGTTACTGTGCATTTCTTACCCCAATGCTTTTACGTTTCAGTAAATTGCTATCTCAACCCATAGTCTCTACTTTTGTCTCTCTGTCATCAGAAAGGGTGAGAGTGGCCTCTTTGGAGTTTAATTTCCAGCTGGTGTTAAAACCATCACAATGTGTAACTGCTAAAGGACTCAGGCATTTAAAAAAATAAAAAGTAGAGCGTCTGTTCCTTCTAAATTAAAAACTTTTGTCACAGTTACGAACAGGCAGGGAGAGAGAAGAAATAGAATGACACATTTGATGTAAAGGTATGTTGGAGTCAGGAAGAACCATCCAACCTTAGATCTACTCTAAAAATTATACTGATTCACTGTATATATAGGCTACCCATTATTTATTATTTAAAAACAAGGTTAAAGATTCAGTCGTATACAGAATATTATATGTAAGTTTAAAACCCTTTCCAAAGGCTATTTTTTCAGTTAATATCTGTAGGCACATTGTTATTATTACTAAGAAGACATTGAAATATGAGACATTTTCATTTTTAACTGTGGGTATCGAAAGGAAGGATCCTTTCCAGTGTGTGCTGCAAGCAAAAATCCAGTTGAGCCCTAAGGAGGCTGAAGAGGAGGAAGGAGTGGATAATAGAATGGACCAAATTACCGACTGTTAGTGTGAGTAGATCAGTGAAGAAGGAAATTGTTTATAGTAGGAAAAAAAGAAAAGCTCGGGTTTTCAAGTGCTAAGTCTTGACAATTAAAAGGGCAAACCAGATAATGTATCAGGAAATAGGGTATGAAAATTAAATCAAGGCTGAGGAAAGAGATTTGTGAGTCATCATGGTAGATGACATATAACTTAATATGGTGATAAGACAGAGAGAACTAAAAATTAAGTTCTGAAGGACAAAATCTTCATAAAAGAGAGACAAGTGGAAAACGATAGCCAAAGGATATTTTGAAGGAGAAGCTGGAAAGGGGGGTGGGGAATCCAAAAGAAAATAGGGAAACAGAAGCTAATTAATGTTTTCACTGCTCTGCTAAGATTCTTTTGTTGGCTAGTATATTTGAATGAAATCTGGTTTTAACAGCCTGGAATTCACAGGTTTACCAAGTTAATGAGTGTAATATTAACATAAATCTGGACAAGAAAAACTGTTGTCAGGGAAGGTGGCAAGATGGGAATGGACTGCTATTTCTCTCTAAAGATAATAAGTTTGTAAAATCTTGTTTTTCTTGGCTTTTTTTTGGTTTTAACATACATAGCAATGGACTCATTGATATCTCATTTTTCTGCTGCCCTGTGCTGACCAATGCTACATGGATTCACTTTTGTTATGTGCTCTGCCAGATATTAAGTGGTTGCTCCTATTTTATGCACTTGTTGCGGTTTGAAAATGAATTCATAGCATGGAGATTAACTAGACTTGGCTGCTGAAACACATTCAGTCACAGATACATTTGATGTGTACAGGACCTCCCTGCTTCACATTACTCATGGGGAAGATACAGTTGGCTGAAATTCCCACGGTGCCTGGCAACTGGATGTTGCTGTCACCGTGGCAATCACTTTATCATTAACAGGCTAGTTGTAGGGAGCCATTTAAGCATAAACAGAGTTTAACTGAACCCAGACTTCTGCCAAAATACTGCTGTGGCCTGTCTCACGCTGCATGGCATATCCGCCAGGGCCAGGGCTCTGTTCTGGTATGGTATCGATCATTTGCCTTCATGTCTCTCTCCTATTCAGCTTTTTTATATCTTTCCCAATTACAATACCCATTGCCTACAACTGCAGTTTTATCCCTGAATAAGAAAAATAGAGCCTGACCTGAGGTACTAGTAGAATGTAAAAATAAATCAGTAACAGTGTAGTGACTGTAGGATCCAGAGGAGGGCTACAAAGATGATCAGAGAGCTGGCGTACCTCTCCTGTGCAGTTAGGCTGAGAGAGTTAGGGTTGTTCTGCCTAAAGAAGAGAAGTCTCTAGGGAGATATCATTGTGGCCTTTCAGTATTTGAAGAGGTCCTGCAAGAAAGATGGAGACAAATTTTTCAGGGAATGTTATGACAGGAGAAAGGGTAATGGTTTTAAATATAAAGAATATCAATTTAGATTAGATATACAGAAGAATTTTTTTACAATGAGACTGGTATAACACTAGCACATGTTTCCCAAAGAGGTGGTGGATGCCCCATCCCTGGAAACTTTCAAGATCAGGTAGGATATGCCTATGAGTGACTTGATGTAGTTAAAGATGTCCCTGCTCATTGCAGGAGAAGGGATTACTTGATGACCTTTAAAGGTCCTTTATAACCCAAACTAATCTACGAGTTTCAAGGAGAGTTTTCTTCAATGCTGGAGTTCATGGAGGCATCTAATTTTACAGTGTAATTCAGTGTATTCTGCTCTGTCATTGGTTGTTGTCTTTATCCTTATTCCATTTCTGGATTGCCCAAAACATAAGGTCAAACATCTTAGAAAATGACACATGGTGGTTTTCTTCTCTGTTAATACAAGAGTATTAGATTCCTCCCATTAAATGTTATTAGAGTTTTACCAAGGATACTGGTTTACCATTAATCACTGACTGAAGTTTAAACAGCCTCAAACAAAACTTGTATTTAAAGAATATTTCTTATGGCTTTGGACATTTTAAAATCTGGCAGGAAACAGAGGAGCATGCACCTTCAAGTGCTGACAGAGCTTCAGCAAGCAAGGAAGAAAATAGTCAAGGTACAGTTTTTGATAAAGATAGCTTGGTCTTTTCATATGACTGGGATCAATTCTCATAAAGGTCAAAATGACTTTTTAATTCCTGGAAGAGCCTTGAGGAGCTCAGATTTACATCCTGCTAATAAGGAGATATTAAAAACTGAGTTGTCAGTGTTTATTGTTTGTCCTCCAATTCACTTACAAAGAGTTCTGAAAAAAGTGAAATTTAGAGTCCCATAAAACATTACAGCGATGCCACCTTTAAATATTCAAGTTAGATGTGCAGAATCCCAAAATTAAAATAGTAGAGAAACTTCTATACTTGGTGATTTTGTACATCCCTTTGTGGTTCCTCTTTTCTCTCAACTGTGCAGAAACTTGGATATTTCCATTCTTCACTCAGATATAATGGGATGAAACTGAACTGTAAGGGTATGATTTTTGAATGTGATAGGATAATTTTCTTTATTTTTAAACCCAATTTAGATTTAAAGGAAAATTTAGAGAGGTAGTAATGGTTTTGCACATGCCTATGTCTATATATTCTTTACAGCAAAAAATATATACTTTTCCTGTTAAAGGTTTGTAATGGGACTCATATTTCTGTCTTCTTGCCTTACAGTTTTAAGCTCTGATTTTACAAATTCTTAGCAGTTCCTTTGCTTTAATTGTTGTTTTAATTATATTTCTGCTTGAATCAGCATGAGAACTCAGACTAGCAAAGAATGTGCTTTGAAAACTCACCATCCAAAGTCACACCTAAATTTAAAGCTCAGTAAGAAAACCATTATTAAGAGGGCTTGTGAAAAAAAAAAAAAAAGAAAAACCTTCTAAAAATTACTGCTGAGGAGACTTGTAAAGATCATGCTGAGTGTTAGGTCAAAAAGCCCAACCCATTGACAACTACTGGAGTTAGGAAATTCACTTATCCTGGTAGGCAGCTACTTCTCTTCACTTACCCCTTTTGACATTGTTCTTTTATGTCATTTGGACATATTTAGTAAGGTGACACAAGGGGCAGACTTTTCCTGTGCTTATCTGGATGCAGTGGAGGTGTGGGGACTTGTTACTGCTTAATAGGCTACTTGCACTCAGCACCATCTAGAGCGAAGTGCAGGGTGAGAAGGAAGTCATACTGCCCCAGGTAAATTCTGTTCAGAATACTTGACTTCACTGGTAAGCCACTGCAAACACCTGATATCCAGCTGAATCCAGGTGAGAATCCATGCAAAGAATCAATGGCCTAAAGGCCAGCAACACGTGTTCAAATACTGACAAAACTTGCCCATTGTAAGTTTTTAGAGGTAAAGAAAGAAGAGTAATCTAAGCTCTGGATACATCTGACTTTTTATTGTAGGCAGGGTAAAAATGAGCATATATATTCATGCAAGCATAATTGATATAAAACTTTGTAGGAAGACTAATCCAAGGTTAAGATAGAGACATCATGTATTCATGTCTCTCCTTTGAATTCAGTGGAGATAGTGAGATCAACTGTGTAATGTGCTAAAGAACTGAGGCCCAATATAGTTATATAATTTAATAGCTCATAATCATTGACCTGAATGTGCTTTCAGTAAGCCCATATTTTCATGCTGCTACTGATTTTGTCCAAGTTCTCACAGTTGCCTATGTGGCTGCACAACTTCTATGTGTACTGGACCACAACCTCTTAAGAGACTAGGTTTGCTTTCAGTTGTGGCACTACTTAAAAGTTTTACAAAAACCCCAAACAAACAAGGTGTTAAAAAAAAAAAAAAAA
>VXBC01010446.1:775575-809371 GCA_013399945.1 Ploceus nigricollis | reverse complement strand
GGGGGGGTGGCAACGGGGGCGCCAGCCAGTATGATAACAAAAAAGTTGTGTTTGTTCATCAGACTACTATAAAAAAGAATAATCNAAAGAAAGAAAAAAAGATCTTTCCTAAATAGTGAGATAGATATTATAGATGTGAGATTTGGAGGTAGATTTTGCAGCTACAGAGCTGGCAGTGTGTCCTTTATTTTGTGATATGCATAATCAGCAACACAGGACCTGGAAAGTGTATGTACCCTTCTCACATTATTTTAAAGCTGTATTATCAGTCCAACTGTATTCAACAATTACAGTGTTAATTGAGCTCAAAGTGAAGAAGCTCATCTACTGTTTCATTAAAGAATTAACTTTTCCAATTAAAGTTTAGCTTTATTTAGTTCATTTATGTAGACTTCATCCTAAAGCAAATAGAAGAACAAATTTATCACCATTAGAGGTTTCTCGAGCATGATCATAATGAGCTTATACAGTGTCAGAGTTGCTGAAATAAAACTATCATAACAAAATTATTGTGATAGACTTAAGGAAAAAAAATCAGCATTATTTGTGTAATGAGGTACTCAGTAGTCAAGATACAAGTGTAGTCACTATAATGTTGATCTTACAATAGTCATTGTCTAGTAAAGCCAAGTGCATATATATATGTAAAAATTGAATTTTGTTACAGAGCACATACCTGGTGTACCTTTGTGAAAAACACTGAGATCTGAGCTATTCTGCATTTATGCTGCTGATTATTTAAGAGTAAATATGGATAAACATTTTTGACTTATAATTTCCCTAAAATCTTCACCTTTCCCAATTAAAGAGGAAATGACAGTGGTGCTAACTATAGATCTCTGAGTAATAAGCCACAAAATGCAAACTGTGGGGCACAATTATTGCTTTAGGTTTATGTAAAAGCTTGCAAGGCTCTAAGCTATACCAAATAAAGGGTTTACTCAGTGAAAGGTGCTTTATCTTATTTATTTATCTTTGGCACATACAAGACCATGAAATTTAGCAGACAGTGATGTATTTTGGAGAATCCCGGTGGGAACAGTGATACTGAGCAGTTACAGTAGAAATACTCTATTCTGCAATCCTTAGCTATCTATCTTTATATTACCACACCACAATAACATCTGAATGCCACAGAACACTTAGCTGTATAATGCCCTTCTGAAGTGTTCAATAGTCTCATTTTCAAGTTGGATGGAAATAAGATATGGAATTTTTTTTTTGTCTTAAATTACTTAGGCAAAATATGGCAGTTGGTTATATTGAATTTTTATCTNCCAAAACCAACAACCAAGTCCCAGCAACAACCTAAAAGCAAAAAGAGCACAGAACACTGACGAGCTGTCCTTGATCCAAGAGTCCACCTCCATAATGAAAGAACATTCCAGTTCGATAAGTCCCAATTCTTCTAACCCTTCCCCAATTCCTGTGGCCTCCCTGCCCCCCTCCCACTTTCCCCTTTTCCTTTCCATTGGCCTATTATCCCTTTTTTATGTTCCCACAAATTCCCACCACCTTTTTTCCCTTTCCATAGCCTCTGTCCACTAATCCCTTCCCCTAGAGTTCCTTTCTAATAACAGAGGGAGAGTGATTGGGAGGGAAAGAAAGGAAAGTTTCCCTAAAGTAACCATATTTTTCTTAAAAGATAATGATTTCTATATGGAGTTTCCAGTAGACATGACACCACCTACACTACCTCATACAGAGCCAATCACAGCCAAGAACACTGCCACAGGTGGCAGAGAACCAGTCCCTGCTGAAGGAACCTTCTCCTGACTCAATTTCCTGATAAACCGTACTAAGAAAACCCTGCATCTGTCTTGCCAGCTCTAAGAACATCTGTTTGGACATTAGGGACTCAGAATTGTTTGCATTTTGAAAAATGTCTTATAAACGCTTTTTATTGTTTTTGTCATTTTGTGTTGATTCAGTTCATCCTTTAGAGAAGCTTTCTTAATAATATTGAAAGGGGGAGTTATGGAGACCCTGGGGGGCATTTCCCTGGTTTAGGGAGACACAAGAAGCTTCCCTCAAAAGCCTGTTAGACCCCATTTCCTCCTTTCCCTGTTCCTATGTCTGTTCCTATGTCCCTGAGCCACTCCCTCCCTATTCCCTGATTGGCCCTCATCTTTGTACTGCCTGGAGACCAGGGTCACCCTCCCATCCCTCCGGCCGGGTGAGTTAGAGCTGAGACGTGTGTGCTGAGGGAACTCTGAACATCTCACCGTGCGGCTGAATTAAACATCTGTGGATGCCATGCAAAGGCCCTTTCTGCTTCTTTACCCTGGACTTTACTAGCAGCAGTTCAGGCTGCAACATCCTACGACTTCATTTTGTGACTTAACTGGAAGTTCATCCTTCCTTATATCATTATTTATAACGATATTAAAATGATATGTTTATTTATAAAATAAAGCTTAAATGAGCTAGTTGAAAGTGAGGCTGTTTTTTCAGTCTGTAGAAAGGTTTAAATTATTTTTGCAGCAGGTTCAAAAACTATAAACTAAAACTATAAACTATAACTAAACTGTTACAGATCTGTGAAAATTAGCTCTCAGCTTCATTAATGTGGGTCACCCCCAAATCCCTTCTTTCGTTGCTCAATGTCTAACTTAGAAATAGAAATTACAAGTGAATCTGAAGAGATGGAGCTTGGAAAAATCTCCCATCTCTCCTGTTTTCTTGTTTTGTTTTGTTTTCTTTTTCCCTTCTGAAAAACTTTGAAAATTCTTTCTTATTCTGAAAAATGTCTTTGGTTTTGCTAACACGTTCATATTTCTTTCAGATTCCCTCTCTGCTTCCATTTTTCATCCAGGTGTTCTGCATTTCAATACAAAGAAATCTTCAGCTTTTCTGACACCATTTTTGAAGTTTCAATAAAATCTGAACATTTGAAAAGGTCTAGTATTTTCCCAGGGTGGCAATTGTTCCAGTTCCAGATCATGACATTAAAATTCACCTTTGTTTTGACAACTTGTCATGGTTTAACCTCAGCCAGCAGCTAAGAATACTGGCACTCAGTCAATTTCCCCGAGTGGGATCGGGAAGAGAATCAGAAAAGTGCGAAAACTCATGGGCTGAGGTAAAAACCATCTTTGTTGCCCTGCACTGGATATGCAGAACAAAACACTAAACCAGAACAAAATACTAACAGGACGATTATTTTCATTCTGGACACTAAAATTCAGGTATCTAAATCTGAACTATTGACCTAGACTTCATGTATTATACTGAATAAACAGTAAGCACATCAGCCACATCAGCATAGCTTGCATCCACCTACTTTTGATTTCAACAGGCTATGAGTTGTCCCTTGAGAATACCTCCTTGCTTTAGTGAAAACAGATTTGGAAAACAGTTTTTAGAAAATAAACTCAGTATTTGGAGTTTATTTTGGAGTCATTTAGGTGACTAAGACAAAGTGTTGTATGCCAGCCTAAATGTGAAGTTCACTCTAGGAATGGGTCAATGTCCTAGGATGAGTAGTTTTGTGTATATTAGTAATTTCTGCAGTGAACCTCTTTTCTAAATCTTTCCTCAATAAACCAAAATTAAATCCAAACAAACAAACAAACCAAGCAAAGCTAAACCAGAAACAAAATCACAGAAGTATAATAAGTAATTAACACTGAAAAACAAGTGAGTAATACTGTGTGTGCAATCTCACATAATGAAAAATCCACCAATGCTGTCAAAGTTCAGTTACTAAGTCCCACATTCACTTAGCAAGGTTTAGAAATCTGGCTGATTCTCCTTAAACCTTAATGTTTGTACACCATTTTTCTCTTGTAATTTTCTATATATGATAGAAGTTCCTTGTTTTGCAGTCCTGTTACCACAAAAGAGAAGAAAAAATTCTTTGTTCTCTCAAAAGAGAAGAAAAAAATCTTCAGGTGTTATTCAGATCAGCTAAACTTTAAAGTAATTCTCTAGATGAGCCTTTTTCTCTTTCTACAGAAAAGAGTTAAGGAAACTGCAGTCTCAGCTTATAGTGCGTCTTGTGTCCTTTATCATAGGTGTATGAAGTTAGATTTTAGGTGGGATAATCAATCCAGAGTCTTTCTCTGGCCACTGTAGTGCCATGTGTCCCTCCTTTAATGGAATTAATCTTAATACTAAAATAGGAAATCTAAAATGGTTGTGACAAATCAGTCTCCTAACATGCCTTTTTCTTCTCACTGAATACAAAGGAAGCCTATGGTGACTAACCTAAAATACTGTTCATATAGAAAATTGCATGAAATTGACCTTTTATTATGTGACTAAAACTATGTAAGATAAATCGCCATATTGCACCTGGCTGGAATGGAGTTAACTTTCCCCTCTTCACCACATAGTTCTGTGCCTTGCAATTGTATCCAGAAAGGTGTTGATAACACTCCAGTGTTTTGGCTACTGCTGAGCAGAGCTGACACAGCATCAGGGCCCTCTCCAGCCTAGGACTATTAGACTGAGAGTGAGAAGAAGGCTGGGGCAGGGGCACAGTCAGGACATCCAATCCAAATTGAGCAAAGAAATGCTGGATGACATAATGCTCAGCAACAAAGACAAGGAAAATAGTGGAACAGGGAGGCATTTGTTACTAAGACATTTGTCTTCTGCGCTAACTTCCGTGTGTACTGAGGTCCTGGTCCCAGGAAGGGGCTGAACATGCCACTTCTTGGGATGTTCAGCCACTGATGGGATGTTCCCCCAAGTGGCATGAGGAAATTGAGAATTTTTTTTTCCTTTGCTTCCATGTGAAGGTTTTGCTTTTCTTTATTAAACTGTCTTTATCTCGACCCATAAGTTTTTCTTCTTGTTTTGGAGAAAATTTCCTCCAAGGAAGAGGAGTGACAGAGAAGCTTGGTAGGTAACTAGTGAGCAACCAAGGTCAACACCCCACAACTGCCACCCAAAATATTTTTCTAGCTCCCTTTAGAATGAATTTAAATCTCTTTACTGCCTTCAGTAATTGTCAAGTCTGGCATCAAAGTATTTAAATATTATTCATTGTGATGCAGTTGCACCTGCACTTAATGTGCAGAAGCACATTGTACTTGTGCTTTACCTAATGGCTAACACATTTGTAGCAATTAGGTTGACCATGTAACTGCAATTGAGGAAGGTTATTATAATGTGTTGTCGTTATTCTCTGATAGCCACTGTAAACCACATAAAAATAAAAGTCACAGATTACTGAAACATTTATCATCAGCATTGCTAGATAAAGAGGAAAAGTGATGTATTCACTTTTTGTGTTGATGTTTATGTGGTAAAAGACTAAAAAGATACAGCAAAAGTAGTATTATTAACAACAAAGACAGCAACAGGTGAATGTTTTGTTAGAAAGTTAAATTAGCACTGGCAGGAATATATAGTATGGAAATATGTTGTCTAGTAACATTTTCAGTCAGTTTATCTTATTCTTATATCACAATCAGAAGGCTGAGCCATAGCAATGCAAACTACTATAATAAAAGAATGAACCAAAGTAGAATGCATTCACCAAAAGTTTGAATCAAAATCAGTGAAAATATTTTTTAGATGTGAAATAGGGTATTCCTTCCTTCCTTGTTAAGATCTCTTAGTTTTCCATTGTTCTGTGCTACATACTTTAGTTTGGAACATAAGTAAAAATGAAAACACTGTCAAGAGATATTAAAAAGTACAAAAGAATATTTCTGGCTTTCCTACACATACAGAAACACTTCGGATAATTTGAATAAGTTTCAGATAAGCAGCCATATTTTTGGGTGCTCATTAGAGCTTGGTGAATAATTTATAACAAATAATTTAGTTGATGAATTTTAACTCTCTTCAGCTCACAAATTGTCCATGAACAGATTGTGATTTTCCTAAATTAGCTCATTATTCACAATCATCCAGTGAATAATTCCTGTGACTAATTCTCTGTAGCTAGTCTGTGGCCAGTTGCTGTAAGCAGTTAACTTTCAAGCTGTTTTGGTCTGACATATAAATCCTTTAGAATATTTCTGCTTAACCAAAAAGTTTGAAGTCAAAGCATCAGGAATAATCATAATAAAAATAATAATAATAATAATAATAGCAATAATATAAGATTCATGCGCTTTCCACCCTGCTTCAGTTCTGTGTACATCACTGTAATATTTAAGAGATGTTCTGAAAAATAGAATTAATTTTCTTATACATCCAAAGGGAGACTAATCCTCATACAGTCAAAAGATCTTGAAAAGTTTCTGAAAATTTTCATTCCTTGGCTGCCTTTAATTCAGTGTTTTCCCATTCAATATAAGTGGGCTACATCAGAGACAATCATCATGACAT
The DNA here is from genome assembly GCA_013399945.1 of Ploceus nigricollis. Classification (NCBI taxonomy): domain Eukaryota; kingdom Metazoa; phylum Chordata; class Aves; order Passeriformes; family Ploceidae; genus Ploceus; species Ploceus nigricollis. The sequence continues at coordinate 803,083 of VXBC01010446.1, read as the reverse complement.
TTGAAAGCAAAGTGATTATACTTGCAGTAGCAGAATTTTTTTTTACATTTTTAAGGATGGAGTAATTTTCCAAGTTCAAATAATAAATGGTATAAAAAGTTTTTGAGTTTTACTTGTCTTTTGTAATCTTGATCTTATATTTTGTCATATAAGGCCAAAGCTAAATGAAGAATTCATTTTAAATTTTGAAAAAAAAAATTAGGTTGGGACATAAATCACTTATTTTGGGACTAAGAGAGGAGGAGCAGATGTATACTTCTTACTTATGGCCTTGTATTTTCTTTGTATTCTCAATTCTCAATAAAAATGTTTAAATTAAGCCTTTTAGTTTTATGAGTACTTGAAAGTACTTAAGTAAATATTATTATTCTAATATTTACTTAAGCTGATGGAAAAAACTATTTTTTTCATTATATTCTTTGTTCTTATTTCTGTTATTCCTTTATAACTATTTTGAATGCTTTGTCAAAATGTTGTCACATATCAGTATTTTCTTAACGAGGAGAAATGATGAAAAAACTAAGATATTTTTTAAATGAATCAGAATTTCTCTTTATTTGCAATGAATGTTCAAGATGTATTCTCTAAACACAGCAAGAGGGAATAATCAAGCAAGAGGGAATAGTTCCACAGCAAGAGGACTGTAAGCAAGTAATCCACCAAAATCCCTCTTTCTTACCTTCTTTCAGGATCACTGATTGTTTTGATTCTTCCTTACCGCATTTTGTATTCACTTTTGTCTCCAAGACACCAATAAAAATTATCATTTTTCAGATACTAGAACCTTAACTTGCTATGTGTTTACCCTGGAGAAATGGCAGAGTTCAGAAGATTGCAGTTGTATTCAAGTCTCTGTTCTCTCGATCTCAAATTGGTTGGGATGTTGCATTACATGGAAAAGTTTAATTAATGAAGACTTCTTAAATAAGTTAGCTGTTTGGAAATTACTGCACCCTGTAGCAGTCCACACCTCTATTAGACTTTTCCAAGGTTTGGTTCCTGCAATCCACTGGGCTTTTATTTGACTAACAATTGCAAGATCGTTTTCAGTTTTAAGTGATATTTTGCATATAACAGGCTCTCCAACCATTGCAATATTTAACACAGAATCACCTAAGCATGCTAAACTGTATGTATAAAAATGTACGTATCAATTTGCACATATTTATTTTCACATCCAACAAGTTTGTGTTGTACAGTAGTTCATAGTCCATATCTACCATCTTCAGAAAACTCAGACAATGGTGCAACTTTCACTGTCATTTCCTATTACCTCCAAGTGCTTATTTTCTTTTCCTTGAAGAACCCCTATGATGTTTTCAGTACCTAATATTACTTCTAGTAAAAGGTATATTTTAGCATATGTTATCAATTGGAAATTTTCTTTAAGTTTTTGCACAAAGCTTTCATGAAATCCTTTATCCAAAAAAAGAGTTTGTTTTTTTTTCAGAAAAGCATCAGCAATCCTAGAAAAACCTGAATCACTAAATAAATAAATAAATAAGATCAGTCATTAACAAGGCCTATAAAATAATTATATTAAGATGAATTTTCCAGAAATCATGCTAAGCTAATTTTCTTGAAATAAATTATCCAAATTTTATGTTTCATGTTGAATATTTTATTTCATAATTATTAGTCTTCTTATCTATATTTCTATGAGACATGTCCCCTAGGTTCCTAAGCTGAAAATAATGTCTAAAATCTTTTTTTTGGTGAGAATTCTGGTGCGGGATCCTGAATTGCAATGGTGTGAATGGTGAAGACCCAGATTTCTGTATAGGTTATGTTCAGAACTCTGTTCTCCTAAAGAATAGAAATTCCACTTAGTNCATACTTTAGTTTGGAACATAAGTAAAAATGAAAACACTGTCAAGAGATATTAAAAAGTACAAAAGAATATTTCTGGCTTTCCTACACATACAGAAACACTTCGGATAATTTGAATAAGTTTCAGATAAGCAGCCATATTTTTGGGTGCTCATTAGAGCTTGGTGAATAATTTATAACAAATAATTTAGTTGATGAATTTTAACTCTCTTCAGCTCACAAATTGTCCATGAACAGATTGTGATTTTCCTAAATTAGCTCATTATTCACAATCATCCAGTGAATAATTCCTGTGACTAATTCTCTGTAGCTAGTCTGTGGCCAGTTGCTGTAAGCAGTTAACTTTCAAGCTGTTTTGGTCTGACATATAAATCCTTTAGAATATTTCTGCTTAACCAAAAAGTTTGAAGTCAAAGCATCAGGAATAATCNTAAGAGAGGAGGAGCAGATGTATACTTCTTACTTATGGCCTTGTATTTTCTTTGTATTCTCAATTCTCAATAAAAATGTTTAAATTAAGCCTTTTAGTTTTATGAGTACTTGAAAGTACTTAAGTAAATATTATTATTCTAATATTTACTTAAGCTGATGGAAAAAACTATTTTTTTCATTATATTCTTTGTTCTTATTTCTGTTATTCCTTTATAACTATTTTGAATGCTTTGTCAAAATGTTGTCACATATCAGTATTTTCTTAACGAGGAGAAATGATGAAAAAACTAAGATATTTTTTAAATGAATCAGAATTTCTCTTTATTTGCAATGAATGTTCAAGATGTATTCTCTAAACACAGCAAGAGGGAATAATCAAGCAAGAGGGAATAGTTCCACAGCAAGAGGACTGTAAGCAAGTAATCCACCAAAATCCCTCTTTCTTACCTTCTTTCAGGATCACTGATTGTTTTGATTCTTCCTTACCGCATTTTGTATTCACTTTTGTCTCCAAGACACCAATAAAAATTATCATTTTTCAGATACTAGAACCTTAACTTGCTATGTGTTTACCCTGGAGAAATGGCAGAGTTCAGAAGATTGCAGTTGTATTCAAGTCTCTGTTCTCTCGATCTCAAATTGGTTGGGATGTTGCATTACATGGAAAAGTTTAATTAATGAAGACTTCTTAAATAAGTTAGCTGTTTGGAAATTACTGCACCCTGTAGCAGTCCACACCTCTATTAGACTTTTCCAAGGTTTGGTTCCTGCAATCCACTGGGCTTTTATTTGACTAACAATTGCAAGATCGTTTTCAGTTTTAAGTGATATTTTGCATATAACAGGCTCTCCAACCATTGCAATATTTAACACAGAATCACCTAAGCATGCTAAACTGTATGTATAAAAATGTACGTATCAATTTGCACATATTTATTTTCACATCCAACAAGTTTGTGTTGTACAGTAGTTCATAGTCCATATCTACCATCTTCAGAAAACTCAGACAATGGTGCAACTTTCACTGTCATTTCCTATTACCTCCAAGTGCTTATTTTCTTTTCCTTGAAGAACCCCTATGATGTTTTCAGTACCTAATATTACTTCTAGTAAAAGGTATATTTTAGCATATGTTATCAATTGGAAATTTTCTTTAAGTTTTTGCACAAAGCTTTCATGAAATCCTTTATCCAAAAAAAGAGTTTGTTTTTTTTTCAGAAAAGCATCAGCAATCCTAGAAAAACCTGAATCACTAAATAAATAAATAAATAAGATCAGTCATTAACAAGGCCTATAAAATAATTATATTAAGATGAATTTTCCAGAAATCATGCTAAGCTAATTTTCTTGAAATAAATTATCCAAATTTTATGTTTCATGTTGAATATTTTATTTCATAATTATTAGTCTTCTTATCTATATTTCTATGAGACATGTCCCCTAGGTTCCTAAGCTGAAAATAATGTCTAAAATCTTTTTTTTGGTGAGAATTCTGGTGCGGGATCCTGAATTGCAATGGTGTGAATGGTGAAGACCCAGATTTCTGTATAGGTTATGTTCAGAACTCTGTTCTCCTAAAGAATAGAAATTCCACTTAGTTGTGAATAAGTATATGGTGAGGGTCCTAAACCTTCACAGCTTGAAGGAAAGTGTATTAAGGTTGGGAGGTGGGGGAGAAAAAAGAAAAGATACAAGCCCATAGAGTCTTGGTGAGAGCAAAGCATATATATCCACTTAGAAATATGAGCCTATGGAGTCCCTCTATAAAGCTTACTTTATGTACAACTATTTCTTTAGCCTGAGAAAGGGCATATATTTTTAAAACATGCACTGAAGGGATGACAGGAAGTCAACGAGTTCTTAAGTAGTATACTTAAATAAGAATTTACATTCCCTGAAGTCAACAAATATTTCAAATAATGAATGAGTGCATATTCCACTCGTGTCTTATTGTAAAAGGGGGAGAATAGGACCATGAAGAAAAATTTGTTGTCAGGTTAGTTCCCAGGGCATGGAAATCAATGATTTGTTTTGTGCTTTTGCCTTGAATCTTTTAACAGAAGGATTTGCTTTCTCCCTGTGAATTGGAGTTAGATGGTATTATTGACATATCCACAGGAAAGCTGTAATTTAAAAAACGTATAGTACTTGGAAATGAGTTTATTTGGGGGAGCTTTTGAATGTCATGCAACATTTGAGACAGGTTGCTCATTTTAGGATGTAGAATTTCAAAACATGAAAACCTGGGAATAGGCATAATTTTGGGGGATTGGTTTGTTTGTTGGCTTCGGGGTTTGAGATTTTTTTGCAAAATGCACAATAGATCTCCTTTTTTTTCTTTCTTAAATTACTATGCCTAATAGTATTCAGCACACCTGTCCTCAGAAACTCTGGAAAGTAAAAAACTTACATTGCCCTTACCTTTCCTGCAGAAGATACACACATTGACCTGTATATGCAAGGTCGAGAGGTACTTCTGTGAGCCATTCCTCCTCTGGATCTTCTTGAGGGAACAATAGCAGCACTATAGGAACAATATACAGGTGAAGTACCATGGCAGAGCAAATATCTGTATAAGAGCAAGCAGTTTGCTTTCCTTCTCTGTTTTTCTCCCATGTAACTCTGAGAGAAAATTTGGTCATGTGGTCATTTAAATGAATTTCTATAGAAATGCGTATAGAGAGGCTAAGTTACTGGGTAAGAAATAATAAAATGTCCATCTAAGATGGTAGTATTTATTCCATTACGTACTAAGTATGTTGATTACCTTAAGAATCTCATAAATTTCACTTTATGTATCTGTGTAGAAATGGTTTCCTTTGTTTTCTTTTTTATTGGACAAATAACTTTGTCTTGAATAAAGAAACTTTTAATTTGCTTTCAGCAAAGTATTCCATAGAGATCAATGTAAATAAAGAAATCTTCATGAAACATTGATATATTTAAGCTGATTATATTTTTCACTGTTTGAAGCTGATTGAAGTTGTTTGAAGAAATCAATAATTCTGGGATTTATCTACAGTCTTTCTTTCAATTTTCCTCTGTTTTACCACAGAGTAAATGATAATAAGTGATACACAGAACTTGTTAACTCACTTATCAGTAGACTTAATTTTCTACTGTTGAAATGTTTAAAATTTCTACGGTGTTGTAAAATCAAAAAGCTAGAAATGAAAAATAAAGCCCACACGAAAAGAAAAAAAAACCCACACTAGTGTTTGCAGATTATGATTTCTATTTCATTGAATGAGTGAAAGAAATGAAGAGTAAATGAATAAAAAAAGGTTTGGTGGGTTGTTATTTTCTTTTGTCACCATTCAAACATGCCAGATTTGCAAGTAGCTTAAACAGTTCCAAATGAAGTTAAGTGCTAATTCTGTTTTGCTGAACTAATCATTACAGGTTTAGAAACATTTGGAGGTTTGCATATTATTTTAGATTATGGTGCTAAAACTAATGACACCAAACTTTCAGACTGGATGTTTTTTAGCAAGGACAAAAAAGCCGGAACTCTTTATAAGTTTTTTTTTCAAAGAAGAGAGGAAACAGGGAAACAGGAAAAGACACTTCATTGTGCCTGAATAAAGCATTTCAGAAGGAAATCTTTTGATAATGTCTACATTAATATTCTTAATATTCTGTAATAGATATACTTCATGTAACCCCTTCTCTTTCTATGATAACGAATCTTAATTCTGTATAACCTCCTATTCTACCACACTTTTACTTATCTATCTTGTTCTTCTCCAGTGGGTAGTAATTTTTACTAATGACCATCGGTTTCTGAGTAAGAACATAATTCATTTTGCATAGGACACTGAAGAACTATCAAATTGTAATGATTTTCAGTCACTGTGGACCTGGGCCAGATTCAAGCTTAGCGACTCAGTGATGAAAGCCCCTGACTACTATTAACAATTCCCTGAACTGTTCAGTGCCCATTAAATAAATGCACAATATATTTGTCATTTGGGCTCCTATCTCCTCATTCTAATTCTCAATGTCAGAAGCTGTTGGTCTAAAAATAAAATTCCATTTGCATCCATCAGGTAATTTTTGCTTTAGCTTCAATATTACCTTACTATGTCCACAGTTATGGTCACTTAACTTTTCCACTGAAAATGAGTGGTTGGAGGGTTCCTGTCTTCACTACTTTGTTCTAAATTCTAAGTGGTTTCTAGGTGTGATATTCCTTCCATGAGAAAACATATTACAAAAATAAAGAGAAAAACTAACAAAACCCACTTTTTTCTTACATTTTCCAGTAAGAATGATAGCAATAACAGTCCAAAATAATTACAGCCAAGGGATTATCTGATATTTCTTTTCATAGAATTATAGATTGTCCTGAGTTGGAAAGAACCCACAAAGATCATGAAGTCCAAGGAATTCTTGAGGGCCAGCAACCTTTTGTGAGCTCTATAAATAAAAAATATATGTTAGTTGTTTTAACTAACAATGGCACAAAAGTTGTTAGCAGATGCTTTTTTTTTTAAGTTTATATAAATTAAAATTTTAATTATTTAGGCCATTGTTTAATGACCATATAACTATAATATAATTATCTAGTTATTTTTCCATATAAACTGAAATTCTTATTACAGAACCTGAAATCAAGTTATAAGTTAATTGCTTTTGAACTACTTGGTAACTTCAGGTATAATTGCTAAGTAATTTGCAAAATATGTAATTACCAAGGGCCATATGTTCCTATGTCTTGTGTTCTTCTCAATGTAGAAGTGTGCCACAAAAGTGACTGAGAACACCTAAAACAGGGTAAAAATACATCAGCAGTATTAATATTAAAGTACCATGAAGAGAATCCACAATACTTAAGCACAATCCACACTACTTTCACTGATAAGCAACAGCAGTCATTGCTATTGGAAAGGTGGGAGGAGCTAGCTAGGAAGTATTTTGTACCATATGTCTGCTTCACAACCCACTGAAGAAGTGTCAGAAGAACATTGCAAGTTAATATTGCCTGAGACAGTGATAACTTACAATACACTGACAACACAGATTGCAGATGGCCAAATTACCACTACAAACACCTTCTGGCACCTGACAGCTCACCAGATGCTGGTGGGTGTCATTTGCTACTTAATCATGTACCTGAGGAGAGATTATAGAGATCCTATCCAGGATCCTGTGGTATCCATGTTGGTAAACAATCAATGGTCCTGATGTAGGAATTCATCACAGTGCCAGTGTAAATAGTGTAATGTATGTGTGTGGATACCCTGATGAATTTCCTTTACTGCCTTACAGAGCAAATGCCAAGTCTGACTCAACTGATTGCTTTGCATTGGTAATCTTATTAACAATAAGGTGAGAGAAAGCTCAAATAACAAACATATAAAGTTGCAGAAAAAGAAAATCAAAAGCTTCTCCCACATTGGTTTCTGGAAATATCCCTGTAAGTTGGAGAATTCTATTCCTTCTATCCAGAAACTGTCAGTGTATTTGCATGTGGCCATGTAATTGGAGTTGTTTGTCAGATTTAGATTTTTAATGCACACAAATTCTGACTACTGAATAAATATTCCTCTAAAAACCTGAGATTTAGAATAGTATCCAAAGTATCCTGGGAATTATGGAATTATCTGTGTTTGCTTTTCCTTTTCCATTTTAATACTTTATCCAACCTTGTAAAAATTATTTTAATCCTGTGTCCCAGTTGTGACCCTATTCAAGATTTTGTTCGCCTTTAGCCATAAAATAAAATTAAAAAAAAAGTTTCTGCAGACTTCATAAAAACCAAATCACATAGCAACAGATCACCAAGCTTTTAATGAACCTTAATGCTTTAAATATGTATTGTCTACTGACTTTATTTTATAGGTATTTACAAAAACTATTTTAACACATGTTTTAAAAGCCTTCAAAATTATTATTCATCTTTCAGGGCAGTAATGCATAATGAACTCTCAAGAATATAATCATATACCTTTTTGTCAGTTGCAATCTCTGTTTCCTTCTCGGTTTCCTAAGTTGCTACTGCATTCTTTTCATTTACATTGTACAGAACATGGGAAAGCTGGGATCCTAGAATTGATGTTTTACTAGCTGACAGATGAGAAATTAGGAACAAAAGTTGTAACAAGTCATGTATAGAATATGACTTATATTTATTTTGTTATAGTATAGTAAATAGACCCCAGTAAAACAGCCTGAAAGATGAAAAAAAACAGAAAGAAGTCTCAAATGATAGCCAGATTTAAAAAGTGGGAAGGTTGGTGTCATAGCAGACACGACAGAACCTCTAACTGGACATCAGATACTGATTTTACTTAGCAAAAGGGAACCTGTATAGAATAAAAGATGAGGGTATGGGAGTGGAAATAAAAATGGAAGAAAGGGCTCATATAGTAACAACAAGAAACTGCACTGAAGCTGAGAAAGAGCATAAGGACCCAGACTCCACTGCAACTACACACGAGATTTAAATAGCTTTGTTTATTTGTAGCTTTTCATATTTAAATTCTTCACAAATTTAGTACAACCTGTACTTTTATGTATTAAAATCATGCACCTAGTGACTGCTGACCCAGTGTCACTGAATTTGCTCTTCAGGCTACCATTTTTAACTGAAATCATGATGTATTCTCCTTGTGAAAATGTACTTGCCTAGCTATTTTAAGTTACCAATAGCTGAATGTACCAGTGAAGTGAATGGTGAGTGGATTGAGTGTTGCCTCAGTCAGCTGGTGTTTATTAGGTGACAGGTTGTCTGCCAGACCGTCAGGGCTGGCCCAGTTGGCGATTGGTGAGCTTTTGTGCAATTGACTGCCCACGTTACTGGTAGTGCTCGATTGATGTATATCAAAAGTTAGCCCAAATCTTTTGTCAGAGTAACTAAGTTTTGTAAGCATATGTTTAATTACATAGAAGGCCACACAACATAAAGGTGATTACAATTCTCACGTAAAATTCAGTGAAATATTCTAAAGTCATGAGCAGGAGAAAAAATTAAGAGGAAAATATATTTAGTCATGGATCTGCACCTTAGATATTTCATGCTCTTTCTGTCAGCTCATTTTTAATTCATCTAGAACTAAAACTTGTACAAAATGCAGTAAAGAACATCTGGAGTGTGGGACAGATTCCATTTGAAGAAAAAACTGATATTACAATTGCTCATCTTCTGAAGAAGGTAAATGAAAAGAGTGGAGATAATCTAATCAAGAATGGCACTGAGAAGATGAATTTGAAATAACCATTCTGAATTTCTGATAACTGTAGAACTAGGAATACTGTGTAGAGTTTTTAGTCAGAATGCTTAGAAACACTTTCTGCAAAATCCTGCAATTTAATTATAACATTTACTTTCCAAAGAAATAGAAAATATTCTTGAGTTCAGTAGGGAGATAAAAAAATAGCTGAGAGATCAGTCTACAGATTACACACTAACATCCAGATGAATCTTTGGTCTTCTGAAGTTCCTACATCACTGATTGCAAAAAGTAAATAGAGGGAAACCATCATTTAATATTTGCGCTGCTCCTTTCACCCTTTAATCACCTGTTCCAAGCTGCTGCTGGATATGTTATACTTGGCTAGGAGCCTCAGCCTCATCCAGTACAGGTGTTCTTACATTCTTTTGTATTTACATACATGGGTGGTGTTGAATAATGAGTAACAAGGGGAAAAATATATGGTAGAACTCAGCAGATGTCCATATTTAAAGTGATTGCTCATGAACTGTTAGCAGAGTCATAGTATCTAAGGCCTGGAATATAATTCTATAGAGCTGAGAAACCAAAACCAGTTTTTCACAAAATCTCTATTGCTATTATTAACCAATAAATGATGATGATGATGATGATGATGATGATGATGATGATGATGATGATGATGATGATGATGATGGTAATGGTTATGATGTGTAAAGATGTCTTCTCCCATGACATGATACATTTCACAATTGTTTTTTAATAGTTGACCACATAATAGTGTACCAAAAAAAATACTGGGTTTGTTTTTTATTATGTGGCCTTATCTAATGTAGATAGTGCACTTTTATAGATTACATTTGCTTGAATCTGATTCAGAGTAAGTGTGTGTTAGGCTGTTGCAGTGCATTTGTCTGAACAAGGTAGAGAACCTTCATAGAGTAACAGAAAGGCTGAAGCTGGAAAGGACCTCTGGAAGTCATCTGGTCCAACTCTCCTGTTCAAGCAGGGCCACCTAGATCTGGGTGCTCAAGACCATGTCCAGACAGATTTTCAACATCTCCAAGTAGGAAGACTCCATAAGTCTTTGCAAAACCTGTGCCAGCCCTCTTGTCTCTGTCAGAGACAAGTTTTAAAATGTGTTTTCTGGTGTTCTGTGTTTCAGTTTGGACCCATTGCCTCTGGTTCTGTCACTGGGCACCACTAAAGAGAGCCTGACTCTTGTTTTCATACTTCATTCAGGTATTTATAAATATTGATAATATCCCCCAGAGAATTCACTTCTCCAGGCTGAAAAGGCCCCCTCAGAGTTTTCTTATATGTGAGCTATTCTTGTAGCCTTCGTACTCTCACCAGAATGTCCATGTCTCTTCTGTACTGAAGAGTCCAGACATGGGACCCCAAGTGTGGCCTCTCCAGTGTTCAATAAATGGGAAGGGTCATCTCCCCCCATTTGCTGGCAACACTTTGCCTAAGGCAGCCTGGGATGTCATTGAAATTCTTTTCAGCAATGCATATTGCTGGCTCATGTTTAACCTGGTGTCTACCAAGACGTACAGGGTGGATATTTTATTTCATTTCCCCGTTTTATTTCATCAGCAAACCTGCTGAGGTTTACTCTGTTTCATCATCCACATCAATAAAGATGTAACATACACTGGACCCAGTACTGATATCCCTAGGGCGAACCACTAGTCGCTTGCCTCCAACTGGACTCCCTATCACTGATTGCCACTCTCTAGGCCTGGCCACTCAGCTGTTTTTCTATCCCACCTCACGGTCTTCTCATGCAGCACATAAGCAGTCAGCTTGTCCATGGAAATCTTGTGGAAGTAGTGTCAAAGGCTTCACTGAAGTTCAGGTAGAAAATATCTACTGCTCTCCCCTCATATTCCAAGCCAGTCAAACCTTGTTTGTAGGTTACAGGACCAGTTGCAGAAATAAACAATTTGTAGTGGAACTGAAAAAACAGGTGGCTAATGCCTCTGATTTCCTTTTTTCTGGCTCTTTCTTCAAACCGATAAGCATTTAGTGGTTGGGTCTTATGGACTTTTTATTGTGCCAGATTATCCAGCTTTAAAGGGCAGAGTTTAAAAGCTCTAGTTTCTCTGACGGACAAAACTGACAGATTTCACAGCTCTGCAGTAAACCTTGTGAGACTTTTGCTGCTCTGTTCACCTGACACCATCCGCTGCATTCCTTCACAGCAGCAGAGCTCTGAATGCTACCACATTCTCTCTAACTCCCTCAGTGAAAACCAGTAAAAACAGTGAGCATTAAACCCATCATTTTTTATTCACTTAACAATCTTGTAATTGCAGTATTAAAATTATCATTATACCTACTGCCACTTCTTGACTATTAAATTTCGTTTCTTTCTTCTGCCTTCCTTTGTACATCTCCAACTATATTTTTTTCCGACTGGCTTTTTTTACATTTCACAGAATGAAATAAACAACCAAACAAGCAAACAAATATGTAAATAAATAAATCCGCATATTAGATAAAAATATAGTAATTACAATATTGTTTAGGTTTGAAGTGACCTATTAATTTAATCTAGTCTGACTCTCCCTGTTCAAAGCGCAGTCCTGCTAGAACAGGTTGTTTGGGACCACATCCAGTTAAGTTTTTTATTTTCTCCAAGGATAGGGACTTTGTACCCTGATTAGAATATTTGACCACGCTCACAAAAGTAAAAAAAATTTGTTTTTTATGTTCAGATGGAATTTTGTGTATTTTGATTGGTTTCCATTGCCTGTATTCTGTCAATAAGCACTACTGAGAAGTGTTGGGCTCCCTTTTCTTCATTCTCCTCCTTCAGATATACATATAACATTGATGAGACCTCCCTGAATCTTCTCCAGGCTGAAAAATCCTGTCTCCCTCAGCCTTTCCTTTTGTGAAAGGTGCTCCGATCACTAAATTAATTTTTCTGGAGCATTACTTGATCTGTTAAGTCTATGTCTTTCTTGTAGTGGGAGCTGAGAACTGAACACAATCCTGCAGGTGCAATCTTACTAGGACTGAACAGAGGGGAAGGATCACCTCAGTCAAATTGCTGGCAACACTCCTAGTGCAACTGAGGAGGTTGGTGGACTCCTTTGCTCTGAGGGTGCATTGCTGGCCTGTTGTCTACTAGAATCTGAAGTTCCTTTTTGGCAAAGCTGCTTTTCAGATGGTTTCACTCTTGCATAAACTGGTGTATCGACTTTTTCTTCCCCAGGTGCGGGATTTGGCATTTACCCTTGCTGACACCCACCCAGCCTACTGAGCTTCCTCTGAGTGGTGGCATAACTATACCTTGTATAAACCTCTCCACCTAGTTTTGTATTGTCTGCAGACTTGCTAAGACGTCATCCTTATCTGAGTCATTAATAAAGAAGTTGAAGAATATTAGAGCATGGACAGACAGACCTCTGAGCTAGACTGCTAGAAACTGCCTCCAACAGGTCTAGGTGTCATCAATCACAGTCCTCTAGGACCAATCATTCAGCTCATTTTTAACCCATCTCACTGTCCACTTACCTAAAGTTTACTTTGTCAGGGTTTCTGTGATGATGTTATGTGAAACAGTGTCAGAAGCTTTCTGAAGTCAGGGTAAACAATATCTGTTGCTCTGCTCTCATCCACCATCCATGAGATATTCCCATCATTGTAGAAATCTATCAAGTTGGTCCAGCATGATTTCACCCTTGAAAATCCATGCTAATTATTCCTAGCTTGCTCCTTGGCCTTCATGTGTCTAGAAAATCTTTCCAGGAGGTTTCTCTCCATCACCTTCAGAGTGACTAAGGTGATGCTGACTGGACTGTAGTTCCCCAAATCTTCCTTTTATCCTTCTTGAATATAGGAGTGATATTTTTTCTCTTCTAGTCTTCATGTACTTTTCCCAGACACCATGACTATTCAAAGGAATTCAAGAGTAGCCTTGCATTGGCGTCAGCCAGCTTCCATTAGTCTCCATTGCCTTCCGTACACATATTTTGTTTAAGTACTCTATGTCTTGGTCATCCTCTGCTAACAATAAATCTTCATATTTATCACAGTAGCAATAGCATAGATAAATCTGTGTGACCATTATAATATGGCAATATAATATTTACAATACAATATAATATTTACAAATACAATATAATATTTTCAACTCCTTTCTCCTTACCAATGCATATGTATCCTTTTGGTATTTCTTTCATAAAGGTAGAACTTCTGAGTTCTTTCCATTATCATAAACTATCACAAGATTATAAATATTCTTATTGTTCTTCTCATTTTCTTCTGAGAATGCCCATGCCTAAATTAGCAGCCTTGAAATTTCAACAGCTATTTTGATATTATCTAAATGCAATATGTTATAAAGAAGTTGAAATAAGTAAAACTTTTATGAAGCAGGAAACATGATGCCTGATATAGTGTCAGAAAGCGTCAAAGGTTGGGAAGAGTCTAGAGAAAAGCAAGAGGAGAGCAAGAAACAACTACTGCATTCAGAGTCAAAACCAAATCCAAAGATTTACATACCATAGCCAAGAGCTTTTGAATACATCTGGTATGCAACATCTGACCTGCTATGATTATGGCCAAATAGCTATCCCAAAGAAATCAATCTTTCTTTATTAGTGTGAAGTGTGGCAGGTGTTTAATTCACTACAGTTCTCTAATCAGAGACCAGAAAATATTTTTTTCTAGTAATTGGTACTCAGCGTTTTCAGTTATGATCAAAGCTCTGTTATCTGTATTCCTTGCCTATTGGACATAGTATGTTACTTTTGTGGAAATTTGTGTCAAAAATAAAATTTTAAAAAAGCTAGAAAATAATATTTTGCCACTTTCTAGCTCTGTTAGTTAACTAAATTAATATTTCTAATTACACTCTGACTCCTATCTCATGCTCAGATGACATAGACTTCACTGAGTTTTTGATTTCTTTGACAAAATGAGTGATTTTCCTGTGAAAGGATTTTGATGCTTAATAAATTCAGAGACTTCTAAAGCAAAGGCAACAAAATTTTTCCAGGAACAAAAGCACTATAATAATATGATATAGTACAGTCACCTTTTAAAAAAAAACCCTATCTTGCAAGATTTCATTGTCTCATATACAAACTCATGTTTATAGTATTGTGTCAAAAAAAAATTACAAATCACTTCTGAACTTTCCTTATTATATTTTGAATCAAAGCTGCCTATTACTATCCTGAATGCCCTACCTTCTACTGCACAGTTTTATATGCATTCCTTTGAAAGTCAAAAGGCATGAGGTGGATTCTATAATGATCATAAATCAACTGGAAAATCTGGAATTTTTTTTCAAACATACAGTCTTTATTTCTTTTGAAGGTGAATGAGGCAAAAAAAGCAAAGAGCTTGATTTTGTATCCCACATTACATTTTCTCTGAAACAGCATTTTTCCAATACAAACTAAGGAAGTAGTATCTTTAAGACTAGAAGATATATCAAATACTAAAAAAAATAAAATCCAAATTTTACTGTGATATCTTCATCATTGGAAGGTTCGAGTTAAAGTCTTCCTCAGTGTTTAATGAGTGCATTAAACCCTATGAAGCCTGAGATCTTTAAGGAATTTGTCCCTGAATCCTAGTTTGTCATTTTTCTGAGAAGACTCTCACTTCGGAGGGATTAATTTGGACTTGATTTATAAGGTGGTGTGATGAAAGAGGCTTGACAAAAAGATGAGTTGAGAAGTTAAGCCATTAGTCTCAAATTTCATCCTTGTCACTCCCTGCTCTAAAGAGCAGCTTTTACTTTCCAAAAGGTATTTTTTGCAGAATAATTCCATTTAGCTTTTCTTTAGTTTATAATTTCAAACGCAAGGCACTAACCTCTGAACAGATCTTTCTCTGTGACCTGTATTTTTTGTCTCTTTCACACTTATCTAAATTTGTGTCTCATACACATTTTCTGATACACCTTGGAAAACAGAGACTGCCAACCAACAGAAAAAGCAGAAGATAGTATCCCTGACAAAGTCTACCTCAATTGAAAGAATTTGGCTTGCTGCAACTTAAGGGGAGTAAGTCTGTGAGCATTTGGAATCCATTCTTAACACATATTAACTGCTAATCCTCAGTGGATGTTTACAGACCTCTTAATCTCTACAGAGGTATTTTCCTTTGCTACTTTCCCACTGTAGGAGAGCTTTAGGAATTAAAAGACCAGAATGCACTAATAATTGTTTGACCTTACTTTCCCTTTAGCAGGTATATGTTCTATTGTTTATGGTATATCTTCTATTGTTTACCTTCTGTGTGTCATATATGAGCTCAGTAAATTCCAGATGTTTTCAGAAATTGAATGTAGTCAAAAAAATTGTGGCTTTAGTATTCAAAGGTCACTGTTTCAGACATATTTATTTAGAGCTCATGTAAAACTTCTTGATTTTTCAGAAGTTGCCATGATCAACATTCTCTTATTGACTCATGTTTATGTGCTTAATATCCTGTTATGAAGGGAATCAGATCTTTAAAGGTAGATGTACATGTAAACCATTGTTAGAGCTCTGCTTCATGACACTCTTTGAGCAGTCCTGGGAACTTGGCTATGGTTGGAAACAGTTGAGCTGCCTTTCAAACCTACTGCCAGCATGTCATAGGAGGTTAAGTGTCTGAAGTTTCTGCTTCCAGACACTCCAGAACATTTTCTCTCACTTTCAGTTAATATTGCTGGCAGACACAGGAATGTGTGCGTCTAGTCACAGCTAGGGAATTGCTTATGAAGAATCCCAACATCCCCCACAAGACTGACTGTGCACAGCACATCCTAATGGGATCGAGTTGTGCTAGAGGCTGTGAAGACGTCCTGTTAATGTTAGTTAGTACCAGGTCCAAGTGGGGCTAAGCAGCAGGACATCAAATTCAGAGACAGAACTCTACAACATTTAATTTTAATTTGAGACCTACCTCTCATCTCACATCTCATTATGAAATAGGTGTCAAGAATTTAGGAAAAAATATAAAAAAAGGTTTAGGATATGATATCTCCCTGACTAATAGAACTTGAGACCTATCAGAAAATGCACAGTGCTTCATTTACAGCCTCTTCCCATTCCGCATGCAGGTGATGAAATCCCACTCAAAATAGTACATTTTTAACTCTATATACTGATCTTGACATCTTACATAGCATTTGAGGAAGCACTAAACCCTAGTCCTGCCTGAAAACAGAGCAATGCTCAATAACCCAAAAAGTCCATGTGAAAAGCTGGTGTTCAGCAGAGCCTGTGCAGGAATGTTGCTTGACAGGGGTGAGTGATTTCTCTTTGGCCTGTTTGCCCTGTGCACAAGCAATGACAATGTCAATGTTCACCTGTCAAGTGGAGTGTCCTTTACTTTCCTGCAGACTAATTTCCTTCAGACTTATGTATTTTTAAATTTATACGTGCATTCTGAACTCTGCGCTGTAGTTTCTATGTCTTAGTTCCTCGTATGCAAACTGGGATGAGAATGCATTGCTGTCCCTCAGAGGTATTTTGTGGATAAATACTATGAAGATTTAGAGGTGTTAAGACGTGGTTGTTTTGAAGGATTTGGTAGTAACTCTCTTATTTTGACCTTGTAAAAGAGGCAGGGTTGCCACACTGGTTTGGTAGTATAGAATAGTATTACTAATAGATTTTTATCTTGTTTTCTCATTCACTCGGAAAGGCTTCCACTTAGGAGATGTAAACAGCTTCTTCATGTTGCTAGTTTTCTTCCTAATATATTAACAAGATCAGAGCTTGAGAATATTAAAGCAAAAAAAAAAAAAAGCACCACTCTTCATTTGAATTTTTAAATTAATTCACTTTGACTGATTTTGAATCCCTATGGTGTGTGCTTTCCACGTATATTTTAGCAAATACGTTAACAGGAAGGCACATCCAGGAAAATAGGCAATTTTTAGGAATGGTTTTAGAATGTATAAGGAAAATGGATCAAAAATTCACAATTGTTCAAACAGGAAGCAATTCTACATTGGCTATAAATAGTATGCTTATCCAATAAGGGTACAGAATATATATGATATAAACTACTGAGATTATCTGTTAGATCTAGAGCACCTCATGAAAGTTGCTGTTGTATACTTCCCATGGCGTTCAGTACTTCAGGATTTTGGAAAATTGACAAAATATTTTATGAGATATCAATGACTACCTCTGGAAAAAAAGCATATATAATTTCTGCTTCAACTTAACTGACTACTAGGTAGTGTCAATGGCATCTACATCTATTTTAAGTCCTCTTTTTCATTCAGAGTCATAGACAATGACAACAGTATAAATGAGATTTGGATAATGGCACACAAAGCTTAAGTTAGTTCCTGAATCCTAGAAAGGGCTCAGGTGTGTTATACATTGAGAGTGGGTAAATTATACATTTATAGCCCTTTGAGGCCTGTATGCAAAATTGTTTCTAGTTTATTCAAAATTCATGCTATTCAGTTTTTGCTTATTCCAAGTGTGTTTAGTAAACAAGAGTCACTTGTGAATGATATATTCTAAAATCAAATTTAAGGGTAAACTTAATTATGTTCACAGATGGTGAAGCATAATTGATGACAGTATGTCAATGTAAACTGGAACTAGCTGTGTCTAAAAACATATCATCACTATCAACAACATAACATTATGAATATTTTAAATGACTACTTTATAAAAGAGATGAGCTGGTTAATTGTGGTTGCCTCCATACATGGCCTAGTATATGTCAACTATTTTTGTTTATGTGAGCTTCTATTTCATTTGTTGCTACACATCTTGCTTTTTATTATTGCTACAAAGAATCAACAGGGGAAATATTTTGGTAGCAAAAGGAAAATACATAGACTACACTTTTCATGAAACAATAATTGGGGCACTGCCACCTGAATTTCATGGGAATTTACTAAGAAAAATAGGAGAACATAAGATTCTTTCTGCTTGATTTACCATCACCAATAGTGGAATTCTATGGTTTTATTATTTCATTTGATAGAAGCCACTTCCCATTTGCATAAAACAGACCGAATCCAACTATAGAAGAGCATTGGCACCTTCAAAGAAAAGATAGAATATTTGCTCATTATATGACCACATTTCTTAAAGGTGAAATTGCATTTCAGTGCTCTGAACATTATGTGTGATTATCAGGTTTACATGTTTCCAAAAAAACTTTCCCTATATTATTCATTTATTATTAAGGTCTGAAACTTGGAAAGATATATTACTATTCAGTTTTGTTTTGTTTTCTTTGTTTTAAATATAGATTTATTTTCTATGGTGAATGTATTTTAGCCTTTGACAGAAGAATGGTAGAAGATGAGAACACTGATATTCAGATAGTCTTCTGTAGGACTAGTGGGGTGTGTGCATGGCCTAGCGTGCCTTGTCAAGGAACTTAAATGTCACCCTACCCTAACTTTCTAGGAATAGAATTAGAGTCTTAAATATACTTAATCTCAGATTATTCTTTTCTGCTTAGGAGATGCTTGAAAAAAAACAATTAGACATTTATGATATTTGTATAAAATCTCTTCTAAGTCAGAGAAATCAGAGGGGAAATAGAACCTGCTTATTATAAATTTTTTAAAAATATTATTATTATTATTATCATCATCATCAATTATTAAATCATTGCAATTGTGATGTTACTTTTTGACATTTTCTTGTATAAATAATTGAAAAATCAGTGATTTCCTCTGTAAGGAACCCATACAAGGGAAGTCCATAAGAGTGGCATAGAGTGGAAAATATGAAATATAAGAAAAAGACAAGGTTGTGCTCTTACCTTTGAAAATCTATCTATCTCCATCACTTCTCCCCAGGCTTCCTTATAATTGGACCTATTGTCAATACAAAAGATGTTTGTTAGTATTAAAGTGTCAGTGCTTTGGTGCTGTGTAGCTTTGAACCAGTTGTTGACGTTCCCAGGTGGACAGTAAGGCACGTGATGGGGAAAATGTTGCTGAGGAGGTGTTGTTTGTAAGCTGCTACCACCTTTGCAAGTTGTTACTAACAACTGATTAACATAGTGGCATTCCTCCACCCCTGCATTTCTGTTTGCTGGGGCATTATCTTCACTGACAATGAAACAGAAGATTTTTTGTAGATTCTCTGGCATACAGCAAGGCTTCAATAGTGGCCTTCTCCAAATGCAGAGGACACAGTGGGATTTGCCTGTGGTAGTTATGCATAAGTGTGCTTAGAAAAAGAATGTTTTAATTTAAATAGACTTTATTATTTTTTATTATTATTAATGCAAGCTTTTCTTTACATTATCCTTCTTTCCTGACAGAGGAAAATTTAGATTTCATGAAGCAATTACAAGAAACACTCAGGCAGAAATAGGTTAACAACAAAATGGAACAACTTTACAACACTGAATAACTAAATAATAAAACAGAAAATAAAATAAATGAATAAAACTTGTGCTATTAAAGTGTAGGAACTCTGGGAAAATCATTGAGGAAAACATTTCACTACAAGAAGAAATTCAATAGGCTAGTGCAATTTTCTCTGAAGAAACCATGCCCAATGAATGCTATGCCCATTAAAGCATATCCCTGAGACTTCTGTGAGTATAAGTTTATGCATCTTTGTTGAAATGGATTTTTTCTAGGGCTGCAGAATAGCAGCAGATCAAAGCATCTATCTCATATGTTCTACTGTGTTATGCTATGACTATATCCATTGTGATTTGAAAAATCCGTTATGAAATCTGTTTAAAACAAACAGGTCTAAGTCCATTTTTATTACCTTACATTACACATTTAATGGATATAATTGTTTGGTGCTAAGCTATGTCAGAAGTAGAGCAATAAGATTTGTTCTAAAGTAGAGGTTAAAGAATGTTTTCAAATGTTTATGGATGCATTGGATTTGAGTCAAGGTTTTGGTGGCAGGGGGAGTTGTAAGGTGTCCTCTATGAGAAAAGACCAGGAGCTGCCATCATGACCACTGCTGGCCAAAGCTGAGCTGGTGGCACTTTTATGATAACATATTTAATAGTAAAAATAGTAAAAATTATGCATATCAACAGTGAGAGAGAGGACTAAGAAAAATGTGATGGAAACAACCATCAAGGAGGAGGAAGAAAGTTCTCCAGGCACAAGAGCAGAGGCTCCCCTGCAGCTGGAGCCCACAGTGAAGACCATAGTGATGCAGATTGTCCCTCTGCAGGCAGCAGAGGACTGAAGTGAAACAGGTATCCACATTGCAGGTTGTGAAAGATCCCACACCAGAGCAGGTGGAGATGACCTGAAGAAAGCTGCAGCCTGAGGATGGCCCCCAGAGTGAGTTCCTGGCAGAGAGGAAAGCAGCCTATATTGGAGCAGGTTTTCTGTCAGGAGCTGTGGCTCTACAGGGGATCCATGCTCTAGCAGTCTGTTGCTGAAGGATTTTACCCATGGAGAGGACATATGCTGGAGCAGATAATTAAGACCTATAGCCTGTGGAATGACCTCACATGCAAACAGTGGACGAATGTGAAGAAGGAGCAACAGAGATGAAGTGTTACATGATCACATCCCCTGTACTCCATCCCACCTGTGTCACTCAAGGGGAGGGGGAAACAGAAGAGTCAGGAACAGGAAACTAAAGATAAGCTTGAGGACAAAGATTAGGAGTGAAGAGAAGGCATTGTTTGCATTGTCCTTGTTTTCTCACTATCCTGCTGTATTTATAATTGCAATATATTACATTAATTTCCCCAAACCACGACTGCTTTTCTGATGGTATTTGATAAGTGATCACCTGTTCTTTATCTCAGCCCACAAGCTTTTAATCTTATTTTTCCTATGGACCTTTCTTATGAAGACAGGGTGGGCCAGGTGGTGTTCTTCAACCTGGAGAAGAGAAGGCTTCAAGGAGATACTATAGAAGTCTTGCAGTATCTAAAGAGGCCTATAAGAGATCTAAAGAGAGACTTTTGACAAGGGGCTGTACTGGTAGGACAAGGTCTAATGGCTAAAAACTGAAAGAGCGTAGATTTATATTAGATATTAGAAAGAAATTCTTTATTTGTAAGACACTGGAAGAGGTTTCCCAGAGAAGCTGTGAATGACACATCCCTGGAAGTCTAGGTTGGATGGGGCTTTGAGCAACCTGACCTAGTGGAAGGTTACACCCCTGTCTATAGTGGGTAACATGATTTTTAAGGCCCCTTCCAACACAAACAGTTCTATGATTCTATGATTTTCTCCATGTCTGGCAGAGGAGAGGGAGTTAGAGATTGCCTTGGTGGTCAGCCAGCCAAGTTTAAGGAATGATGGATCATCTTTTGAAACTCATATCTCTGATACAAAGTATATGATCAAATAGTCTACTGTGGTTTTTCTTCACTGTCTCCGTAAATTCATGTCACATTATATATTGGGATTGTCTGAGTTACCTCTGGAGCTTCTCAGAACTCTATTGACTTTACAGGGCACCTACAGTGATGAGTTTTTAAATTATTGAAGTTGCAAAGAAAATTTGATGAGTCTTACAGTTTCTTTGTAGAAGTGAACAGAATCATTTTGATATTACTACTTTCTCTTAGGAGACTGTTGGACTTTAAATGGCTGTCTTCTAGTGGGTGCTGTAGTGTTTTAGTCTTTCAGATCTCTTTTATTTTTTTGCCTGACAGCTAAAGGCATTCTGATCATAATGTCAAGAGATGGGAATTTGAGTACCAGCATAACAACAATCAATTCAAACAGAAGTTTAGGGAAGAAAATTTCATACCTGTGTGTGAGACATCATATCCAACATTTGTGATAAGAATTTGAAGTAAAAAGTCAAGCTTATTTTATCTTTCACAACTGCTTCTGAATGTTTATTCATCAATGTGAGTTCACCTTGGAGCTATCTTTACTATCTTTATATCCAACAAGTTGAGTGCTCTATACTTTGTGTACTTCAGGCAAGGCACGAGAGACAATGTGGTCCACTACAGTTAGAACAGGGTTAGGAGTTCCTGACACCAAATTGCAGCTCTCTTAAAGGCTTGTTTTGTGTCCTGTAACAATACGCTTAACGTATTGTTAATATGTTAGGAATCAATAGGAATCTTCTCTGAAAAGGCTAGCAATAATATTTTCTCTATGAGGATCTATCACTTGCAATTTGCAAAGCATTCTGGAACGAAAAATTGATGCTTTAGCGTACAGTACTATGACAGTTAGCATTACTGCTAAAACTAGTAGTATTTCATCCCTTTTTGATGAATTCACTAACAGAAATCTGGATTTTGCTGAGATCTCACCTATCCAATTTTGTAGACTCTGAGGTGAGTGTCTGAATACTGGGAGAAATTTTCATTACTAGATTCTCATACTTAGGTGAAATTAGGTTATTCTATGCAAAACTTTTGAGTAAATTTAGGCAAGTTAAAAATGAAAAGAATAAACATACGAAGAAGTTCTTTAATGAATCATTATTTGTGATACTGTGGAAAAACAAAAAAGTTTTTGCAATGTGGGAAACTAAACAGGCAAATTTTAAAAAATGGTCCAAAATTTTATTAATTTTCTAATATTCTGTTGAATGATTTAAAAAAATACAGGTTCTGAAGTGCTCATTTTTCACCTTTGGTATCTGAGACAGCCAAATTTAATTTATAGCAGCGATTGACTTCAGCAATCCTGCTTCATTTACAAGCCATTATGTAATAGCTGTTATTTGATAAAGTGTCATTTCATGCTTTTCTGAGATAACTGGAGTAACTGGCAAAGAAAAGGGAGACAGAACAGTATCATCATATGTGATGAATACATTCTGTACCTTAAGCACAGAGATAGCAACAAGTAAAAGCACAGGAAGAAAGGTTTCTTTTCCAATTCCAGTAATTTAAATAGATTAATGTATTAGAATATTGTAACTGAAGCCTACCACCTAAATTCTAAGTCGATTATGAAATTTGGTGAAGACAGAATGTTTTGAACTCCTGAGTTTTCCTCCATTTTACGGGCATTGAATGTATAGACCTGGTCACTTCCTAGGATAACTTCGTTAGAAAATATTGTGTTTATACTACTAATTTCTGTCCTATACAAATCCCTTAGAAATTTACTAAGGAAACAATAACATTGCCAGCCAGTCGAGGGAGGGGATTATTTCAGTCTGGTTTGCAATGGTGCAGCCTTGTGTGCAGTTTTTGTCACCACAAATAAGAAAGATATGAAGCTATTAGAAAATCCAAAGGAGGGNCAGTATCATCATATGTGATGAATACATTCTGTACCTTAAGCACAGAGATAGCAACAAGTAAAAGCACAGGAAGAAAGGTTTCTTTTCCAATTCCAGTAATTTAAATAGATTAATGTATTAGAATATTGTAACTGAAGCCTACCACCTAAATTCTAAGTCGATTATGAAATTTGGTGAAGACAGAATGTTTTGAACTCCTGAGTTTTCCTCCATTTTACGGGCATTGAATGTATAGACCTGGTCACTTCCTAGGATAACTTCGTTAGAAAATATTGTGTTTATACTACTAATTTCTGTCCTATACAAATCCCTTAGAAATTTACTAAGGAAACAATAACATTGCCAGCCAGTCGAGGGAGGGGATTATTTCAGTCTGGTTTGCAATGGTGCAGCCTTGTGTGCAGTTTTTGTCACCACAAATAAGAAAGATATGAAGCTATTAGAAAATCCAAAGGAGGGCTACCAAGATGGTGAAGGGCCTTGAGGGGAAGCTGTATGAGGAACAGCTGAGGTCACTTGGTCTGTTCAGCCTGGAGAAGAGGAGACTCAGGGGAGACCTCACTGCAGTTACAGCTTCCTCATGAGGGGAAGAGGAGGGGCAGGCACTGATCCCTTCTCTGTGGTGACAGTGACAGGACCCAAGGAAATGGCCTGAAGTTGTATCAGGGGATATTTAGGCTGGATATTAAGAAAAGGTTTTTCATCCAGAGAGTGGCTGGGTGCGGGAACAGGCTCCCCACAGAAGTGGTCACAACCTGACAGAGCTCAAGAAGCATTTGGACAATCTGAAAAGTCCTCTCAGGTACATGGTGTGACCCTTGGATCCTCCGCAGGACCAGGAGTTGGACTCAGTGAGTATTTTGGGTCCCTTCCAATTTGACATATTCTGTGGTTCTGTGACTGTAATTAAAGATTTCTTTTGATTAAACTATATAATTTATTTTAAGCAAATTTCATCTATCCAATCAAAGACAAATACAATTTGCACAGTTTATCTTGTGCGACCTGCAACCAACTGACTTGCATGAATCCAGAATGAAATGGACAGTATTTCAACTAACAACCCTATCCCATCTTTTCTGGCAGATGCATTCTATTTTTCTGGTTCATCTATTACTGTTCTATTCTGAGTTCATGACTGCCTTTTATGTTCAATACAAAAGCTAATTATTGTGCTAAGCAGCTTTTCTAAAGGCTTTGCTGTTGCATCTTTGATGCTTCATGAACAGAATGGCAAATTAAAACATAGATAAATGATCTAAAATTGAAAACAATTGTTCTACTTATCATTTAATAATAGACACAAGGCTTTTTTAGGAGAACATATATATACAAAGACATTTACAAGTCTGCTATTCTACAACTCATGCATCACCTCCTCTCCAATTTTTTTGCAGTAATAGCTATGTAATGAGTCTGTTTAGGATACATCTTACTAAATGGTTCTAATCTATGTAGGTTCTCACTCCACACTCATCACCATAGTATCTGAGCAACTTCCAGTAGTGCATTAAGCAATGTGACTAACATCTGTCACATATTTTGGTCTCTCATCATTTCCCCAGGGGTAGATCTATGTGCAGTGAAGTGTTTTGTTTTGTATTTATTTATTTTTCAAGTGGTCCATGACTTGGGGTTTAATTAGTCCACAAAGTAAATATTACTGTGAATCAGAGAAAAATGTAAATAGGGAAATGCTTGTCCTGAACTGAGGTACTGAAATTAATATCCCAAATATTAAGGTATATCTCTTGATAATTTTTCACCTGCACATACCCAAACTTTTTTTTTTCTGCAGTATCTTAAGAAATTTTACAATATCTTTCTCCTAGAAGGGTATGAAACCAAATCTCTGACACTAAGCAAACCACAATATACACCCGGAGCTTTTGTATTTCACATCTGAAAGCTGATCTTGACAGTTTATTTGTGTCTTGCCTAAAAATAACTTGCAATAAACTTAAGCAGCTACTTTGATTATACTGCAAAGGTGGGGACCGAAGTCAGAACCTCACTGACAGAGTGTTTTATGTTTCTTTTCATCCAGGACCACATATAAACTTAACTATTGGCTTTCTCATTTGAAGACAATAAACGTAAAGCAGATGCCTGCAAGTAAGCATGTGTTTAAGTACTCTCTTGTTTCCATGAATCAGAGCATAAAGACAGTAAAAGACCTATTTAGATCCTTTATCCCATTTCTCAGACCATGTGCAGTTCACATATGCTTCCCTTATGGCAGATTTGATAGGATTTTTTTTTTCTTTTCCAGTTGTTTCAAGTGGTTCAAAGTAAGGTTCATTTGCTTCAAAGCACAATTGCATAGCTTAGCCAACCTTAGCTGACTGGCTATTCCCTCTGAGTTACTTATCCTTTTTTTGGTCTCTTAGTTTTCTTCAGTGATAAAGCAACAAATTCTCAAAACCATACATTATTTTTCCATCTCAGGGTGCAGAGGGAAGTTTAAAGTGAGGAGACACTTTGATGCATATGTTAGAAGGCTAAGCTCTTGGCATCATTCTATGTCACCAGGCGTCAGGCAGGGCAGGAGTTACCTTCAGTGCTGTGTGATTCCATGGTCTAATCAGGGTATCAAAGGATGTGAGTTAGAATTGCTCAGAACTGCCCTAAAGCCCACTAGACAGTGTGTTAACTGCTTTACTCTTGAGTGATAAAAACATTATTTGGTTTATGTATTTCATTTGTTTAAAAAAGAAAATATAATTTATTCCCTCCCTTTCCCCCAGCTAATCTGATATGTCATTTGCAGACGGCTTTCTCACCCCCATGTTCCCTCTTTTAAGTATTCTGAAGTCAAATATGGTGCTAATAACACGGAGGTTGTGGCTTCAATCCCTGTATGGGCCTTTCACTTTAGAGTAGGTCTTGATTAACCTTGCGGGTCCCTTCCAACTCAGAATACTCTGTGTGATTCTGTGTGAAAAATCTGATT
The DNA here is from genome assembly GCA_013399945.1 of Ploceus nigricollis. NCBI lineage: Eukaryota > Metazoa > Chordata > Aves > Passeriformes > Ploceidae > Ploceus > Ploceus nigricollis. The sequence goes on along the minus strand of VXBC01010446.1, from coordinate 776,531 downwards.
CTCTTCCTAAGTGCTATTGAGCCTTTGTGCTTTCTACACCATAGAAGAGCAAAATAAAGGGCAGAGACAGCTTTTAGTGTAATGCTTGTTTGAAAAGATATTTGGTAAATTTCTGGACATGCATGCAGCAAATTAAAATAGTGAAGAAAATAGAGTCTTTTGAATCTAATGATTATTTAAGATGTGCTCCATTGTACATACTAATAAAGCATCATCGTTTGTATTAATTTAAGTAAAATTTATGGCATCACTGATGATATTTATCAGCATGATATTGCTATGGAAATTTAGCTAATAAGAAAAATAATGAACTCCTGTGCAGTTTCAAATTGCTTAGTAGGAAAGATTTATTACAAAATTTCAAATTTGTTTTCAAGCAAGATAATGAAAAATGTATAAAATATTTTTATACTGATTTGTACATTTAGGCTTGAGTTATGTGTGTTGGAAAATCCAAACCTATTACTAGTTTATTTAAAGAGGTATAAAAGAACCAAAATTAATTAATGTCATTAATCAAAATAAACCGTGTAAGTAGAGATATCAAAGAAAGCCATCAAGAGCTGAAGCTGGGATACCTAAGAAATCTGGAGTGAATTAGACATGTTCAGGAAGGTGTCTACTTCAGCTGTCTTTACTACAGGTTTTTTCAAATGAAATCCAATTTGATCAAAGCTATCCAGAATGGCATTTTGACATAATGTGAAGTGCTTAAAAAAAGATGGAATTGGAATATTCCATAAGCATTGAAGGATACTGTCAGCTTGCCAGGATGAAGGACTCTAAGAAGTGGACGAAGGCCTCAAGAGAGTGACAGGACTCTGCTGAACACAACAGATGTACCATGTATACCTGTGAAGGGAGGGACACTAGAGAGGAAAAGAGAGCAAATCCTCAGAAACTCTTTGTGCAGTATAAATCTGTCATATAAAATAATCCCCATTTGTGTGTTAAGT
>VXBC01010446.1:761629-775497 GCA_013399945.1 Ploceus nigricollis | reverse complement strand
ATTTTTATAAAAGTACCAGCTTTGAGATGATTATTCACAGAGTTACGGTTGGTGAAAAAAGAAATAAATTCTTTTCAGTTCCTTGATCATGCTTAATCAAGCTTTAAACTCAATTGTGGTCTGCAGGGTTTTCACTAAGGGTTGATGTTGTGTAAGAAAAGTGTGTCTCTGGTGTAAAATTCAATATTATTTGAAAGTTCTTGGTTTGCTGGATGTGTCCTGCAATATTTATACTGTCACACAGTTCAAAATTAGTGTTATAACTTAATAAATGCAATGATGATGCACAACCTGAGGCTTTTCATCCAACCTTGTCCAAACAGAGCAAAGTAATATAAGAAAATATAAGTATTTATATTTACTGCATACTTTTACATTAAAACTACTGTATTTTTATTTATTTCAAAGTAGTTTACCAATATTTTGTTTTTTTGACTTAATCATGAGAAAATGAAAAGTTTTTGCTGCAATAATAGTCTCTTAGCAAATTTGCTACGCTTTCTTGAGTGATTATAATTCCACTAGAAGGGACCACAGGTCCTATGCTAGGGTCTAAATGTAATATTTTCCATACACACCTGACTTCTTGAATGTTACAGCAAAAATAAAGGTAGAATAATGAAGTTTAGATTTAGAGATTTAAAGCAACATCATTTTTAGCATAAAAGCCATTTCAACTACAAAAATTTTACACAGAAGGTCAGAAAAATTCAGGCTTGATCAGGAAAACAGAAAAAACCAAACCAAACCAAACCAACCAACCAAAAAAACAAAACTAAAACAAAACAAAACCAAAACCAAAAACAAAAAAAAAAAGAAAAAACAGTTTCATTTTCAGCATATAATAGATTCATAGAATATTGGGTTGGAACGTACTCTGAGGATCATTTGCTCCAACAATTACTGGCAAAAGCATGTGTAGGCAACATGGCCCACAGCCCTGTCCAGCTGAATCTGAAATGTCCTCTGTTGACGGAATCTACCACTTCCTTGGGGAGAGTATTCCAATGGCTCATTGTTCTCATTATGAAAATGTTCTTCTCGTATCCAATCAAAATCTCCACTGAAGTAAATGGTACCCATTACCACTCCTCTTTGCGCTGTAAAAAGGGAGTCCCGGCCTTCCCGGCCTTACATTTAGCCATCTTTTAAATATTGGAACATGATGATAAGATCTTCTTCAAACCTTCTTTTCTGTAGGCTGAACAAACCCAGTTCTCTCTGTGTTTCCTCCTGTCAGGCTTCCCAGTCCTTTTCATCATCTTTGGGGCTCTTCTTTGGACCAAGTCTTTTTTTTACAAGGCTATTTGCTTCAGCATTAGCTGAGCAAATTTGAAACCTCATTCTCAGTATTTGACTTAATAAAGTTGCAAAAATGCTGTCTCATGAAGATTCAGCATCAGAAAATGTTCCTGGCAAACAATTTTCTACTAGTCTGTATGTTCTCAGCTTCCATCTTTGGTACTGCTGGTATTGCTAGGATATGCAAGGATGCCTTTCTTATCTCAGGTAATGTTCTGCACTCCACTTTAAAGAGATCTCTGATGCCTTTCTATTTATACAATAAATCTTTCCTTCTATCTTGCACCTCAAAGGGTGAGGCTGACAAGAAATATTGTGTATGACTAAGTAATTTCATACCTCTAGGAGCTCATGACACATTCTCTGTACAAAACAACAACAACAAAACCGTAACAAAATTTAAAAAAAAGGAAAAACAAACCTTCTTTCCTCAGAAAACAGGTGTTTCTCTTATGAAAATACTTGACTGTTAGCAAGATACCCAGCAAACAGGAATTAAAACATTTGTTAAAGTTTATGCATTACTGTGCTAAACCGAGTGAGTTTCTTGACAATATTGTTGTATATAAAAAGGGATGCAATAAGACAGAGGTTGCAAGTATCTTATTTATTCTTTCCTGGAATATGCAAGGTTAGGGTAGTTTCCTTGAGATTCTGCCTGCTGTGGTCCTATCCTTTAGTGTTCCTGTAAAATAAGGAATAGATTGTATTTGTGTTCCCTTCCTTGTTCTGTTTGGCTCACCAAGTAAAATGACAATATGGGAACAAGCATCATCAAAACAATCCTAAAGCTGAAAAAAATCCACCCTATAAAAAGGGGTAACAGTAAGCACATTCTTCCTGCAAGGGATTCAGCTTCTCTAGAGAAAGCACCCATGGAGTGACCGCCTTCCTACCCACCCATGGAATGACCAGATGCATGACTCAGTTAAGTTCCAGATGGTATACCTTGGAAGGCATTGTCTTTCGAAGGCTCTGTATTTTGCCATTCTTCTTACACTCACTTGCCTTCCTATATTCATTTGCCATCCTTCCTTTTTCTTATACTGCTTTACTCTATCCCATCCTGTTAACCGGCTATTGGTGAAATATTTGGTGGAATGGTACTGCCTCTTACCGACTTGTATTTTGGATGACCCAAGTAGAAAACTTTGGATTTAGTGGTTGGTTAATTTTTTTTTTCCAGAATGGAGAACTTTGCACACAGTTTTATATAGCTATTGAATGAGCTAATTCTGGAAAAAGTTTATGAAGAACAATTCATTTAATACAACTCAGTACAGTATCAGAACTAACCAGACTGGCAAAGTTTACAAGTTGAGACACTGGACTATGTTATGACAGACACAGATTTTCTGGAGTAAGATACATTATGCCATAAGTTTGAAAAGTCTTTACAAATCCTGAATCACTGATATCTGTTTCATGCTCTGTCTCAGTAGCCAGCATTCTGTGGCATTCATCAGTATGCCTCTTCATAACATATTAGTCTTTACTGTTGCAAGAATGATAATCTTCATCCAATTCACTTGTGTGAATTTCTCCTGGGCATGGGTGCTTCTTTTCCTCTCTTTCCTATGTGCCAGGCTTCTTGCATATGTACTCAAATGTTACTGTGACACTGTGAAATTTGTTAGCTCACTCTGAAGAAAGATTTTGTGGATTTTCTCTGTGAAATTACTTCCACGTGCATGGATAGGTAGGTGGTTTTTTGGGGATTTTATTGTTTGTTTGTTTGTTTTGATTTTTTTTTTCGTGGATGCTTTTACTTCCCTATTGTCATGAGGAGCCGTTAGTGGTCCTGCTGAATTATGGCAAGGATCCAGTATAGATGCTGAAGTTTACAAAACCCAGGTGGCATGTTGACAGATGAATTGTGATGGCAGCTTGAGGGCTTGGTATATTAAACATGATGAGGGGGTGGGTGAGGAATGTGGGTCTCTGTGATTTGCACATCTTTCATCTGATCCCTTAAGCTTTCCAGGAGCAAAATTCATTAAGGAGATTAAGTGCAAGACCAAATGTCTGATGTGACAAGAGAGCACAGTTGAATTTTTTCCCATTTCCCCAGCTCTGACACCTCAATATTAAATTGATTAGGTCATAGAAATGGCCTTATAGAACTTGTGAAATATTTAAAGCTCCAGTTTGGTCACAGGGCAGTCAGTATTGACACATTCAGACAGCCTTCACAAGATCAGTCTGCACCTGCTACAGTACCACTTGTCTGGCTAACACAAAAGTTTGAAGGGTGCCTGTTTAAATGGCCTGTGTAGTACATGCTAGATAATTATCTCTTTAATCTGTTTGAAATAAGACTGTAGCACCTGATGCTGTACAAGTCTTGAGTCTTCTGAACCCCCTCAAGGCTGATTCCACACAGTTTGGTTCTAATTAGTGGATTAAAAGTAAATAAAACAGCAGGGATTTCAAAGTATTCTGCTCTTCCCTGTTTTATTTCACATGCACCTCAACTTAAATACAATTTGCATGATTTCACAACTCTAGACAGATACATCAAGTATGGAATAGGTTCAACTCTGCCTTGAAAATATTAGCAATGATGAGACCAATCTCTTATTTCTAGAAGGCAGTCTATAAGTCTGTGTTCTGTTTATACCTGCTTAGGATATACTTAATCTATATTTGTTCATCTGACTTTTTCACAGGCTAGGTAATGGAATGCATCGAGCTTGATCCTGAGCATGATATGTCATATTTCCCTCTTTCCTAATTGTACCCTCTACGAGTCTTTAACAAGGTACTGTATCTTTGAAGCAGGTTAGTTTCCTGGAGATAAAACAACTCTTCATATCTGTTCTGAAGGAAGAAATTATATAGACATGTTTCATCTGTATGGGAAGCACTATTATGTTAGGCTAGATATGCATGGCTTTTATGCAAGAATAATTGGAGATAAAAATCGTGTAAGAGCACTGACCATTTCAGATGTGAAAGAAAAAAAAACACATCAAAAGAAAAAAGAAACCTGTATTCTGTGGAAAACATGGTGGCAATGAATAGTTTCCAAGGTTGTTGGTTCATTCTAGTTTTCATTTATTAGAGGCTAAGATTCATTTGACTCAGGTTTAATAGATTTCTAACCACAGGAGCACAGAGGAATCACCTTCTGAGGCGCTTACTGAGGTCATCAGAGAGACCTTTGAAGAGGGTGTCTTAAATTACAAGTGCTACCTGCAGCACTGAAATCAAAAGGGTAGTAGTGAATGTGGATACTGAGAGGTTCTTATCAAAGCCAAGAGAAAGATGAAAGAGGGGACCAAAGACATTAACCTGTGTGACAGGAGAGCCTGCGACAATTGGGATGCTCAAGATTATATTGGCACATATTTAATAAACTATATTGTCATGTGAGGAGTAGTAAAACAGTTCAGCTTTACAAAGTGTGTGGCTTCAGTATCAAAGAAACATGGACCATTTGCTTTTTCTTTGGTATTGCATTGAAGACAAAAGGAAGAAAAAAGTGTTAGAGTAGTGTCAGTCTTATTTACATTCTTATTCTTTTATCATTAACCTACTCTTTGGAGCAGCCAGTGGGGTGCACTGCCTAGAATTTATTTCATAACTAGGATACAGTCACTGTGGAGGAAGAGAGTTTTCATTCCCTTTTTTGGCAGTATTTTATGTGATCTGCTCTTTGTTTGGTAAAATTATAAATCCTCTATGTTAGAATACTTTAAGTTATGATTTAGTTTTTAGCAATTTCTATTAGTTTGCCACTGCTTGTGTAAGACCTCTGAATGTTTCAAACATCATTTGAAATAAGAATCATTTGAAAAAAGAATAGACAACTTATAGAGATAGACTCAGACAATATACCTAAGTTATGAAAGAGGGACTTTCCATCTCTGAGTACAGAATACAAGCTGAGTGATTGGCTTCTGACACACTAACTAGTAGTCTGAGTAGTGAAAATATACGCCAATGAGGTTCAAGTGGGTTAGTGTCTTCTCCCAATGATATCATGCAGAGTGATATTTTCCCTTGCTTCACATGACACTTCAAATTCGAATAGCAGACGTATCTGTACCTGTGCAACCATTTATCTGGTGAACACATTAAACATTATTTTGGTTAATATCTATTTGGTATTTCTAAAAGTGTCCTTAACACTTTTAACAGTAACTACACTACTCAGACTTCTTGGTAGACAAAGTTCAGCTGTTAAGGGATTTCAGCTAAGGTATTTTAGAATTAAAATTCATTAATAGGATTATACCTTTTCTGTGTCTTTTTTAGTTGACAAGACTGATGGAGGCTAACTTATCTCCAGTAAAGAAACCTCACTGCCTCAGAAAACTAGCGCACCTTTTGTGCTGAAATCATAAACTTATTTGAATGCGATGGTATTTTCACACAACTGAAGTAATTCTGTTTCTTCAGTCACTTCATTCTCATGTCTAAGTAGTTTTATCAGGTTACTGAGCTAACAATAAAACTCATCTCTATACATCACTCATTTGTTACTGAATTGTCACAGTTAAAGGATTTATGTGATTATATGAACAAAAGTAGGAATCTGAGCAATGTTCTCTTTAAGATGCACCTTCTTTTGATTATTTTACTTTATTTTTTGAACAAACATCTATTTGCAGCCATGGTCATGTTTCTGATCTAAAGGGAAACTGCTATATCTTTAGCTAACTTGGAGAAAAAACACTAAGCACTACATATGAAGAAACAAAAAAAAAGGGTGATCACCTCTGTTCAGAAATGTAAATCACAAAATTAAAACACAACTATGTGCCCAAGTGAAGACTTATTTAGTTTGCTGGGCTAGCTTCTTAAAATGTTCCTACTCATGAACATGCATTAAAGCAAAATAATACTTTCTAGACAAATTTCTTATTAAATCGATGACACTGACAACCATGTTAAGGATTAAAAAGTACTTCTTATGAAATTTTAATTTCTAGAAACAGGTATAGTTGCAAAGAACTTCATATACTTACTTCAGTAACTTACTGACAATGATTTAAACCCCAATCATTTAAAAGCTCTGGGATGAACACTAGACCTCTAATTACTCTGGCCCTATTGTTTATTCGAAATAGAGAATAGTGAATCTTGTGAATTGTGATTGGCTAAAACTTATAGATTTATTTAATCTCTCACAACAGAGTCATCAACCCAAAAAAGTGGTGGTGACTATAATTAAATACTGATAGCAACCAGTCACAAATGATGTCTTCTAGGGCTCAGTTTTGGGGCTGGTTCTGTTTAATCTTTATCAATGACCTGTGTCTTGGTTTGGAAAGACAGGTGTCTGCTAAGGAAGGCAGGAGCCTCCCCTGAAATGGAAAAACGTAAACCCCCTCCCTCCGAATTGTTATAAAATTTGAAATTAAGGGGGACTCTCAGGCAAAAATATGGGAGCAGGAATAACAGTTCTTTATTAGGGAGGAAAAAAAAAAGAAATAAAATAAACAATGCAGTAAACCAAAAACAACACTGACAAAATCAGAATACAACCTGACACCCTGTTGGTCATGGTGTTGGTAGCAGTCCAATTGGAGTTGTGGCTGCAGTCCTCCTGGAGTGTCAGGTGTGGTTCTGTTGGAGCAGTGGTCCTGTAGAAAAGGGTGTAGTCTTCCTCTGATCCTGTGAAAGAGGCAGCTGTGCCTCTGGGAATCCAATGGAGAAAAAGCTGTGCTGGTATGCCAGAATCTCAAGATTATATCCAGGTGGGAATGCTTGGCTCCTCCCTCTGGGCGGAGCATCTCACATTGGGATGCTATAGTTCTTATCAGTTCTTATCAGTCATGCAGTGACATTCAATAGCCCATTATCAGCAGATGTCTCCCCGAGGGAGGATTGATTGTGGAAGAGATAAGGAAAACTGCCCACTTAACAGAAGACAACTGCCATACAGATGACAAATAGAATACATCTTGCTTTTTCAATCTGGGACAACCTGGAAGAGGGGATTGAGTGGACCTTCAATACTTTTGCAGATGACACCAGTTTGGGTGGGAATGTTGATCTGCTGGAGGGTAGAAAGGTTCTACAGAGGGATCAGGCAGGCTTGATCAATGCATCAAGGACAGCAAAAAACTAGTGTTGTTTAACCTGGAGAAAAGGACGCTGAAGTGAGACTTTAATGCTCTTTGCACCGCAACCTGAAAGGAGGTTGTAACAAGGTGGTGTTGGGCTCTTCTGCTAAGTAACAAGTAATAGGACAAGAGGAAATGGTCTCAAATTGCATCAGGGTAGTTTTAGTTTGGATATTAGGAAACGCTATTTTCCTCCAAGGATTGCCAAGCACTGGAACAAGCTGCTCATGGAAATCACTGAGTTGCCATCTTTGGAGGTTTTTAAAAGATGTAAAGACATGGTCGTCCAGGACATGGTTTAGTGGTGGACTTGGCACTGTTAGATTAATAGCTGGATTTGATGTCCTTAAAGGAACTTTCCAACTTACATGATCCTATGTTTCTAAGATTTAATATTTCTCATATATGTTACACTTCCAACATTTCCACTGGCCGTAGTGGAAGTTTGGAAACCTATCTCATGTGTAAATATGAATATGAAAGTGTCTTGAACTTAATCCCACCCAAAGAGACTTAAATTATATAGTCCCCAGCTACTTTGCAACTTCAAACTGTCTCAAGAAGAAGAAAACATAGCTGAGAAACCAGGAAGCAAAATCACTTGAAAAAACAATTCCAAATAAAGACCATTTTAGCAATTAATGCTTCTTTAGAAATCTGAGTCACTAATCTTTGTTTACCTTGATTTATTAAAGAAATATGGATACTGGCCTAGTACCAATATCCAACTGAGACGGACAAAAACTCTCTAACAGTTTAAAGTTAGAAAGTGTATGTTTATTACGACGCCGGGCGGCATGCGGGATAGCTCCCCAAATACACACCGCACCTCTCAGGTGGTTACAGAGTTCTTTTATCCATGCAAGTATTGAATACCCAAAATACAAATACATATTCATAATTTTGGTACATCCCATTCCTTGCTCCGTATGCTAATCAGTTCAAAAGCTATTAAGCATGCGTAGTTTGTTCCTTGAAATGGGTCGGTGGTCCCTTTCATGGGGAGGGGTCCCAAAATGAGGAAGTAAATGAAGTCTTCCTCATTCTGACCTTTCTACCTTTTCAATGCAAATATGACAAATGAACTCTTGGTAGGACTCCAATTCCCTATCTTCAATTGGTTTCGGAGCAGAGGAGGCCCACAATTGTCTTATGTTCCTAAAAGCTATTTGTCAGTTTCTGCATCCTTCATTATAAACCCAGCTAACCAAACATTGTGTTGACAAGCAATCAATTATTAGTTAACTACTAACTCTTAACTTCTTCAAGGCCTACCCATTCATTTTAATTAACTCCAATAAGGCTTATATCTAACTAAAATCTTAGCTCCTTTAAAATCTCTAAATTTCTTAAAGTTTATGTTTCAACCTTTAAAAACACATGTACATGCCCCCTGTGCAGCAGTCTTTATTAATGTGTTTGCAGTGCTTTGTTGGCTAAAGCCTTCATTCAAATATGGTACTTCCACTTGCAAAACAAAGACAGAATTTGAACTACTGCAGCCTTTTCTGTTATGTTTGTTTATGCAGAATCTGAAGGCAGGCCTCCTCTGTCTAAATGTCGACATCGCCTTCTGAATATCTATGCCAAAACTAATTTCCCCAAGCATTCTTAATATATTCCTTTATGCTCCTAGAGAGAGAGAGAAGGAGCCAACTGTAGGGAACAATTAATCTCAGCTTAAAATAGAACGAACAAATTGCTTCCTAAAAATGCCTCTTTGCTTCACTTGGAGGAACTATAAAGAGATTTTAGGGAGTGTGTCTCAGATGTAGACTTCCACATTATAGACAACTCAAGTTAGGTGAGATGATTTTCACTCTAAGTATCAATATAAATAGCTGCATCATCATTTACATGAATAGCTGTGTGCAAGGAGCCAGTATACTTAAGTTTAGGTACACTAAAGACCTGCATAATGAAATTACAGCATTTAGATGAGAAAGTTATGGCAATTTCATAGCAAAGCAACTTTCTAAATTACTTTGATGTAAAGTAGTAAAAGTACAGGTTTGGTTCCAACCCTGGATTTTTTTCTTTCACAATCCACAGTGTTTATAGCTCTCATGGAGAAAGATAAGGGTGGAATGTCAGTTCAGTGACTTTTCAGAATTTAATAGCCACTCAGTCCTAATCTTCAGATAAATATATACATGTTTCACATTCCAAGACAATACTTACTGCAGTGCAGAGACCTCATCTATAAATCTTTAATTACTTAAAATGAAGGCTTTGAGAAGATATTAGAGGTGTAATCAAAGACAGAAGTGGAACTGATAACATTGAAAGCACAAAATTATTGGTTTTTTAGAAATATTGAACAGTTATGATTATCTGAATTCTTTCAAATTTTTTAATAATTTCTGAATATCCTGTGTGTTAAACTTTCTCCTGCCCCCCATCAACCTTCTTTCTCTCTTTCCCTCCCTCCCAGAATTTTTTTTTTACTCTATAGAATTCGTTGAAGATCAAAGAGTCATAGAATGGTTTGGGGTGAAATGGACCCCATTTATTTCTAATTCCCCTGGGCAAGGAAGACCATCCACTTGACCATGTTGCTCAAAGCCCCATCCAGCCTGTCTTGAATACTCCCAGAAATGGGTTTTTATCTTGGGTTTGCATGGCAAGAGTTTGGTAGCAGGGGGGTGCTACAGGAGTGACTTCTGACAGAAGTTTCTCCCATGTGTGGCAGAGCCAATGCCAGCAGGCTCCAAGACAGAGCCACCACTGGCCAAGGCCAAGCCAATCAGAGATGTAGTAATGCCTCTGTGATGACATATTTAAGAGTGGAAAAAGTTATTGGGTAGAAGCAATTGCAGCAGAGAAGAGAGTAGTGAGAATATATGAAAGAAAAGACTTTGTAAACACCAAGGTGAATGAAACAGGAGAGAGAGAACAGTGCTCCTGGTGCTGGAGCTGAGATTGTCTGTGGTGCAGACAGTGGTGAGGCAGAAGGTGCCCATGCAGAACATGGAGGTCCATGTGGGACCAGAGATGCACCTTCAGACCATGCAGGAGACCCAAAAGTGTAGCATGCTGTAGCAGGTGGATGCTCGAAAGAAAGCTGCGACCCCATGGGAACTCCATGTTAGGGAAGTTTCCCTGCAGGACCTGCAGGACTATGGGGAGAGCGTTTGGAGCAGTTTTGCTCGTAGGACTTGTAACCCTGTGAGTGACCCACATTGCAGCACCTGTTCTTGAAGGATTGAACCAGGTGAAAAGGACCTACACTGGAGTAGTTAATGAATGATTGTTTTCTGTGGGAGAAATCCCACACTGGAGCAAGGGAATGATGACTCAGTCTGAGGGGGAAGAAGCAGCAGCAGAAAACACATGATGAACTGGCACTAAACCCTACTCCCCATCTCCCTTGGGGGTTGACAAGGTAAAGAGTTAGGAGCTATGTTAAGCCCAGGAAGAAGGGAGAGGTGGTGTGAAGGTGTTTCTGAGATATTTTTTTTTTTTTTTACTTCTCATTATCCTACTCTAATTGTGATTGGTAATAAATTAAATTAACTTCTCCAAGTCAGGTCTATTTTTCTTGTGACAGTAACTGGTGAATGATCTCTCCCTGTCCTTGTCTCAACTCATGAGCTTTTTCTTACATTTTCTTTTCTCTCTCCAGTTAAGGATGGAAGTGATGGAGCACTTCAGTGGGCACTTGTCATCCAGCCAGAGTCAAACCACCACAAGCATCTACAACTTCTCTGGGCAACATGTTCCACTGCTTCATGATCCTCACCAGAAGGAATTTTTTTTCCTGACATAAACCTACCCTATTTCAGTTTAAAGCTCTTATACATTGTACTATTACTATATGCCCTTATGAAAAGTCTCTCTTCAGCTCTCTTGAAGCCCTCTTTAGGTACTGGAAGGCTGCTATAAGGTCTCCCAACTCTTTCAGCCTTTCTTCACAGGAGGGGTGCTCCAGCTCTCTGAGCACCTTTGTGACCTCTTCTGGACTCACTCTGTCAAGTCTGTGTCCTTCTAATGTTGGAAACCCCAGAGCTGGATGAAGCACTCCAGGTGGAGAGGTCTCACAAGAGTGGAATAGAGGTGTAGCATCACCTCACTTGTCTTTCTGGGCCCATTTATTTTGATACAGCCCAGGATACAACTGGAAAGTTTTGATCATGTTAAACCTTTATCTCACATTCCTTAAATATAATCAGATTTGACTTTTATCTGTATTTAGCTGTGTAGAAATTTGAAAGTGGGCCCATGTCTTCCAAGTACTAGCCATTCTAGCATTATATTAATTTTTCACACCTCTCAATGAGTTTTCTATAACCATTCTCTCCCCATAGTTTCTTGCATGATCACTGGTCTTGTCCTCAAGGCAAAAAAACAAAACATGATACAGATGTCATCCAGTTTTATTGTTTGACATTATCCTTCTCTTTTGCTATCACATTTTTTTCTCATTTTCTTCTTTTAATCATACTAAGTCTTGTCTTTTTAATTCTTCATCCAAATTCTGCTTTTCTTATTCTGCTCGCAGTTGGGTTTTTTCCTTGGTTTGTTTTGTCTCTTAATGTTGCTATGTATTATTTTGTTGTGATTTTCTTTCTGTGATCTCCATATATGACTTGAAATTTTTGATTACTTTGAGCATATAAACAGGAATTGAATAATTTCTTCAATGGGCAGAAGAAGTTAAAGTGAATTCTTCATCAAAACAAGAACACCTATGTAGGTTATGTTAATATTTATGCAGGTATTATGTAGGCATTATGTTAATGATTATTATAAACACGTTTCTAATCCAGAACTCCCTGCATATGAATAGATAGAGGGTTCTGAACCACTATAAACTGATGAGTTTTGTATTTCAAAGAAGCGTCTTTTGCGTATTTCACTAGTGCTGTTCTGACCACAAGAAGGCTTGCTATAAATAAAGACAGGCACAAAGTTATGAAGTGGATCTCATTTGAAAGACTGCCATTCCTCAGAATCCATGCATCAAAAGACTGTAAAGCATTTTAGAGCAATATACTGACTCAGCTGCCAAAACCACATTTTTGTAGGTACTGCTCTAATCCACTGCCCTGCTGCACTGACCGATGATGTATCATGCTTTTTCTTGGATGTTCAGAAATCCTGCAAAATGGCACAATGACATACTGAGTAACTCTTCAGCAAGTAGCACATAGTCAGTTTTACTTGTCCTTGAAGCAACAGATCCACAGCACAGATTCACTGTGCCTGTGACAAAGAACCATATTGTACAGGCACAGCATATTGCACAGGTATAAAACATTCTCAGCTTAGTGTGCTTCCAGCAGATTTGTGATGACATGCATTGAATCAGCTCCTTGAAAGCCCTGTATTCATCACAGGTTGTATATTTTGTTGCTACTATTGTTCTCAAAATGTAAGGAATTTAAGTAATCCAACAATATTATGTTGGTTAATGTCAAATAATATTCCTGATGGTAATGGAGTTTAATTTTGCATTACGGTTTTATCTCTATCCCAAGGATGATTAATTTCAATGATACTAAATGGCTCATAACAAAAAAAGAAGTGTCAGCTTTATTTTGGCTGTGAAGTTTACAGCATTAAGCTGAACACATGAATGTTCACCTGAAGATACCTGGCATAAGAGAGATAGGATGCCATGTGAAAAGTGTAATAGTCAAAGCATGGAAAACATCCACTGAAATGCTCCTCTCCTGAAGCTACATGCCTACATCTCAGGTTTGCAGATAGGTGTTTCTATGGAAAAAAAAAAAAAAAAGAAGACCAAAACATCACCCACTTTTAGAAAAAAATATTGCAATTTTTGTTTAAAAACATATCTAGCCTTCTCCACAGTAGCACCCTGTTTTATCCAATTCCTCTTTAGGGTGAAATTCATAAACAGCTTGGGAATGGCAGTATTGATTCTTTCCCTCACCAAAAAGACAGCACTGTTTTCCAATTTCAGCTGTTGGGTTCCTTCTAATCAGTTGTCCTTCCTGCCCTGTGATTTTATTGCTTTCTTCTACAAGGTTTTAAAATTTGATTATTTTATCTTATATTGTAGGGAGCAAACAAATAAAACAGGGTACAGATCTTTTTAAATATTTCCTTTTTCAGCTGTTCTGCTTTTCACTGAGTAATTAAAAGATCACAGGTTTAGAGAGAGGGAAAATAAATGTCACTCTATAATCTCATGGCACATGACTATAGTCCTGCTCCCAGATTAATTTTCAATGCTGATTAGTTTCAATGTAGATTAAGAGTTTTGAAAATACTGTTGGGGACTCTCTGATATTTCAGGCATTTACCTACACTTTAAAATCTAGCTTATGATCTCAGTTTCTCTTAAACAAGAGCTGGGATTCTGATATTACAGATTTTTCAGAAAAGGCTACATGAAAGTGTAGTAGAGTACAGTTAGGTAAGTTAGCTATGAAAGAAGCATAAATTGTAACCACAGTCATGGTGATATAAATCTATAGTAGTTCTATGGTATAATTATGTTTTTCTGAATTTACAGTGCTGCTT
>VXBC01010446.1:684474-761599 GCA_013399945.1 Ploceus nigricollis | reverse complement strand
CTTTTATGCCTTCAGAAATATTTTTTTTCTACAAATACCACGAGTTTTATATTATGGCAATATTAGATGTATAAGAGAACATTTTTTTTTTTTTTCAGACAAGTCATTCAACCTTGCCTTTTTACTGGTAAGATTTCTTATGGGAGCAACACATGTCAATGTGACAGTAAGAATATTATTTGCATCTTTAACATATTAAGGGAAGAAATAAAATGGCTTAAATTGATATCTTCGAGGAAATAGATTATAAAACTATGCACATTCATAATTTTTACCCCTAATTACATTTTTAAATGTTATATCTTAATGTCGACTTAATCTCTAATGTAGAGGGAATTTCAATGTAAAAGTACATGATTTTTCATAGCACCACACATATCTTACAGTATGGATTAAAAGCTCTTTCGAAGCATCAAGGAAAATGTGTTATGGTGCACTGGCTGTGGAAAGAACTTTCTACTGTACAAGTGTGGACTGACAAGAAAAAAGAGTTATGGTAGGCAGAAAGAATCATAGCTGCCTTGAACATTCAAATTATCTCCTTAGCAGCAGAATGATTTCCATGGCATATCACTCTTGCTGTAGATACATTTTTCTTTCTTTTTCACTTTTGTTTTGTTTTTACTTTTTAATTACTGGGGTTTGACTCTTTGTTGACATGGAATTTGATTCTAGAAAGACAAGAGCAAGGCATAGCTTACAGAAATTGAGAGTGTACTGGTCTGCACAGAGACAGGAAGTGCATTAGAGTTGAACTGGACACAACCTACTATTTTTTACCATTTTCATCATATTGAAACTAGAATGGAACCTGATTTAAACCACACTGTTCCAGTTTTCCTCCAGTAAAAGTGCACTACACTTAAAGTTTGAATAATAGAGTGATGAATCAGACCTTTCAATGCTAGAAATAAAACAAGTGCAGAAGGCTAGTGATTTCTAAATTTATGAACAGCTATATACACTGAACTTGACAGTTATACCATACTGAACATGCAACAGTACACCTATGACTTAAGAACAAGTATAAGCATACTGTTCTCAAAAATAACCAGAAGAATATAAGGAGGAGCAGACTTACGCATTAATGCAAAAAACAATCTGTAAACATGAGGAAGATTAATTTCCTTCAGACTTATTTTTTTTTATAAAAGCTAAAGTGCTCCTACTGAAGTATGCTGAAATGAGGAACTGAGAAAGACATGGCTTCAATCAGAGTCAGCATGTGAGTTTTACACAAATGGCCAAGCATGTGTCTCTGGTTAGTAGAAAAGCTATTAAACATGTTCTGTTGTTTTAAAAGTTCGGTTTAGATCTCTTTGAGACCAGTACACATGAAAAATTCAAATAAGCCATAGTTCATGGAATTCAATAATTCATTTCAGTAGTGTTCACAGAGCTACCTACAATTTAAGTTGATAAAGTTATGACTGTCAACAGATCTTGACAGTTAAAAGTAACTGGTCTTTAGGAAGGTGCCTCTATGAAAGCATGGTGATATCAAATAATTTGAACATATGGATGCCATCTGAACATTTCTGGCATCTCCCATCTTGTTAGCAGGTGAGGTTTTCATACTCATGCTTTTACTCCTGTAATGATCATCCACTGTTCTCTTAATTTCCAGGACAGAAATTTTATAGTATTTGTCAGATCTAATGAATATATGCACTGGAAGCTTAAGTATACCTTGCACAAAAATGTATATGACATGGGAAATTCAAGTGTTCCATGCACTAAAATGTATATGACAATCTTTAGCAACATGTTTTGTGGTTATGTGCTTTGACTTGCATTTATGCAGTTAATATCTGTTTCCCACTTTTTTCAAATCCAGTTGTAGCATATTGATAGGATAGAGTTGTTCTTTAAAATACCCATAAGCTTCAGTTTTCCTGCCCAACATTTTTCAGAAATTGTGGTCCAGTTAAATAAAAAGTCAAAAGTAACATTTTGATATACAGCTGACAAATAGAAAAAATACAGTGCCATTTTCATACACAGGAAAATATCTGAGTCCCTTCTTTAAGAAGAAAAATTAGCTCAGCCTGAACAACAGAATGCAATAACTTCTAAAATGTTTATATTAAATTTTTAAAAGAGAACAAATTTTATTATTATCCTTTGGGGGGGATATGAATCCTGACTGTATCTGAAGGCTGGGATAGCCTGAAGATTATACTTTTTCTTACATTCAGTTTGAGGTTAGATGCCCAAAACAATATCCCCCTTGTAGCAAGTATGATGTAGTCTGAGTCATACATCCACCTAAGGTCTCTCAGTGGTGCAGTTTCTAAAAGAAATAGGTCAGGAGGGAAGCTGAGGGTGAGAACTAGTCCTACTGATTTATGTTTCAGTCACTGTTGCTATGAAGTGTTTCAGTTGGGGAAGACAAGACACTATTTTCTGGATGTGTCAGACCAATAATTACCATTTAATGCTCCTTTCCCAAAGGTCTCTTCTATGGAACAAAGGGCACTGACTGTTGTGAATGTTAATAATCGATATGGTTTATTCTGTTCACAGCAATTTCAGTGGCTAATAAGGTTACTGCTATCGGAATTTCAGTACTGGGTTTGCCTCTGTAAGTAACATTTAGCTGCATGATTAAACAAGCCCTTTGTTTGCTTCCCTCTCTCCAGATGGGAACTTAGCTCAGTATGACCAAAAACAATTAGGTAAGTGATATTGCTCTGCTGTTTACATCTGACCTTAGATGTCGGATATCCTATTTGCCAACACTGAGCTCAGATAAGCCTATACACATTGTGCATGGACCCTGAACTCTCTCAACTACACTTCTGATTTCCCCTGTGGAATAATTAAAGTCCTGTTTGCCATGTCAAATCATTTCGTTTTGCTGCCAGACATGACTTATACATGCTTGTGAAGAACTGCTTGGGAAGGTAATAAGGTTCTGCTCCGAGAACATGGGAGATTCATATGAAAGTTCTGGTTAATTGAACCAAAACCTCTAATTATATCTGCAAGAGCTGGATTACTGACAACTAAAGTGAAGCCAGCTGCCAGGTTTAATTCAGCAGTCTCTTATGAACCACTCACTTCATGTGTGCAGCTCCTACACATCATCTGGATAAGACACATTATCTGTAGAGTCAGGTAGCTCTCGTGCAGCCTCACATCTGTTTTGCCTAAAGTCTAGATTCTCTGCCATACTCTCTGATGGACTCAAGAAAGCGAAAGAAATTGTTTCAGTGAGGCTTTGTGCTCGAGAAAATATTATCTACAAGAACCATAAACCAAGTTCACGTTTTCAAAAAATTGAAAAGGAAACAATTTAAATCTACAGTGACAAGTTCTAAAAGCGTAACTTTATACTCAACTTGCCAGTCTCTTAGGAACAGCAGCTCTTAAAATTCTGGAAGTGCCTCAAAGCCTTTGACTTCTGTGAAAAACTTTAATCTATGAAAATCATAGATCTTCCTTCCTTAAAATGTACTTTGATCTAACCTTTTAATTTGGTCTTCCTTGTAGTTATAATACCTTCATGCATGATGTATACCATTTTCCTGTCTTTTTTCCTTTATTTTCCTTCATACTCATTTTCCGTGAATCCTCATTCTGTCACCAACTAAAACATAGTTCAATTATGGTATTAAGTAAAGGATGCTAGAAACCACGACATTACAGTCTACTCATGTTCACATCCCTCTTTAATTATGTTGCTGTAGCATCAAATTTAACAGCAACAAGCTCCAATATCTATGTTGAGTATGTTACTTATCTTTTGTTGAATGAAAGACTACATAATAAGGAAAATGGCTATTATCTCAATAAGTGAATATTTTCTTATACCAAGGCCAATGTTAAACAATATATGATCTATCATACAGATTTTTTTTTCCTTTGCTGATTATAATGCTTCTATTTCTGTAAGAGAGAAAGAAGTCAAATAAATAAAAGCTTTTTCAGTCATGCAAACAAGAGCAACTTCTTTTAATACTGCTGATTTCATCTGGTCTGTTGGGGTTTTTTTGAGAGCCTTCAGTGCCTTGTTGTCAACTTCTGATCCCAGAAGAAACAACTTCATCTTACTTCCTTCCTTAATCCATGGCAATTGAATTTTGGATAAGGAGACTATCTCCTCATGACCCATATTTAGCTAGGATAAATCTGTTTTATAAGGAACATGCAAGAAATCTTATTAGAGTTCTTGGATTATGATCTGTTGCAGTGTCTTTTCATTCTCAAACTGAAAAAAAAAAAGTTATCACTTTTCCATTCCAGTCATATGTAAATAATTTGTTGGATTTATTCCCCTTTTCTGAGTACATTTGTTCATTAAGGTTTAACACATTGTCTGTGTTCTTCACCACAAAGCATTTACTTTCCCTCTGTTTAATCAAAAGTTGGAGGGTCCTAAGGTACCTGCTATTTATGTTGCTTTTTTCATCTCATTAACTTCCTTTTCTAATTTACACTGGTACTCAAGATATACTTTTTGTATTGCCACTGCAGCTAAGCAAATTATTCTACCCCTCATGACTGCTTTGGCAGCTTCCCACAAAACACCCAGGCTAGTTTCTTGGTTTTTATTGATATTAATTTATTCTGAAATAGTCTTCATCTGTTGCACAAATGCCGCAGCTTTAATTAGAGAGTTGTTAAATCTCCATACTTCAGATCTCCTATAATTCAGTATACCATCCAGAGACACAGACACCAGAAAATTATCAGGCAAAGCTGGATTTAAAATACCAGATGGTTACACATTACATACATTACAATGTATCCTCATAAATAAATAAGAAGAATCCCAGTTTAAGTGTAGTTGTACTAAGGTAAAAAATGTAGCTGATGGCCTCCTTCAGTGTTGCTGTTGGCATGAGGACAAAAGCTTTGCTATATCCTTTGTTCACTTCACTTTTAAATTGTTACTTTGCTAACAAAGGTCAAATCTCACATCCTTTTGTCAAAATAAAGAATAATTAAAATCTTCATCCATTACAGCCCCTGGAAACTTCTGCCATTAGGTAAGAAAAGGTCAAGAAATAAACTGAAAATTTTAGCTGTTGGGAACAAACAGAGTTGCAAGTACAACAGAGCTAGAGATCCAAGTGTAACAGGGCTGTGATAATCCTTTGCAATATTACCTTTTTTATTGATAAGCTCTTTGAGCAAAAGAAAAACAGATTCTTTGCCTCAGTACTATTGTTTAAATCATAAATGGTGTTAAAAGTAACGGACCTTTTTTATTGTGGCTGATTTGATGAAAATAAGGTGACAATCAAACATAAGGGCAATGACTACATAGGTAAACTTTGTCATCCAAAATCTCAGAAAGCTTTTCTGTTGAATTTGTTTTACCATGTATTATGTTTTATTCTTAATTTACAATTTCTCCACAGTAGCATACTATGCAATCTTAATAGAGGTTCAAAGTGTGAACTTATAAAAAAAGCCCCTAGATCACCTCATGATATCTATTACAAAAATTATAAATAAAGAAAATAGAAAGACAAAGTGAAATTAAGATGCTTTGGAAGTGTTCTGAAGCTAATGTTAAACAGAGGAGAGTTACTAAAGGGTGGGAAACAATTGCAAGAAACATTTTTAACTCCAAAATTATTTCTAGCATGTAAATACTGTAGTTTTAAAAGGATAAATAGAATGCTACTTCAGAACAAGGATAATTAGAGAAATACACTTTTAACATCAATAATAATAAATATAAATGTCTTTATAAACTACTGAATATTGATTTCACATGTTGATTTTTTTTCCAAATATACTTTGTATTTAAGCATATGCTATCTTTTTAAAATACCTTGAGGCTTTCATGTAATTTTTTCATCACTTCACTGAAGGAAAATCTCTGTGATTTTTTTTATTCACAAGCCAGTTTATAACAGTGCATCCCTGAAGTGTGGTAAAATATAGAGCAAATACACTGAGAACAGTGTGAACAGTGTGAACAGAACACCACACCATTCCAGTGGAGAGCTGTTATTATTGACCAACAAGAGTAAAGCCTGAACTTCAAGTTTTCATGAGTTTGATTTCAGAAATGTACATCTTCTGTATACAGTTTGCAGTATTTCACAATTGTTGTGGTAATCCTCTCACCTAATTTTGTTTTCCTAAAAGTTTCTCATCTAGCCTAAATTGTCAGTCTAAATGCTTTTAACATTAATAGAGAGAAAAAAATGTATCTTCAGAAGATAATTAATCCTGTACTGTGATAGAAGACAGGGCTCCTGCATGTGGCTCTCTCTTTTGACCTATTAACTTTATGTTCAGTAGTGTGTAAGAAATTCAGACCCAAATTTAGCTGTTTGTTCACAGTTACTAAGATCATTCAAGATACTACATGATACTCAGTACACCGTCAGAGAGCTGAGACAAAATACCCCTTGTAAGACACCAAAACCTCCAAGGATACCACAAACGGCACCGGGCCCCTGTGTGAAAGCAGTTCAGTAGTATTCTTGGATATGAATTCAGATGGGATGTCTAGTGCTTGGTTGGCTTAAATTGCATGCAATGAAGTCCATCCAAAAAGAAAACAAATAAACCCATTTGTTAATATACTATATAAACTATGTAACCGATATACTTTAAAGAAAATGTAGACTCTAAACTAAGTTAATTTGAATTTGAACAAAGTCAGTTGTCATATCTGTTTTCACAATGATCTGCTATTTTATCAGTCCTCAGAAATTCACACCTGAACTTGCCATCCATTAAATACAGGTGCATGACATCTGTTGTGCATAACTGTGACCTTCTCTATAAGTGGGTATTTGTATATATTTGTATTCTTAAATGTCCTTACGAATTGTGTGATAAATGCTCAAAGCAGCAGTTTTAGGCACCTCTCACATTCACCTCTTTTCCATATAAATATGAATCTAAGACTACTAAATGTATCACTACGGTGTCTAACTTTTAAGATATAATTTGTCCTAGACATTTTTTTGCATAGAAATTCTCTGGTTTGTAATCTAACAGTTTGATAACTATTCATTCCCTCTTATCTTATTAGTGTTTTGAGTTTCACAACTCTAGGAGTGAAGGATGACCTTAATGTGAAAAAGTTTATTTCTTGAGAAGCTTTTTGTACTCTGTGGTGTACTCTTTTGAAAGGGAGTGAACCACTGACCAGAGAAGGCAAGCTTAAATTAGTGCTTATCCTCAGGGCAAACCTCCTGTTCTCAGCACTTGCCTGAAGCCAACACAGTTCTCCTGTTTTACTTAGTGGTGCAAACTAACCCAATTTCCATTCTCATGTATCTAAATGGCATCTAGGCAAAGACACTTCCCCAAACTTAGCGTTTAAAACTTTGGCAAATGTACATGAGTCTACCAGTATGTCACCAGAATGATTTTGGCTTGAAGTGAACATAATTAGTTGATATTAACAAACATTCACAATGTTACCTTTTATGTTTTAACAGTAAACTGTTAGCAATTATTTACATAAACACTTACACCTGGAAATAGAATGCTGAGAAATGTGATTTTGCTGCTAAGTCTCATTTGTTTCTTCAAAAGAACTTACAGTGTCACAAGATATTTTAGAGCATTTTCTTCTGTATCTAAAGGGGAAAAAGTGGAACTAATTATAAACTACTACCTAAAGGTTTAGGGAGTTTTTCCAAGTCTGATAAGTCAACTAGTACTAGTTTCCATTTTCACACTACCTTTCATCAAAGGCTAGTTATTCAGGATATCTACATGTCTTTGAAAACACCTCAGTGAACATACAAGACAGTCAAAACATTTAGAGCACCAGCTGACGGTCAAATAAAATACCTTAAAGCATCTAAGATAACCATGGTACATAAAAAGGACTAAATAAAGCTTGATAAAGTAAATGGATTCTAGGAAGATGTTCAGGACAAAATACTGGTGTCTTATGCCAGGGACAGGTGAGTAGCTCTCTTAGACTACATAACCTGTGTTGACTCAACTTCACTAGAAACTTAAGATGCCTGAACAGAATCTGTAAGTAAAATAAGCATCTGCACTTTAAGAACTTCAGTTAGATATCAGTAATCTTGAGTTAAATGCCACCCTTCCTGTCTCAACAGAAAAGATCTTAGGAGAAAATATTAGCAGTTTCTCCATGGAAAGATTTAATTTCTGAAATTCTCTGTTATGTGAGACTTATGAGGGCATCAAGTAACATGAAATTTAAGAAATTAAATATTAAACTATTCAGAATTTTTGCTCACTCACTGAAGATCCATTGCTCCCTAGTATTTAAAAAAGTAAATAGTAATGTCTGTAGAGGAAATTTCAAGGGCTTCTCATGTTTTAATTTTTTTTTCATGCTATGAAATATAGCAAAAATGCAAAATCTCAAAAAAAATTGAAATATACACTCAGGAACGAAATAGGTTTAACAACAGTGCTCTTTATTAATCTGAAGGGTGAAAATTTAATATATTTTCATGGTGTTTTTTAAACTAGTTTTCATTTACTAAAAGAGCAAGGATAGAAGTGGAGAGTCCAGATGGAAGATGTGAGCAAATTCATTTTCTCTTTATCTAACTAATTTCTCCACTCTTAATTAACTCAGGAATGATTCTGTAAATATATTAGACATGTACTACTTGAACAATTGACCAAATAGTCTCATCACAAGAAAAATATCAGAATTACCCATATAGACATAAAGTTGACACAGTTATCTCCTGCAGTCATAAAACTCCAGAACAGAAGAATTTTTTTTTTTTACTTCCACAGAAGTGAACAGCAAGCAGCAATCAAAAAATCTCTTGGGAGGATGAAGAATCCCAAATGTGCATTGTACAGAAAAGCAGTATCCCATTCTCTTCTTGGAGTTCAACACTGTCAGCCAAAGTTACATGTTTGAGAGGCAGTTCAATTCTGGGAAGTATTCCACATTAATTTATGAGAAAATGAATCTCCCTATGACCAACATATGCTAAACAACCTATTGTGCACAGGATAAGGGCTATTCTTTCTTTTCATCCATCCCTTTATAAACTCAAATTAACAAATGCACATAATACACAGAGCAAATACCACTAAAATAGCACACAGAATCACCATAGAACACTTTGGTTTGGAAGAGACCTTAAAAACCATCCAGCTTCAATCCTCCTGCCATGTGTCTTCCACTAGACCAGGTTGCTGAAAGCTCCATTCAAACTGGCCTTGAACACTTCCAGGAATGGGGAATCCACAGCTTCTCTGGGCAACCTGTGCCAGTGTCTCACCACTCTAAGAGTAAAATTGTTTTCCTGACATCTAATCTAAATCTACCCTCTTTCAGTTTGAAGCCATCCCTCCTTGTCCTGTCACTACATGCCCTTGAGAAAAGTCTCTCTCCAGCTCTCTTCAGGTACTTGATGGTCTTCCCAGAGCCTTCCCCTCTCCAGGCCGAAAAACACCAACTCTCTCAGCTTGTCTTCATAGAATAGGTGATTCAATCATCTGATCATCTTTGTGGCCTCCTTTGCTTCAAGAGCTTCAAGACCTGCTTAAAGAGATCCACATCTTTCTTATGCTGGCTTTCTGGGCTGTGAGTTCACATTGTTGTGTCAGGTTGAGTTTCTTGTCAACCACAACAAGTCATCCTCCTCCGGGCTGCTGTCAATCCATTCTCTGGTCAGCCTGTACTTATGCTTGGGATTGCCTTGACTCATGCACAGGACCTTGCATTTGGCCTTGTTGAACTTTATGAGGTTCACACAGATTACAGCATTGAAACTCCTCTCTGAATACATTAGCTGGTAAGTGACTCAAATTTATAGCAGGGTTGTTGTTGTTTGTGGTTTTTTGTTTGTTTTTCCCTCAGTGCCAGTCACAGTGGAAAGTCACTCTTTCCTTACCAATATATTAAAGGATTTCCCCTGACACTACCAAACCTTTTATCACAGGCAAATAATAAAGAAGTAACTTGATTGACTGAAACGAGCAGCCCATATTTGATCTAATGACAGAAGGTTCAGTCTGCTCATATGCTCAATTGCATCCATAAATTATGCACTAATACCGAGCCACTTGAATGGTCACAGTGACTATCACAGCCTCCTTACTTGTCTTACACCTAATTTCCAGGAACTTGAACATATTTTTTTATTCCGTACAGTGTACCACCTCAACAATAAAGAACACATATTCTGATTCTGTTTTATTCTTCCAATTCTTGCCTATTTTTGCCAATACATTCTAATTCAACTCACACTATGCACTTCAAATTACTTATCTATTAAAACACTGAAAATATTTATGAGGATTCTTCAACTTTGTTTCTGGTAGGAAAAAGACAATGACTTTACAGCTATTTTGATGATTATAGGTATGTGAATTGTCTTTGTTTCCTTGTAATTAAAGGTCAAAGTCACAGGCCTCTATTTCAAGATTTATGAATTTCATGCCATCATTCCAGCTATTTTTCTTCCAAATTTAGCTATTACCTCTCTCTGTGTCAGAAACAGTCTTTTCTGAGACATGGTCTTTGCAGTACTATAAGAACCAGTAAAATTGTAGCAAACCATTGATTCAGCTGCTTTCTTCCCTGCAACCCACTAAAATCCTCTAAAGTGTTTTATACTGCTGAAAATCACTATAATACCCAGCTACCTTCCCTTATATTGTCTAGGAAAAGGGAATTTTTAATGAATTTTTAGATTTTTTAGGTGTGATGAACATAAATCTATTTCACCTCGACTTTTAAATTAGTGAAGAGATAATCAGTCTATGTTCAAACAATCCATTTTATTTCTCTTCATTTTAGGTTTGAAAGTAAAATAGAACTGTAATTAAATAAGTTTAGATAAAGAAAATAATCATGATGTTAATTCATCAGATTTAAGAACAACAAACAAATTTCTTGTGTGTTATTTCACGTGGTATGAAAAAGATATTATGAGTATTGTCTCCTTTCCAGAGCAGTTCAAAAGCAAAGAAAAGCAACACAGCAAGAGTTAGGCAAAGGTAAGATTATTCATGTGATTTTACTTATCAAAATGTCAAGCATAACCTGAAAACTTCCTGTCAGCCATCCCAAAATGTCATAAAAAGAGAAGTTTGCAAGGCAATGTGGAACCTTTCCCTTTAGACAGAGGTGTGATTTGAGTTCAAGCCTGTGAGCAAAGAAACAGTGTTTCAACACAAACTTTCAGCCCAGATACCCTTTGTGGTATTAGAAAGAATCCTTAATCCTCTCAACATTTCCTCCAGAGCAATATTGAAAAGAAAAATATCTAGCTGAAAATGCTGTTACACAAATCACTTATTTGATGGGACAAAATAATCGTAGGTCTAAGCAAGCAAAATTTCCCTAATGTGACAATAGCTGCACTTGCTTACCACAGCAATGAATTTAACATTGTATGGACAGGTTCCTCAGATGAGTAAATAAATAAGTGTTAAGTTTCATTAGTTCATCCTTCTGTGATACATTCAGACAAATGCAGTCCAAAACACTGACTCTACTTGCAATGAACATACAAGATACAGGTCAAAGAAATAAAAATTTTTACTTTGAAAAACCTTGCTATTATTATTTTCCCTGTTTCTAAATTGCTTACAAAAATAAATCAGGATTCCTTGGCATTTATTGTCTTGAATTATTTCTATAAATAATTCTTATAGTCTTGGTTTAGTATGATGACTTCATTTCTTGTATCATCAAGTATAATGATGATACTGAGTCATTTTTCTTGAGCTCATTACTTTTTCATGATATTGGTTCTATTACTTGACTGGTTAAATGAAACATAGGAAAATAAAAATATTAAAGTGTGCTTATGTGTTGATAAATGAACTAGACAGAGGTATTATTGGCTATCAAGCTCATCTGCTTACCTTAAATATTTGGAAATTGCCCTAAGTCATGCTAGCCATCTTTGTCATCTTGTTTACACAGTGAAGAGAAATAGCAACATAAATGGGCAGTTCTTCTGACATGCCTTAAGGTCGTGCAGTCATAGAATCCTAGAATCCTTTAGGTTGGAAAAGACTTTGAAGATCATCTAGCACAATTACTAACCCAGCACTGCCAAATCCACCACTAAAATATGTCCCTAAGTGCCACATCTCCATGTCTTTTAAATACCTCTCATGACAGTGACTCAACCACTTCCCTGGGCAGCCTGTTCCAGTGCTGGACAACTCTTTTGATGATGAAACCTGAACCTCCCCTGGTGCAACTTGAGGCAATTTCCTCTTGTCCTACTGCTTATTACCTGGGAGAAGAGACTGACTGCCATCTCACTACCATCTCCTTTCAGACAGTTGTAGAGAGTGATAAGGTCTCCCCTGAGCCTCGTTTTCTCCAGGCTGAACAACCCCAGTGCCCCCAGCCTGTCCCCATAAGATTTCTTCATCTCAAATGAACTGTCTTCTAGAAATTCTCTCCACTGACTAATTGAATCTGCAACATATATAAACACGGCTGTTTAATTCCATTTGCACATCGAGCATCCTGTGCTCCAGTTGCTAGTCTAGAAAAGCACAGGTGTTTATTGGTTACATACCTTGTCTGCCAAAGCTACGAGAAAATAGCACTATGGCACCTGTTTTTTGACTTGGTATGATTAATTCTGTTGCAGGCATCAAGCTCAAAGATGAAGTTGATGATTTGGAAAGAAATACCATATTTTATCAAAATATATGTATATCCTAAAGTGGCATAAAAAACCACAGTCAAATTAAGTTCAGAAGTTACTCAAATACCTATTTAACAAAAAAAATCTGAAATAAAATATTAATACAGAAGTAGTCCAGTTTAATGTGAAATATGATTTTTTATGAGATTTATTGATAAGAAGCTGCATTCTGATATGCACCATGGAGTGCGAGGTTGATTACTGGTCTACACTAGTCTGACATATCTTTGTCTTTTTGCTTTATTTCTGAAAATCATAAATTTCTAGTCCCTGAAGATTAAAACTTCAATTACCAATGTTTGTCCTACACTGAAGAATGCATACTTCTTTACAATCTGTGCAAGATTCTAGACTGAGAATAGCACACAGTAATAAGTTAGGTTTGTATGAAACAAACACCGTAGCTCTTTTAAAGTTTATTATCTGCTTCACAGAACTTTGGAAATAATTCAAGAAATACATTTCTCAGTTTAGAAAAGCAGGAACCTGTAATAACCACCAAGAATTTAATATGAAAAAGAATGTAAATCTTAATGAATGGTATTTTGGAAAAATGCTGTATTTTTCGCATTCCCCATTTCTTTCTGAATGTAGAACATACTCATACATCCTTTGTTCCTCTGTGCTTAATGTATTCCTGGCAGTGGATTGTTGTAATAAATTCTGTCTCCCTCAGGTGCTGCTGTTCCATAAAGAAGTGAAAAAAGACATTAGCTTCTTTCATTCTTCAGACAAGAGAATAAAACTGACCACTGGAAGTGCATTTAGAAGGTAGCCATCAGCTTACTTTCGTCTTTTATGAACAGTATCTCGCTGGATACTAAAGGTTTTAATGCTGCATGAAATATACAAGAAGAATTAGCATCTAAAACATTCTATTTTTATTTCTGATTTTTCTAATTGCCTATTAACAATTTCAATTATACAGGAGTATTTGAGGGGAAGTCAACCCATGCGTTATTTAAGCACTGTCCTTATACTGATAAGCAATGCAAGACTGTAGGTTGTTATTTTCTTGACAACACTGGACTGAAGTTGTGATGGTGACTAGCTGACAGTGCAGCAGGGACATTTATAATCAGATGCATAAAGCCTTGAGGGATGGCTTGGGCACTCAAGCCCCTCCAATATTTACATTTGCTATTAAACACTTCAAGTGAAGATAATGATTTTGGCTCATTGCCCTTTCCCAATATTTTGAAAAGTCATGCACCCATGGTCATAATAAAAGCAAAATTAACTCTGCTGCAAAGAGAGAGGAACAGTTGCTAGTTGAAAAAAGGTAATGTCACACTTAAAACAGCTATTTTGACACTATATTTTAAGGAACATTTAAATATTTTTGGATTCATCTTCTACTCAGGAGATAAATTAATGTGGTCTTTCTGATCTTCCAATAACTCTGCTTAAAGTTGACAGAAGGCCCTCACTAAAAAAGAAAGTCAAGTTCCGCAGTAAGGGTAATAGTAATCACAATTCCACATTTTGGTAGTTTCTAAATTAGCTACTAATGAATAAAAGTGCCATGACTTAGAGTAAAGCAGATTTAATGACCAAGGCTGTGATATGGTATTTTAAAAATAATGAGAAACCAGTCAGTCATTGGGTTTTTTCCCCAGTGTCAACTTATGAGAACCATGGTACAGATAATCCACCACCTTATGAAAGCTATTAAAGAAACTTCTTAACTTGTACAAAGTTATATTCACTAAATAAAGAATTAAGAAATACTCCTCTAAAAGCAGAAATATGTTTGACAACTACTTCAAATGTTTTACAGACTGAACTTGAAGCTGTCACGGGAATAGCATTGGCAAAGTAATGATGTCCTCTGTAACAGAATTTTAATTAATCAGAATAATATGAGGAGAGGAATTGTTTAGCTTCTAAGTGAGAAGCTGAGTTTCACTAACACTTTTTCCATTCATGGAGAGAGCGATCAACTCTTTTTGTGGAGCTGTAATCTGGTTTACTGTAGAGATTGGAAAACAGGTTAGAGTTCCAGGAAATGATGAATCGTTAACCTTTGAAATAAAAGAAATAATTGCATACTTTGTATTCCTCTCTAGAAATGTATATCATTACATCTTGAAAAACAGCCTGTGAAACCAGATTTTATAGTTCTGATTTCCAGAATTATGGTCTTTGTGACAAAATGTACCTTCCAGTGGTTAAAAAAACAAAACGAGTAAATAAAATTCTCAGAAAACGGAGAAGCTGAGGAATTGCTGGACAAGCTTTTCTGTAGTTTATAAATAAAGTTTTATTGCAATGAAACTGTGACTGATATAAAAAGTTCCATATGGTTGATTTATTTTTTAAAGGATATATAATTTGGATGGTGTGTGAAACCTTAAAATTCAGGATATCAGCTTCTAATTATTAAATGTTAAAGCACAGTGTGAGACACTCTGTACAGTAGGGGAATTTGTATTTTCTTTTGAACCAGTGAGGGCAGGTCAGTATCGGTGATAAAATATTGAAGCAGATAGGTTTCAGATGTCATCTTATGTAGCAGCTCATACATTCCTTAAAGCTCATATATAGAACCAATAACTGTTCCTTTTTTCTGCTTTAACAAGACCTGAAAATACAACTGGAACTTCTAAATAGCAAAGCCCTGTCAGAGTTGTAAAGACTTGAATTCTACCCACACAGTTTATGGAACTGAAAAAATAACCCCCCTGAAATTACACTGTAGATTCAACACTAAATCCTAAGTCTACCAACACAAGTTTTGTAGGTTAAGCATTAAGATTGATTCCTGCATTCCCCAGACATTGCTATGTTGAAATAAAAGAGGCAGAAGGAGATGGAACAGTTCATATATAACTGAATACAAAGAGACCCCAACATAAAAACCGTTTCATCATCTAAGAGACGGAAGAAGCGTCTGATCCAAGTCACTAGCCCATCACCGTAATATTGTTCTGTGATGGCTTTACCAGCTCTATGTGAAAATAAGGAAACAAACTCCCAAATTTAATTACAGAAATTTTTGAAAGATCAATTAAGTAAAATTTTAATTGAAATGTTTAAGTTCCAAATCAATTGACAGGTGGTTTAAAGCCAAAGTCTAATTTCCTACTTTGTTTCAATAGAAACACAATTTAGTTTTGACCAAAGTTAAAGCAATAGGTTTCATTAGGATTTTTAGATGAGTATTGCTGAACTGTACAGAACTAAATATTATCCTTTTGAATTGGAAAGGAAACATGACCACGTTTAAAACAGAAAGAAAGCTGTCTTCACTACAGGCCTCTGGAGAGTGCTTGGTTTGATTTTTGTTAAATATTTATCTTATGATGAAAAAAATCTAACTCTAGATATTTCATTTTTATCTCCATTAACTAAAAAGAGAAGAAAGGTAGTGACAATAGCCACAGATGTCTAAGTTTCTGAAGTTTAGAGTTAAATGAATTTAATCCTGTCCAAGATGTCCATTTTAGGTAGGACTCATTAGTGATTCATAGATACCCACAGTGTAGACATCTGTATGCAAGCTAGCTGACTAGCTGTCTGTGTAAAACATTACCTATAAACTTGGGCAGAAGAAAACTCCTCTCTTTGTAGCCTATATAGGCTACAAAATTCAGTTTTGTACAGTTACTTGCTAGATACATAGAACAAGGAACAAAGAAAGAAAACATATGTTTATCATATCTCACACTAAAATTAAGACTATTTATGCAAGAATCTTCTGGTACTCTTATCAGCAGTTACAATAAAACTTCATATTGTGGTAGATTGAAGTGGAAAAAATCCCTTCTGTCTGTTGTCTTAATCTTTGAATTTCTATGTGCATGTTTAAAAGAATTTTCAACTGTTAAGATGCTAAAAGTAAAATGAAGAACTTTGTGCCTGAAATTATTTTGTTACTTTCTTTTTGACATTAGTAGAAAATTCTAGACATGGTCAATCATTTTGAAGTATGAAGAAGACCAAAGAATTGAATTGCATGAGCTGATTAACTGAAATTTTAGCATATATAAAAGAAATAATAAAAATTGAGCCACAACAGGAATCAAGGTACTCAGAAAAGAAATATACGCAGTAATAGGCTTCATTCCTGTAGATTTCAATTCACTTTCACAAGGTAAGCAATGTCAAATATATTGTATGGGTCCTCTAGAAATGACTGTGCAACCTAATGTTCCATTAATTTCATAAAATATCAGTTAAGACAGGTTACCACAGAAATTACGAGGGAAAAAGCTCAAGTGAGTTACTTCATCATATTTACAAATGGCCCTGTCATATAATAGCTCAGTTTGGCCTTGGTTTCTTTGCATTTAAAAAGAGCCATTACAATAAACCTTTGATCCACTAGACTTTTCAAAAACCCTCTACTGTATTTTATGACTTTATATTGCACACATTTTCTAATAAGAACTTTTCTTACAAGTCTGTATGACCCTCTACCATTTCAAATCCCCTTTGGGGGTATTGTATATCCCATATCAAGTTTATGGGAAGATACATATATATATCTGTATGGCTGCATTCACTGACTTCAGTCTGCCAGCCATAAAATAATCAACTTGGCCCTTGGTTCTCCAAGTGGAATATCATGCTCTTCAAGACTCAAAGCACTTCAGATCTTTGGATCAGTCTCTCCAGGACAACTCTCCTCACACATTTCTTTATGCACAGCAAAAATTTTCTTAGAGCTGTGCTTTCCTTCCAAATTAAATAAAGGGATAGAGGTGTTCAAGGTACCACAGAAACACACAATTTCATATTGTATCATTGCTGAGATGGATAAAAGTGATGAAGTTTTACCTGTCATGACACATACCTTCTGCAAACTGAGAATTTAAGCTCATCATGTATTTCTGCTTTCATTTTTATTTATGTTTTGAAAGGAACAGCTGATGAATACTTTCTGACTTTTTTTTTCATTAGTACTGAAAAAGCAAAGTATTATAGGGAACAAATGATACATCCTAGTTGATCAGCTGTCATTACATTGTGAACTTCTATCCAGAATTCTGATTTTTGTTTAGTAATTAATTAATATGGGAATTAGGTCTTGTGTCCTTCCCAGATTATAATGAATAACAGGGGTTTTTTGGGGCCAGTGATGAGCCTGCCTTTCCCTTGTCCAGCCTAAGACCTTGGACAATTTGTGTACCACCACATTACTGAGCATTTAAAATGAAAAAACAGAATAAATAAATGCAAGTATAAAAGCATTTGGAAGCAAACAAAGGAAACAAACCAGCATTGTTTAGCTGTGTTAACAAGATGATATTTTTTTAAGGTTAATTTGATATTTCAAGAGGAGGCTTAAGTTAAAACATAGATACATACTGTAGCTGTTAAAGTTCAAGCCAAAATGGTGCTCTGAAATAAACAAGGATATTGGAAATTTCCCACCTTCTGTAGCATATTGCAGCAACAGCTGAAAGGTTCATCATGCTGATTTTGGACTGTTGAGGACAAGTGGCTGGAACAGGAAGCCAACGTCTCTCTTCTGTTTATGGCTCTCTTCAGTGTCTGGCAAAAGGGAAAGCAAAATCCTTCCAGAAGAGTTTGAAGGGAGTAGATTTCAGCTTCCATGAAACCTTTGTTGAGAGTGTTTTATTTCTACATATACAGGCAAAAAAAAAAGTGTCTGATTCATTCACATTTTATAGATGTGATATATTACTCAACTCATTAAAATTATTATTCTATATAGGTTAGGCCTGAAAATAGCTTCTAAGATTATTAGTCATACCTAGTTCAAGAGAAAAAAAAACTGACCGAAACCATTGTCCAAAGTAATATACACCTGGAGGTGGAAGGCAGGGAGAAGCCTTTCCTGCTTTTCTCACTGTGCAATAAATGTGCCATCATTCAGTCTCCTTCTGGAATTTCTACCACGTATGTTCCAATTTCATGTTCTTGAGAATAGTGTTTATTAATTTATTTATACCTATTATTATTTGAAGAGAAGCCAGGCTAGAAGACAAGTAGGATCATGCAGAACAACCAGAAAGATACTGTTGTGTTATTGGTTATTTAAACAATGATATCAGTACTGATTCTGTTTTAACTTGTGTAAATACATCTGAAAAAACCCAAAAGGGGTTTTCCAAATTTAGGATGCAAGGATTTAATATTTTTTAATGTCATTTCTAGGGGTCTTTGACCACAACATAGGAAGATAGAAGTTCATGACTTCCTAAATAATTCCATTGGCTGCATTTGCATTTGTCCTTGAGTAATAACTTTAATTTATTCTTACTTGGACAAACATCATAATCACCACAAAGAATATTGCTCCAGGATGTCTTAGGTGCTGGTGTGCAAAATTGTTCATTTTAGACTTGTAGAAAGCCTTATTTATCACTAGCATGATAAAGATGAAAAGAAAATAGATGTGTCTAACAGTGTGCTGTAAAAATATTTTTATTACCATTGTTTTATGAAAATTATCACTTTCATCTGCTCTATGTTTAAACTTAAAATTTTTAATACATAATTCATAAATAAATCTTTTTTTTTAACTTGTTTTCAAACTTTACTAGTAGCAATATGTGACATAAACTCACTTTTTTATACGTGGCCTTCTCAGGACTACAAATCACAAAGGTATACTCAGTCATAGCCAATAAAAAAAAAATGGTAGCTGTTCATTGCAGCTATCTATAAAGTCAAATAGAGCAATACCGTCTGGCTGACATTTCTTTTTTTTTTTCTTTTTTTCTTTTTCTCTTTTTCTTTTTCTTTTTCTTTTTCTTTTTCTTTTTCTTTTTCTTTTTCTTTTTCTTTTTCTTTTTCTTTTTATTTTTCTTTCTTTTGTTTCTCTTTTTCTTTGTTTCCTTTTTGTTTCTTCTTCTTCTTTTTTTTTCTTCTTCCTTTTTTTTTCTTTTACTTAGACTAAAAGGTTTTTTCTTAGAAGAGGAAAAAAATGAATCTCATAGTTCAGCCATGAGATCTAAGGACTAAATATCTGCCTAAGCATATGAGAGAACACACACAGCTCTGTTTCAGTTGGCTCAATCTCCTACTGTGTCAGTGGCTTAAAGTTAAGGAAAAAAGTAAATGTACCGAAACAAGATAATGTTAGCCTACAAAGGCAAAGAGTTTCGTTGTCACTGAAGTACTGAAAGGAGCAACCTGTAAAAAGTCATAAATACAGACTCAAACATTTGCAGTCACTCCTGATCTCCAGTGAAGCAACACTCCTATTATCATAGCAGGATCATTGCACAAAACCATAGGTTTACTTTTCTCTAATATTTCTTAAGAG
Source organism: Ploceus nigricollis (assembly GCA_013399945.1). Taxonomy (NCBI): domain Eukaryota; kingdom Metazoa; phylum Chordata; class Aves; order Passeriformes; family Ploceidae; genus Ploceus; species Ploceus nigricollis. Next base: position 741,751 of record VXBC01010446.1, on the reverse strand, counting down.
CAGAAAATAGTTTTCTTATCGTTCTCATTATTCTAAAGACGACCACCTTTGATTATATGCTAACTTTTATTTCTGAATACCAGCAAGCAGACCAGTTCTTTTGATTCAGCTGGTGTTCTTTCAGAAAACAGGTGTAGGAAGATAATAAGAATGTTATTTAAGCTATTAAAAAAGTTTCTGGCTATAATATGAGAGGAACCAAGCAATAGTGTCAGTCCCTTCACAATATGGGAAAAGTCTTAGCACTCCATCAACTTGTTCCATTACTTTCTTTTGAGCTATTAGCCATTTGTAAAGATAAGTTCATTATCATATAGGACATTAAGTAACCCAAACAATCCAGTTATTCTCAGTCATACCGCACAAATTCTAGATGATCTATTTACTCATATGTCTCCTACTTTCCATGCTGTGACAAATGCTTTGAACTTTATCTCCAGTAAGTTGTCATGATATTGACTCTTTACCATTATGTTTTACTTCTGTGTTTGCAACTCTACCTGCAGCTGAAGTAGCAAAAGTGGTACTTGAGTTTTCAAACTCAAAATTATATCTTTGCAAATATAAAATTATCCCAGTTATGTCTCATAAAAGCTCAGGACTATTTTTTCAACATAGCTTTGTGCATAGGATATACTTACTACTGCAACTCCTTTGGATTAGAAATATGATTCAATAGTAATAAGACTACAAGTAGTCTACTTGTAATGAGATTACAAGTAGAATTTGACTGAAGGACAAGCAAAGCAACTGTGTCAACCTTTTTCTCCTGAAATGAATGGAAGACACTTCTGTACTTCCCTTGAACAGCAGAGTTGACTGTCAAGCTGGTAAGCTGGCAATGCCTCTGAACTGCCTGTTGAACAGGAAATAAATGACTAAGGAAATGACAGTGCTTAAGAGAAATATGTGTGAGTCCACCACTGGTCAGGGTGAATTTACAAATCATTTTCCCATGTAATCTATGAATGATGAAATCAAACCTTAGTGGTTTAGGCGGAAGAAGTTTTGTTGAATAGCCAAGCAATATTTATCCTCTTCTACTAAATACATATATTGAGTTGATCTTCTTCTTCTATTACATAGCTCTTTTATCAGTTGTAAATATTCAATATTCTGTAATTTTCCCTATTAGATTTCCTGAAACTAATTAAAGGATGAATTTATATCTTCAAGCTAGAAAGCCTAAAACATTCATGTGCCTCACCTTGTCTGCTCAAAAATTAAGACATATCTGTAGGAGGGACAGATGGTGGGAAATGAGGAAGAATGCATATATGTGTATGCAATGCATGTACAGAAGGAAAAAAAAAAAGCACCACAAGGAGCTTTGAATTACTACCTGATCAAGTTTCAACTCTGAAATATGAACTTGTTCATTAGGGTCATGACTGAGTTTCACCTGAAATCTAATCAAAATAAATTTCTTCATCCCAAGTAAACAGCAGGCTTGCATTATGGATGCACATTATCAGCACATTTAGTAATTTTTAGTAGAAATCAGCAATACACTAGGAGTGGAAAATTCTCAATTTTCCCAATGAAATTGGGTCTTTTCCCAATTTCAAAGATAAGTTCAATAAGTTAGAGTTGTTAAGTATAGAACAGTTGGAAAAACAAAGTAACAGAAAACCATCCCATTAATTGTGAAAAAAATTCTGTTCCCACATTAATAATATCAGAGTATTGCATAGAAAAAGTTGGTTCGTTTGTTTGTGGGTTTTTGTCTGTTTTAATTTGGGGTTTTGTTGTTGTTATTGTTTGTTTGTTTCTTTTCTTTTAGAGAGGTTTTCATTTGCTTGTCTGCTTGTTTTCTGGCCTAAAAGATGGCATGTAAAAGTGGCAAGAATAAGGGACAGCAACTTGCCCAAATTTCCCAAAACACTGATCAATGTCACATCAGGGAAGACAAGGGGAATGAAGTAATGAAGTCAGCTGCTAAAGAAACAGAAACAGTTGCAAGGAACACAGATTACAAAAATACAAGGTGCCAAAATATAAGACTCTGTGTGTTGTATCAATAGTGACAACTGGAAAACAAGAACTACAACATACATACAAGGAAGGTAACTGTGACAGGAGGGATATAGTTTCATACACCTTCTTGAAATCAGGAAGTGCACTCCTTTCAATGAAGTCTGCTGGGATGGCTTTCTCAGCTAGAGAAATTAAATTTTTGGGGCCACAAGCAGGAAAATTTGGCATGGCCAGTATGGTCATGGCTAAAAGAAGCTTATGCACTGCAAAGGAAAAGGTGCAAGACTGTTTCAAACAAACAGCAAACGAACATGAACCACATTTTCATAGGCTGTATTTCAGTGCCTCATTACTCCTTTGTTACAATGGGACCCTTCTCTCACCCAGCAAAGCAATATCAAAACTACTTATTTTAGTATCAATTTAACTCCCCTTTACACTTATCTGGAAAATGTCTTTTGAAGATTTGGAATTTTTTGACAAAATATGCATTTTGAAAAAAATATCCACAGCCAGCTCTACATTTCTAGTACCTCTACTACTTTCTGTAGATATATAATACCAATTAATTTTCATTCTCAACTAGAGCTTTTTCTCCACAAAAATAATTGTTTTATATCCACAGTTTCAATCTGTCAACAAACTTGATAATAAAATAAAAAGAATAAAAATAATGCTTAGCTCAATTTTCTATATTATTCTAGCAGTGTCTTTTGTAGAGGAAAGGGCAAATGTGATGTGCATACTGTCACACATATGTATATATAAGAACATAGGAAAAATATTACTACCTGTTTTCTATGTTGATGATGATGATTGTTATTATTATTATTAATAATAATAATAATAATGGTGGTGTTATTAGTATTATTATTAATNTAATAATGATAATAATAATAATATCCAAATATCTTTGAATCAAGGATGTGTAGTTAATTTCCTCTTCCCTTGCACCTGATTTTCTTTATTTCTTCAACATGAATCTGCAATATTCCTTTAAAATGACAAAGTAACTACAGTAACTGCAAATACAATCTGAACTACCTGTTCCTTAGGTCCATGATTGAACCTCTGTTTAATTTCCTGGTCACTGATGGAGCTGTGGCTCTGTGTCCAGGGAGAAGTCTAGGGGGAAAGGGAAAGGTACTGTTCATATTCTCCTGCAGAATTTGTGAGTTTTCGCCTCTGGCATTCAGGTTAGAATGTCTCTTCTGATTACAAGTCTGCTGCAAGACTCCTGAGGATGTGACTGTACATTTCAAAAAGCAGAGAAAATGAATGTTATTTCAAATTACTTCTCCAATTTCTGAGTTAAATATATGCTAGAATACTGAAGAAATCTGAACTAAACCTTTACATTTTAACACTAATTGGATACGCCTAAGTAGCACAGGGAATATAAAATATCATTAAAAACAAACAAATAAACAATGATTATAAAAGTGCTTTTTTAAAACTTCTAAGAATGCAATTTCTTCATTTTTATTAGGACAGAATTTTTTATTAGCACAGAATTTTAAGCAATTTCTGTTTCACTGGATACTGAAGGCCTTAAGGATCTGGAGTGACTTCTCTCTTAGCAATTCTCCTTAGCAAAACCTCTTTCTAATATACTTTGCTGCTATTTCTCCTAGTACGAGTCCCAAAATGTGGGCATCCTGGAATCTACATTCCAAAGAAGGGCTACATTCTAGTCTGTACTATTTAAAGTAATTTATTAGCCAACAGGAACATCATCTCTGGTATAGTGTTCATAGACACAGAGAAATCCCAGTCTGACTTCAAAAGGCTTTTTCAGGTCACAGTGCAGCTTTCTTCATGCAAATAAAAGAAATATAATCCACTTCTGAAGAAATACATATTTCCTCCATGTAGTCCATCTCAAAATTCCTTTCTCCCTCATCATATTAATCTTTTCAGTACATAGTTTTAAAGAAAAATAACATTTTCATCATCGGTCACTTTAAAAATAAACACATTATCAGCAGTAAATACATATATAATAGATATCAAACAGAAGAGTACATTTAAGTATCTCCTTATTTGTAATGAATTTTGCTGATTTTTTAACCCTTTCTGAGCCCAGTCTGAAGTGCCCATGGGTGATTAGAATGCTGTGATAGGTTAAGCCCTGGTTGAACATGATATAAATTAGTAGGGAAATTTCCCATTAACCATATATCAAAAATAAACAGAAAAATCTGCTTAATGTCACGTCTGACTGATAAATATCACTTTGTTACTACTCGAAGGAACTACAGAGGAGAACGTGAAGAGGGCTTGGCTCATTCTGGCTTTAAGGCAGAGCATAAACCCCATTTTAACTTTCTTTGCCTGATACTTACATTATATATTGTGGGGGGAGTCTTATTTTAATAATTTTTCATTTATAAAGTATTACATCTTCTTAGCTAGAATTTAAAAAGAAAATCAAAATAATTCTCTCCCTAGTAGCTGCTAAAATGTATTATCAAGGGAGTTCTTGAAACGTTTATAAATGCTGTGTTTAACAGCCTTAATGAACATATGTTTCTGCAGTTTACTTCACCAGTTTTCCCTCTTTTTAAATTTTGACCTCCAGCAATTGGGAATGTAAAACCAAGTATTTTCCCAAAAGTTATTCAACACATAGTCAGGTGCCTGTGAGAAATGTGCAGTTTGGCTTCATTCACTTTTCACATATAAACCTTTCCCAAACTGGGGCGATTCTCTCTTAACCAGAAAAATGCAGAAACTGTAAGTCTGGTGCAAAGTCTCTCACTCAGGGGTGCATGAGATTTAGGCTTTCAGCTGTTTAGTGGTTCAACAGACCACCCTACAATGCCAGAAGAGAAGTGAGCAAGTGCAGATTTTAGTGGGCAGCAGAAACTCCTGCAACTTAATTTTGTGAGGTTGGGTTACAGTCCAATTTTAAATTTTTTTTTTTTAATATGTAACTGCTTTAAAAGAATATTTACTATATTGTACAAAGAAAATAGCAATATCCTGACTGATGCAAAGTTTGTATTTAAATTGTGCTTTTTTCATAAAATGTAAGCTGACTAAAATATTTTGCAAGTATATTTCTTTATAGCTGTTTACTAATTGTTTTGCACCACCTCGTACTCCCCCTTTGAGAGAAAACAGAAGAGACAAGCTTTCTGTTGTAAATTCTTACCCACTTGCCTTAGTCTTCCTTTTGCATACTTGTTATTATTTCAGTGTTACCATCTACAATCCCACCAGTTTAGCCTGTTGGATTGAGATGTTTACATTAGTATGGCTGAATTTGTAAAAAATGACAAAACAGAGATTTTCTGGAATGTGTTTTGTGGAAGAGCTTTTTGACAGTGTTCTAACTTCTGTTTTGAAAAACATTTTTCTAATCATGAAGCCTCAAATAGTCTTCCACTTATTAGCTTTTGAATGAGGGATATCGAAATCAGTGATTTTCATTGAAATATATAACATACTACTTATTAGAATAGGAGATAGCATCACAGCAAGGCATTTTATTTTGAAAAATAAATCATATGGGAATAATTGTTAATAAAGTAAAAAATTTAGTACAAATTAATTATTCTTTCACTTAATTGCATTTTCTGTTATTTAAACACAGTTTGGAATTAATTTTAACTTCACAGACTGGTGCAATTCCAGGTAATTTTTTTAAAGGAAATGTATAGCAATTTTACTTTTAAGTTAAAAATATTTTAGCTCTGATTTTATGGATGAATAGCCAAGGTTCCTTTACGACAGTGTGGTTGTACTTTCCTGCTTTATCTATTTGAAGCTTGAAGACATGAAAAAAGCCACAGCCACACAGCTAAGAGTAATGAATCACATTCACCCAATTATTACAATTTTTAAACTAATGGGCATCACAGAACATTAGAAATTTATTTTTGTTTCAATTTCTTAACATGATGCCAAATGTAAGTCTTGGCATTAGTCTTGGCATAAGGTCTTAGTAAGTATGATATGAGCTGAATATCAGCTCATACTCCTTCTTGTTTGTGCTTTCTGGATTTGAGCACTTCATCTGTNATATATATCACTATGTCTTATGATACAGATAAAGATTTTATGCAGCTGAAGGAGTACCCTTAATTATTATCAACATGTGTCAAAATAATACTGTGTCTAGTAGGGCCCAGGCTCAGAAAAACTAAATAGTAGATGAATGCTTGGTCCTTTTAATGCCTTAGTCTACCTGGACACTTAGGTTCTTAATAAGCAGAAAGGTGTTTGTTTATTGCTGAGTGCAATGGGAACTCAGCTACATGATTAAAAAAATGGTCTCCATTATGAGGAATCTCATGTCTAAACAAAGGAGAGGGGAAAAAATGCATAGCCAGAGAAAGAAATGAGGTATGCATGTATCATCACAGGACCTGTGACAGTGCTACAAGTACAGGATGCCCCCTTCCCACTCTTTTTGCAGAATCACAAAATGAGTAGGGTTGGAGGATACCACTGGAAGACATCTAGTCCAACCTCCCCTGTTCAGGCAGCATCCCTGGGAGTGTTACTCAGGATTGTGTCCAGAGGGGATTTGAATATCTCCGGTGAAGGAGCCTCCACAACCTTTCTAGGCAACCCTACTGACTACAAGAGACTCTTTACAGCTTGGTTTATGAAGTATTTTCTGGGAAGGAGATGCCCTAAAAGGATAGAGAAGTAACAGAAAAGAGAGTTTAATTGTAAAAGGCCAAGTTCTACCAATGGAAAATAATTTTTGATGAAGTATAGACTTTATCACATTCTACAAAGAGAACAAACAAAATGAGTTATTCAAAGATTTCCTGTGGATGGTAACAATTACAACAAATTTAGCCCCATATTTTTTCTTAGGGCATAATAGTGTTTTAAATTAATAACACTTATATGCTAAAGAAGTAATGGGAATATAAAAAAATAAAAATTAAAAATAGATAATTTTCTTCATGAGCTATGAAGAAAATAAGGAATTTTATTCCTTAAGCTACTGCAGAATATTGGGATGTACAATTTCAACATAATTTGCTTCATTATTTCTCACATTTGTTCCTGCCCTGCTTAATCATATCTATTCGTAATAGATCTGTTCATACGCCTTTCTTTGTGATGAGTCATGGCAAGACTGGCACCGAATGTCCTCTGTCCTTTGTTCTGTGGAGCTGCTGTAACACAAACTGGCCTTTTGCATCATTATTTTCTTACTTCACAGCATGAAATAAATGGCACAAAGTAATGGGCTTAGCCAGTGAGTAGTATTTCTAAAAAAATAAGAAATACTGGAGGAAGTAAAACAATTTATTTTCCAACAGAGTTGTTGTTATCAGACAACTGGAACTACCACAAGTTGAGCTCTGTTTGTTGGCAACTCATCTTCACCACCTGAAGCAAGTATGTTTATCCTATAATCCTCCTTCCAGGGTTTCAGCTGTCTGTGATCCAAATTCTGGTTTGGACATAGCACAGCTGTCTTACTCCAGCTTAGACTTCTGATAAGACAGAGATGAGAAAAAGCAGAAAGGAACCATTCAAGCTAGAGCAGTGCAAAATAACAGAAGCAAAATCACAGATAAAGATGAGAGAGTTTAGATAGAAACAGCAAATATTTATATTATAATAATAGTAGCCTAAAGATTCAAAATAAAAACCTCTGGACTGGAAACTGTTAAAATCCTAAGAGAATCAGAAGAAGAATATCTCACCCACAAAATGGATCAATCTCTTTGAACCATTGGCTTCCTCACCAAAAAGGACTGCAGTGTCCCATCAGAAGGATTAGAGGATGGGATCAACTTAGCCTAATAGCTTGTTTTTCTTGCCTGTCTCACCTGTGTATCAGTTGCAAATAAGTGTTTTATATTCTTACCTGGTAAATATACTCATTCTGGCATCTGTGTGGGTATAGTTGATTGAAAAGATTTGACAGAGGAAGAGAAGGCGACAGAACGATAAAACCTATGCTTTTATTGAAAAGATTTGACAGAGGAAGAGAAGGCGACAGAACGATAAAACCTATGCTTTTGTTAGTGTGATTGTTAATGGTGGCTTATGGTGGCCAATAATGCTATAGATATTTTCTCATATTTTCGAATGTTTCTTGATTTATGTATTAAAATTCATAATCTTAAACAAGCACTCAGTCCTGTGACGTAATGTGGCTGTAGCCCTAGCCAGTTTACTACAAAAATGCAACATTTTTTTTCTTTTTTTTTCTTTTTCCTAATATTAGTGGTTTGTGTGCATAGGTTTTAGTATGCTTCTGTGTCCCAGAAAAAAAAAAAATCAAATTCTGTTCTAGCAGTGTAACACCTGTATAATGCCAGTGTGGTTTGGTAGCCTTTAATGAATGAAATAGTGAACTCTGACATGCAGAAATAGGATGTGTTCTATGACTTGAAACTTGGGATTTATTGGTTTATAAATGACACACATTCCACTAATGTGTTACAAGCATATATTTCAGCTGCATAAATACTTAATTCTGTACAGCTATATTAGTATTTTTTCATTATTAAGCATTCCTTGATATGTTGCTCTTTTGTGGTTCATGTAAAATACTGTCTTCTTTCATGTCTTATTTTACTGAAGTTGTAATGAGGGTGTGATAAATTAGGTATAAATAAAATAGGAGAGTTGCAATAGATGAGGAAGAAAGACAATCTGGTCTAGTGCTACTGCAAGTCACAGCAACTATCAGAATGCTGCTTTCTAGGGGGTAGAACCTGTCTTTTCCCTAAGCAGACATGGAAAATACAAAACTTGGTTTAATGCACTGCTTTATTTTTGCTCCTTGCAAACAAAAAATGTTGCTAAAATTCTCCATAGGCAACAGAAATCATGGCAGCATAAACATTCGCTCTCATTAAAGAAGCAAAACCAGTTCATATCCCTCAGCTGAGGAAGCACATTATAAACCAAATTGAACCGTGGTTGATTTGGCACCACCTGAAACTGATGTAAGATTGCAAGTAGAACTGCCTGAGCAACAGAGAAATAATCCATAAGTGCGTTTTTTAACTTTTTCTGCACTGTATTTTTATTTTGTCTGGTCAATTTTGTTAACATCATAATAGTACATTAGGAAGTTCTGGAGATTTAGGGCCTGCAACTAAAACTCTGTCGACCTAAAACGTATCTGTGACAAATAATTGAAATTAGGAAAGATAAGTAAAATGAACATTCAATTAGAGATCAGAAATTTTCTTCAGCATTTTATGTCATCAGCCATAGAACCAAAAAAGTTTAACCTTGGATATCTTTACACTATAAACATTTTACAATTAAATCTATGCTGCAAGACATCACTATGCAGTGAACAACACAGATTCAGTAGGTAGGTAGTGTTAGGATATCATTGCAGCAAACCAGCTCCACATTTGTTTGCCTTGATAAAGATTGTGAAAAATTAGTAAAACTCAAAGTTCTAATGTATTAAGTATTTAATTACTTTTCATGCTGTCTTGTATTTTTGGGTCCAGACTGATAGTATCATTCCTAGGAATTTGTTGAAACTTAGATAAATAAATAAAATATATGTGTTATTGTTTCAAAGGAAAATGTAGTCTTGTGAGTGAGATGAGTATTAGGGTAAAATTTCACCCATGACAGGGTGGCTTTATTCTCTCTTTGGAAAAAAAAAGTCTATTAAGACATCAAAGTAATCTCTGACATTGTTACTAATATTGCACTGCTTATAGAGATTAGGTTTTTTTGTTTCATTCTACTTCTTTACTTTTATGCTATGCTTCTATTTCTCCTGGCTTTGTGAATATGTAAGACAAAAGTTAAATATGTTTTCTGACACTTCTTGCTTCACCTCTTCAACCCTTTCCTCATTACACCTATGCTATGTAAACACATTGGGTGTCTTTATTTATACTTGCTAATCCCTTACTCTCTGTGGTTTTTAAATACCTTAAAGTGATACATGAGCTCAAGAGGCTATAAGTATTTCTCTAGGTTATTAAGAACAATTTTCATTATGTTTCTTCCTTTCTAAAAATGTCAAAAATTATAGATAGTTGCTAGGTTCACAGGAAAGCAAGCATCTCCTGCATAGTGCATAACTCTGCATGCCAGAACAGCTAGTAAACTTTGGAAAGTGAATTTAGAGACTAGATGATTAATCTTTCAACTCTTGATTGACGTGCCATATACAATGCATCAATGAAATGTGCTTCCCTAGTACAGTCTGTTATACCTGGCATACTCTGACATTTCCTTCAAGAACATGGATGTTCATTTGAAATGTATTGATGGAAGTAGAATTGCAGCTTTCACGTGATGGGTGAGATTGGTGATGGGTGAGACTCAGAAGGTTTGGAATTTCTGTTTGATTGAGATGAGCATCTAAATGTTCACAGACTTAGCTGAAACTTATTAGGACTACACAAGCCTCTCGAGTCTGAAAAATTGGGGCAGAAATCTGGAAAGAGAATTTCTTGTCAGATTTTTTTAGCAGTCACAGTCTTAGAAGAAAATGCCATGAGAACAGCTTTTCACAATATTTTGGCACCTCTTTTTCCAGTCCCAGACATAACATGGCACTGAAAGAAGACAGAGAAGTATAACCCTTGCCTGAACTAAAAAGAGTTTTAGAGTTTTAAAGTTTTAGAAATGAGACCATTTTTTGCTAGTCTCTGATAATTTTTTTTACCTCTTTTGAACTCATTCTCCTCTCTTTAGCCAGGCTCTGGAGAGAAAAGATGCACACATATTAGCCATTTCATTAAGTAAAAGGCATTCATTGCTTTAGTCCTTAAGTAAACTCATCTTTTAGTGTGATGAGCTGCTACAGCTTTATCCTGCAGTTATTTCTTTAACAGCATGTGACAGTGTCAGTGGGACAGACGTGTTTTTCTCAAACAGCTACAGAGCCATAAACATTTACGCTAAAATGTCAAGAAGACATTTCATTTTCAATATTTTTTAATGTTCCACTCCAATTGCTAAGTCAAAAACAGGAAACAATGAATATTTCAATCAGCTCTTCTTCACCCAGATCGAGTTGCTTTTCAATCAAGTAAAAATAATTAAAAATAAAAACAATATTTTGAATTTCAGAAGACTCTTACAGCAGCATTATTAACTTTCATTAAGTTTTAGGGATGTAGACCATGCACTTGCCATCGCATCATATTCTAAGAAGAAGGACTTAATTCAAAGATCCACAAGTCACAGACTTCTAGCAAGTGTCTTCCTGTGGTCTGTATGATTTCCTTATTTACCTGGACCATCTCACTTCTGCTCTGTAATGTCTCTTGTATGCTCCCAAATGCACCTCTGTAGCAGTTATTATGAATATTAAAATATAATGTAATAACATAGAAGTTATAGAAAATAATAAATTCATTAGAAAGTTGTACTTTGTTCATTAAGGACACAGAGATAAATTAGATAATAGTATATATTCAAAGAAAACAAATTTGAGCTATAGCCTTCATTTCCTTAGAATTTTTAGAAAGAATACTCCCAGTTTAATCCCACAAACAGTGAAAGGCAGAGGGAGAAAAAAACTGAAAAAAAATCTGATCTGCAATATTCAGATAGAAAAATTACCATTTAGTTTAGGAACAATTTTTTAATCTTACTTAGCATCTAAGTAATGGCTTCAGTTACTACAATTTGACATGTAAATAGTACTGATTACACTGCCATGTGAATGGATTAAAAAAAACCCAATATTTTACATTAGATTACTTATTTTATATTTAATTTTATGAACCATGTAGTACAAATTGTTGACAAATATTAAGGTTATTAATGAAGATTGTATTATGCTTTTTATCTAGAATATTCTGTGTTAAATTCAGATCCAGTGCATGATAGCAGACTTTATGTCCCTGTCTAGGAAAGAATATATGTAACATACTGTGACATCTGCATCTTAGAAGAGCTCATATTGACATTTGAAAAAAGACAGATGTGTTCCTTTAGTAAGTAAGGATCTACTTTCCTGTGAGAAAATCCTAATTTGTTGCAACAAAGGAACCCACTAAAAAGGATTTACCTTACTTATACAAGTAAAGGAATCCAGTGTTTCCAAACACACAAAATATTGTCAAAAGAGCTCATTCATTTTGATAAAATTGGGGTTTTGAAGTAATTTTCTTTCACTGAAATAAATTCTTCATCAACGTGAGTGTTATCCTATGTTGAAAATTTGGGTTTTAATGTGCATTTAATTTTTTTCTTTGTATCCCCCTTTTTAATGACTGACTTTAAAAATTAGAAATATACATGGAATAAAAACACAATGAGTACTGTAAAAAAGAAAGACACAAGCATGTCTACAGGCTTACAAAGCAGACAGATTCAATACCTATGGTAATAGTGTGGAAGCAGGCCTTTTTCTCACAAAGTGAAAATTATGACATTGACGGAAATGTTCTGGGTTTTAAATCAATACAAAAAGAATACATGGTAACTCTTTTAATAAGTTAAGATAGGAATGGTCATTAATTGCTCCCTCAGAACCATTCCCTAAAAATCTCACAAACACTTCAGAATTAATTTTCAGTGAGCAAAATTGTCATAATCATAACATATAATTTAAAATTTGATTCATAGTTTAAGAGGAATAGTTGAGCAATATATTGTCAAGTTTTAATAAAAATTAATTAAATCACAACAGAAAGGGGTGCAGGTGGAAGGAAAAGGAAGAAAAAAATGCAACTTCCACACTAATGTTTAGATACCTTGCACTTATTTAACAAGACTCACAGATCCTCACAAAGACAGTTTTTAGAATAATTTCTCAAGAGATAACATAGTGAGATCAGCCTAAAAGCTAATTGCCACATAAAAGAGAAAGGAGCAAAAAACCCACGAAAAATATGTCCAGTGAAATAATTAGATAAAAAACAGCTCAGCATCATTAATTCTCAATTGTTTCCTTCTTAAACATGCTAATATGAGTAAAGAATCCATCTAATCTGATTGCTGCGCAAAACCTAAGAACACTGATAGTACCTTTCATGCACACACCTGAATTTTTTGGGGAGGATCAGATAGAATTGAGCAAATAAGATGTTAGAAATGCAAACCCATAGAAAACATAGAACACTTGCATATCATTTCCAGGATAATAAGAGGAAAAAAAAGGGTAAAGGATTTGGAGAAAACTGCTATTCCTTTTACTTATGGTTGCTTTAACGATATAGTATATGAGGAAAGAATGGTATAATTGCAGCTTATTGCAGGTTCTTTCTGTCTCTAAACTGTATTATTTTGAATTGTCTGATTTCAAACTATAATCTCCCTCGTCTCAAAATTTTGGTTAACCAACTTCGGTATTCCAAAAGACGACGGAAAAAAGAACTTATGTTCATGCTTTATTTTTTTCTATTTCATTTATTGTGATTTTCCCCCTCTAATATTTAATTAATATTTCCCTTGGTTCAGCTTGGGTTCGCTCCATTTTTTCTGTCTTTATACATTTCTGAAAAGATTCTGCCTCTGTCTTCCCCAAAGAGGTACATGAACACAGTAATGACCATGGACAAAAAGTAATTGTTAAAAAGCTTAGGATATAAACATTAGAATAAAGTAGCAAATACAGTCAGGTGACACTATAGTGTGAATTAGTAGGAAATTACTAATGCTTTAGGAATAAAAAATGTTAATGGATTATAACTTTCACTTGTTAAGTCTAAATTGGATGACACAAGAGGAGGGAAAGGGAAACATGAAGAAGAAAGAAAATAATATGAAAATACATATTTTCATATGTATGAAATAATATGAAAATACAAGCCAGCATGAAGTTTGTGAAAAACGAGTGAGAATTCTCCAATTTACAGGCCTCCATTATGTTTATAAAACTTTATCAATCATACCAGACATAATTGTCAGGGAAAAAAAATGAGAAAGAAGTAATGCAAAGGTTTTCATGCAGTCTTGAAAACAAGCCTCTTAAAATGGCTGCTGAATAAGTTAAATGAGTCAAGTGGTTTCCATTGACCAGGATCTAAGAGAAACCTTTAGTTCATTTAGTTCATTTTCTCTTTGCTAATAGTCTCATAATGATGTGTTTCAATAATCTCTTAATGGTGTATATGAAATGTTTAAATGGCAATATTAAGAATATTCAAAAAACAGTATTACACATTTGATGATGACACATAGCCCTTCATTTTAATCACAATTTGAGTACTCTGAGTAATTTTGGAAGATAATAAGTTTTTGATAATTGTGAATCAAAGTATGTTGTAGATGAGAGTGTGGACCTGAGGGTCAAGGTAATAATAGGTTGGAATTTTATTGTGGAAAACTCAGAGAACAAATTAAAAACTTGTGATTATTATTATTATTATTATTATTATTATTATTACCACCAATAAGTAATAATAAAAATAGTAATGATTTTTTAAAATGTGTGCATTAAATTGGAAAGACATATTTTATTTTCTTCTGTCATGTCCACATGCTCAAATAATATTTCGTAGACTTCCACTTCAATCATAACCTGAGCATCATCCAAAGCTTGCAACATGCTGATACTACTCCCTCAACAACAAATTATTTGAAAGTTTCAAAAGAAAGAAGAAGTGGAAGAAGTGGGCTGAATGAAGAACCATTTTTCCAGGAAGCAGAATTTGATCTGGAATAGGCTGAAGATAAGCAGAACAGTGCACCTGGGAGACTGGTGTTGATGGAATGAAGTAATCTAAGGTTACTAGCAATTTAGGGCACAGGAGATTATTTTTGCAGTTTTGCTTTGTATCTACATTCCAAGTATAAAGCTGTGGAACTAAGGTACAAGTGAAAACTAAGAAGCCATCAAAACCAGTTCCCATGCAGGGGACTGATAAGTCCTTCAGGCTTCTGCATCTGTATGGTGCTTTGTTACTTCCAGAAATTGGTTCGAATTTCACTGTCAGCAAAGAGGTAATACAGGCCTGCAGTTCTAAAATATTAATAAATGATTTCTAATGAAATCCCTTTCTCTCCCCCTTTTGATCATCCAATTAAGCAGTGCACAAACACACTATGAGCACCTAGGCGACATACATAAACCTAGATAGTGCTAGCAATATTTACAATGAGCAAGTTCATACAGCGAGACGACACTCTGCATAATCCAAGTACATTATTCACAATACTAAGGGCATGATTCAGTTTTAGTGAGAATATTTTGTGTACAACCTTTATTATATTGTTAATGGAATACAATTAGCTGAGTCTTTCGAACACAAAACTTGCTTAATTCTTGGGGGGCAGACCATGATTGTAAGAAAATGAGATCCAGGGTCACCAAAACTGTATGAATTAGAGAACAAAAGTATTTCAATGCAGTTATCAATATATGAGAACAATGACCTCTCTATCAGCAGTACAGTAATATCATGAAAAGTTCAAATATGAAAAAAGTAATAAAGTGTTTGTAAATGTTTTATAGCACATTTATTATGATTGGAAATATGTGGGTGTTAAAATATAAAATAAATTTAAAAAATAAAAGTTTTGACATTGTATTGCTACTGCTTAAAAATAGCTTTAGAAACCTCAGATTTTCTGGGTTGATGAACAGAAGATTGACAGTGTATCACATGTGTTAAAGATTACTCCCTGTGACAGGGTCAGAGTTAAAACCATCATGTGCATTGAATATACGCAAATGTCCATAAAGAAATCTTGCTAAATCTGCAGTCCCATCCACTTTCACCAAAAAAATAAAAAAAAAGAGAGTTTATGATCCTTGGAAGAAAGTGAAGGCAACAAATGAGTAGTGAACTTATGCAGGGAGAAAATAAGAAGAGCCTAAGCCCAAATAGAACTTAAACTGTCTACTGCCATAAATTACAACAAAAATGTTTTTATAAATACATCAGCAACACAAGGAGGGCTAAGGAGAACCTCCATCCTTTATTGGATGCAGAGAGAAACAAATGTGACAAAGAATGAGGAAAAGGTACTTAATATCTTCTTTACCCCAATCTTTAATAGCAAGACCAGTTGTTCTCCAGGTACCCAGAACCCTGAGCTGGAAGACAGTGACAGAGAGCAGAATGAAGCCCCCTTAATCCAAGTGTCAACAACCTGCTACAACACTTAGACACAAATCTGTGGGACTGGATGAGATCCACCCAAAGAGACTGAGAGAGATGGTGGAAGTTGAACTGAACTGATCTTCTATGACAGCATGCACTGCTTGATGGGTGAGAGAAAGGTTGTCTTTCTGGAACTTTAAAAAATCTTTGATAGCATTTCCCACAGCATTCTCCTGGAGAAAATGACTGCTTATGGCTTGGAAAGGTGCACTCTTCACTAGGTAGTGAACTCGATAGATGTCCAGGTCCAGAGGGTAGTGTTAATGGAGTTAAATCTAGCTGGCAACCAGTCTTCAGGACTCAGTATTGGTGCCAGTCCTGTTAAATATCTTTATCAACGATCTGGATGAAGGGATTGAACACACTTTCAGTCAATTTACAGAAGATACCAAGTTGTGTCACAACTCCATGAGAGGCTACAAGCTGAAAGCGGACTGGTTGGCAAGATACCTGGCAGAAAAGGACTTCACTCTCTATACTTAAAGAGATCTGAGGCTTTTGGTAGACAGACAATTGAATATCATATGCCCAGGTGAGCAACAAGGCCAGTGGCATCCTAGTTTATATCAGAAATACTTTGGCCCACAGGACTAGGATAGTGATCATCACCCTGTACTGGTGAGGCCATACTTCAAATCCTGCGTTGTGTTTGGGGCACCTCATCACAAGGAAGACATTGAGGCATTGAATGGTATCCAAATAAGGCCAACAAGACTGGTTCTGAAATATTAACGGCTTGAGAGAAAGATTGATTTCAGCTTTCAGTAAGGCTGTATAGACCATGTTCATCAAAATGGTTTAGAAACATAATTTTTATTTGTCTCTAAACTTCAGTAAGCTTGTTATGTTTGTGGACTTATCTAATGTTACCCTCATCTTACTAATGAACTTGATTTTTTTTCAACTTTCTAGTGACTTTATGTCTTTACCACCCTACAACTCCGTTAGTGGAATTTGCTACATTGTACCTGAATGTGAGGAATTAATCAGATTTCAGAATGCAGCTGTTCATATACCAAACAAAATTGTAGACAGAAAAAGTACCAAAGGAAAAAAAAACCCAACAAAAAAAGCCAACAAATAAAACCAAACATATAAAAAAGACCCCAAAAAAAACCCCACACACGAAAAATCAAAATCATCACTGATAAAAGAATACCTGAAAATAAAATATATAATTTTTTTCTCAGAGCACACCTTTTCCCTTAACAAGAAATGGGTTTGCAACCTGAATGTAGTTGCAACACAAAAAATGGATGTAAAATAAAATTCCTATGCTCACATAGAAGATAACATGATATATCTTTGAGTTATGTAATCCATACATCACCTATTTCATCCACCCAGAGTAACCAAATTTTTTTAATAACATTTGTTTGACAGGTATGGGCATAGCATAGCACAGTGTATTTAATTGTCATGTTTCAATGGTATCTCATCTAATAGACTTTTATATGTGTTTTTATGTGCTATATAGGTTAATGCAAAGTTTTATGTTTACCTAAAGAATAATTCAAATTTTTCTCAGAGCCCTTGAGATTTTGGGTTAGTTGTGTATTCTTTCATTCCTTGTATATCTATTGTGTATGATTTTTAAGAAAACCTTGGGTCTTATGCTGATTTTATTCAAGGATTATGGTTCATCCAACTTCAAAGTTGTTATCTTGGATCTCTACAATTTCTGAAATGTCATGCCAAGTTTTGGAAGAAAGTATATCATAATCCCAGATCAGACACAGTCTCATGCGTACTGCTCTGCAAGTAAATTGAATGCTAGCAGAATGGTGGTAATTTAACCAACTCTCACAACAAACATATCTAAAAGTAATAATAACTGAAAACAGTTAAATAAAAATGAAATTTTTTTTCTTGTTTTGTTCAATTTTTATCATTCCCTGCCTTTTGCTTTTCTGCTGAAACAAAACCACTTCTAAACTTTGATAGTTTATTTTCATGTTTAAACAGATGGCTGATAAAAGATTATGTAACTCAGACATCTCACCTAACCATTATTCTTCATTTCAGAGCAAGTGCTGGACATTAGTTGACACAATTCTCTGGGGACTTTTTGAAAGAAAATCCCAGATACTTCCTCTCCTTTAACTTATAAAGTTAGCCTTTACTTTATCCTACTGCAGTTTTACTTTTTGAAACAAAGTAGATAAAGAAGGACAATGCAACAATTTTTGCTTTTTTTTTTCTCAATTAATGAATTTCTTTTTCTACAAAAAATGGAAAAGGTACTTCACAGTTCATATTTCTGCAGCCTAAGCTCAAAGCTCACTAACTAGCAAATCATTAATAATGACCTTTTTCTTCAATTTCTTGTTGTGTCTTAAAATGTTGGTGCGCTCCACAGAAATCTGAAACCCATTTATCATCATGGCTTAGCAACTCACAGAAGACTGACAGATCTTGTACCAAACATACAGGTACATATCTGTAAGAAGAAGTCAACAAGACAATAGCTACAGCAACAGACTTTTTGTACTTGGATAATTCAGAAATTCAAAGTCTGGTTTGAGATTACTGAACGTTGAAGGAAGTAGATCTTCCAGAAGCTCAGCATTTCAGATCATGGTTAAAAGAGGCTTCTGGCTTCCATAAAAATTAACTGTCACACTCAGGCTACAGAGGTACACAAGATTCAGTTCATGGTCCCATTTGTAGTGTTCTCAAGGAATAATAGGTTTACTACCTTTTTCATAGGGTTCCCATAAATTCCTCTTCTGATGTTTTGCCACAGTCCGGGTGCATCATAGAAAAATGTATTCTAGATGTCCTTTAATAATAGAATCCATAGAAATAATATTGAAGAAATCAAAAGGTTCTACTAAATTTGATTTGACTGAGGCCTAGAATGAGAAAACACATCTCCAAAATCATGTATTGGCAAGTTTTTTATTTCTTCTTCTTCTTGTCTGGGATAGTTTCTGTAGATATCCTTTCACTTTGGAGAGTGAAAAAAGACAGTGATGAAGGTGGAATACTCTGTTTAATAGTGGATCTTCCAAAACTAGGAAAAGCCAATCTAATCTTTGGAGTAGTTGCATATTTCTAATAGTGTCTTCTTATTTCTTATTAAAACAAAACAAGACAAAATAAACAATGGTAGAAGTTAATCCAGCATATTATTTCTTGAAAAATATTTTTTAAATATTAATGAAATATAAAACTTGTTTAGTGGTACTTCTAAAGCCTTACTAACTCATAGAATCAGAGTCCAACAAAAAAAAAAAGTACTTGCACATTCTGTTGGCAGGTTATGGGTTTTTTTCTTATTTTATTGCTTTTTTCCAGGGATATACATTATTATGGACTCATTTAATCTTGCTGACATATGCAACAGTAAAGAAAATAAAATTAAATAGAATTGGCAGTTAGCTTTATAAAGCTTGAAAGATGGCAGCTTGACGATCTCAAGAAAGCATTTTTGTCAGTAAAACAACTAGAATGACTGACTTGTATCGCAGTATAGTTTGGAAAATTTAAAGTATTAACATACTATAATTTGCAAAAAATATAATTTTTTTACTAAAGCTAAATATTAGTGCTCTACATAAATCTCACTGTGAAAATTTCTCTATTAAAAGGTATGTGGTGTGATAAGAACCTTTTCTCCATTAAAAGGTTCATGGAGGTGTGATAAGAAAGAAGTTTGTTTCTCATTAGATATTGCTCAGAAGGCACTGTTGTTTTAATAGACTCCTCTGATCCCCATTTCTTGATTTCTGCTCCCATCCATGACTTGCATTGGGAGTGATGTGTATCTCACAGTCTGCAGGTTTAAACGCACTACCTTTGCAAAACAACTGTATTATGACAAATCAACTCTCAAAAATGAGTAAATTAATTCCCCTGTTTTTTTAAGGTTTTAATATCTGATGTAGAATTTTAACATATTACATGACTGCTTGTCTAAAAGTCTTCTTGTATTGTTCTACATTATAAAACTTTTATTTAAGAAGAGCACATTTGATTTTAAACAGATTTTCCCTTCCTTTTTAAATGAAATGTGAAAAAAATATTATTGACTAGACCAAGTAAAGACTAATACTATGCATTTTGGTAGCCTAATTATTTTTGTTTAATCATGCAAGTTTCTTGTAAACTTGTCCTTATGCTTGTAAACTTTCAAATTATCAAGGGACTCAAACCAGCATTTCCTGAAGGAAGATGGATGTCAGCCATTGCTGTAAAACTACAGAGGCATTTAACAGATCAGCCACTGTGTGGATAAGAATTAGTAGGTCCTATCTGTTTGCGAGATTGATGAGTAAAAAATGAATTAATCTACTTCTCTGAATGGCTGTCCTTTAGCAGAATCTAATTAGTGTACTTGGCCAGTTAAATAAGTGATGGGTAATTTTATCAGATTGTTTACTGGTATTCATGATAATCAAAAACAAGACTAGGGAACCAACTTTGTGCTGGCTATTTTGTCTTGGGCAAATCTAACATCTGAAGAGAGTAAGTACTTCTTGCTGATTAATAGAAAGGGTGTGACTGATTTTTTATTTTATTATTTTTAACTTAAACTGTGGATCTTTACTTAAATTGTCAACTAAAACCAGCAATGAAATTAAAATGTGCTTTTTTATATGTAAATATATATAATTATATAAAAATTGCTGAAGAAAATATTATAACACATAATATTTATTTATAATATACAATTTTATTTTTCTAGATATGCACAGTAAATTCAGATCCTTCTCTTTCTTGCACTTCCAACTCCCTATCTGAAATTTGGAAGAAAGGTTGAGGTACAAGCAGGGGTTAATTACACATATTCAGTGGTACCAGCAGGCAATTTGTCAATTTACAAAACAGTAAAGCCATGAGCTATGATCAAGGCGTAGATACTCAGTATTCACTGCGAAATGAAGAATCAGCATTTTCCCGGAAAATGTCAATATCTCTCAACACATGACATGCAGGCAATTTGCATTTGTGTTATATGAATTTAATCTTCAAGTAGGATGTTCTAGACAACCAGCATTATGCATACACATATATGTATGAAAATATATGTGTATATCCCAGAACAAAGTTTTCTGCAACAAGATACTCTGCTTTCTTTTGCTTCTTTTTAGCAGAACAAGCTTCTGACTTTGTTTGGAGTAATTATTACCTAAAAAACCAATATAAACAAAAGGTTTCTAGGTATGGCTTTTATGACCAATATCTGAAGGCACGGCCAATGCTAGTAAGTGCAAACCTTTAGTAAATATATAGAAAATGGAACTACTTTTTTCTCAATTGATAGAAATAAATACTTTTGTAATTTCTAGTGTTCTTCATCTTCTTCCAGAATTATACGTAGCTTATTGGGGATATTTCCTGGCCTAGTATAGCAAATTTTGTCTGTCTTTTCCACAAAAAACCAAAAAAAAACCAAAAAAAAACCCACCAAAACAAAACAACAAACCCTTATCTTTCGTACATTCTTAGTTACAGGTAAAATGCGATTCAGCCTTATAAAAAATCCCAACCTAATAAGTAACATATCCAGAATGTGCATCTAGTAGTTTCCTATTTACCAAATTCTAACTCCCTTGGACTTTAGCTGATAGATTCTATTCTATGTACTTATTTGCAATACTATTAACATTGAATGAAAAGACTGCTTGATTGATTGATTGATTGATTGATTGATTAATTGACTGATTGAAAAAGATTTTTATATAAATATTTCCTCTATGAGAATCTTTTCAAATCAAAAAATTTCAAAAAATAAAAGAGTAGGAAGAGGATGCAAAACTCATATACCCATTTAATAAAGGAGCCTTTCTTTCCTGCTCACTTGTCTGAATATACATTTACTAATTCATCTAAATTGCATTGCTTTGGAATACAATTCTTTTGGCCTACATTGTACTGTATAATTTTCTATTTCTGTTTCTTCTAGGGATGACCATAGTAATCACAAGTGACATACGAACCAGAGCACAGTCAATAAATCTGTTAAAAACTGGAGATTAATTGTCTTAGGCTGATATTCCATATCTTCTTGTCTTGAAACTTACACGTGAAAAATAATATTTTCCAATTTATATAATTTTTATATTTATGTTTCTCTTTATATTGTGAGCATTGATATATAATATATATGCATGTCTAGAATGTGTGTCTACAACAGGACTACAGTAATCTGTGCTACCCAATTCTACATGGGATCAGTACTTCCCAATTATCTTTTCCCCTGTTGCATTACATCAATACTGGTGTGATCAATGGATATAAGTTGATAGGGCATCATTGGTTAGACAATGGTTGAAAATTGTCAGAAAAGGTCTTGATGTTTATGGTATACTTTCCCCACAAAACTCTATCTGCTTAGCATTTCTGTGCCATATATCACATACCACAGGCAATGCCGCAAAGATAATTTAATTGAAGGGCTGTAATGAGAACCAGGTATTTGTGCTGAAGAATTCTTGGAGTCAGGATGTCTCATGACTCACATTTCTGTGTAAACTGGGCTTTGGTAGTGGCTTAATTTTATTGATGTCTTTAATTTTTTTTCTCAGTCTGACTTTTTAAAGTATGGGTGTAACTCACAGAATCGGAAATGCTGGAAGGGACCACAGTGGGCCCGTGGGTTGGATCTGATCCAACCTCCCTGCTCAGGCAGGGTTATCTTAAGCACATGGCAGAGAATTGCATCCAGATAATTCTTGATATCTCCAGGGAAGGATACTACGCAACCCTTCTGGGTAACCTGTTCCATTGCATGGACAGCTTCACGGTAAAGAAGTTTTCCTCATGTTCAGGTGGAACTTTCTGGGCATAAGTCTCTGTCTGTTGCCTCTTGTCCTATTGCTTGGCACCACTGAGAAAAGCTGGGCTCCATCCTCTTGAAACCCTCCCTTCAGACACTCACAAACACTGATACGATCTGCTCTCAGTTTTCCTTTCTTGATGCTAAACAGGCCCAACTAGGTCAGCCTATCCTCATAAGAGAGTTGTTCCCATCACTTATCATCTTCACAGTCCTCCAGGAGCTCCATGAACTAAGGAGCCCAGAACTGGACAGAGTGCTCCAGATGCAGCCTCACCAGGGACAAGTAATGCAGCTGCTCTTTCCTAGATGGAATGTGGTCCACGATGATTCCTTACACACACAATCTGCAACCATAAGCACCTGCTGAGGGGGATGGAATGGAGGGAGGAGCAGAGTGGAAACCCTGTGGCCAAGGCTCTGCTGAAACCTTTGCAGGGAAGTGAACTCGATGGTGCTTTGCAGCTGATAAACCCCATAGCAGCTCTCAGTCAGGAGAGATAGGAGAAGGTGTCTTGCTCTCAAGGCAGGAACTGTGGCAAAATTACTCTCTTTGGATGAACTTGGTTTATTTTCACCTAACTGTAATACTAAAACACAACTCCATCCCCAAGTTACCCACTCCCAAGGTATGACCACCCCTCACTGAGGAAGTGTCTATATTTTATTGACTATAACATTAAGATCAAAGCAAGAAAATTTTGCATCAATAAATAACAAAGGTATGTATGACTAGAGTTACTAAAGCTCCATCTAAATGTAAAGAAATAGTATAAAAGTATGTTGAAAATGGGGAAAATTAGGGAAGACTCCATCATAACTGCAGGGATCAGTTGATGGGCTGAACCTGTCCTCACTCATAGGAATGGGCAAGAACCACATTCTGTGTGTACTGAATACTTTTACTGGGGATTAGAGTTTGTGCATTGCTTTGAATATGTTTCTGCAGTCAGATACCATCACAAACAGTCTTTGAACCTTACTTAACCTGTCACCTGTCTGTTCTGTATTAACGAAGAGTGTTATTCTCTAAACTGTTGGTATGAACCCTTCATGGGCTCTGGCAATTGCTGGCAGTGGGGAGCACAGTCAAATAAAGCGGGAAGACCAGCTGAGGCATCTCCTCTTGATGTCTGTCCCTGAATAAGTCAGTCAAACCACCCTTCAATCCAGCAGAATTGCTCAGTGAAGGGTCCCCACAACGGGATGCTGACAGACTGATTGGGCACAAGGGTCTTGACTTTCCTGGGGCAATGCCAGACAAAGCAAATAGTAAGGGACGAGGAAATCTCCCCATAGTAAGGGTTGAAGATCTTCCCTATTCATGTGACAATCAGCAAACTAGAGTTTGAGAAGCAGAGTTTTCATGCAGTATATGCGAAGTTGTAAATAAATATGTATGATTAATAAAATTGTGATCATAGTGTCAGGGTCCAAAGAACACCCAAAGTCTCTACAATCTCTTTCCCATCCCATCAGGAAATTTTCCTAATCTTCACTTCAAAATGTTCCAAATTTTGAAAACCTTTCTGAATGCTACTCAAAATGAATTAAAAGTGCTTACAAAATATTGTGCATTTAATCAGATTAAAAGTTAAGGATGTTTTTTTAACCTCTTATCTGATCCCATAACAAAGTACAGAAATTGTTCCAGAACATATTTTTCATAAGTCTGAGGACTGCACTTTTAAAATCGCTGGCCTTTATCTTAGTTAATGTTTTCAGTTTGCTTGTGGACAAACACTCTCAGCATAAACACCATCACAATTGGCAATCTTGATGACTGCCTCAGCAGGACAGCTAGAGAGTTAATGGACATGAAAGCTGAAGTGATCAAGTTGAAAAGCACAGATCTATCCTGTTGGTAGAACACTTCTTTTTTTTCATACTGCTACAGACAGAATTTTTTATTAGGGTTATAGGCTTTAGCTTCTTCCTTGGTTTTGTCTTAACCAGAGAAAATAAGCAATTGTAGGAACAGAAAATGAATTTTCTGGCTACTGTTTTTTTGTGGTAAATGATATATTTCTAATGTAATTGCTAAACCCTAAAGTGTTTTTGAATGATAGCCTATGGCACACAATATGATAGATTTGGATAATAAGATGCTGTGTTAACTTCTTTTATATACCACAAATCTCACATAGTCAGAACTTAAAAAGTAGGTATAAAATGTAACATAAAATGAACAAGAACATTTTAGAAAGTAATGTGATGTAGCTTTCCATGTCACAGTAGGTCTGAACATAAGCCTTCTTGTGCAACCCAGAAGCTTTAAGCAGAATAGCTTGATGTGTGTGGGGGGCAGCTGAAGGCAAATCATATAGTGCCTGAGGCAATCAGCAGTATCTCTGAATCCTCTTGGATATTTCTGAAAATGCAGTAATTCAAAAGTGTGTTATGGAGACTTATATGAAGTTAGCTCCAGTTAGAAGAGTAAAAAGTGGTGTTACCTCACTTCTGGATGATATTCAGAATTTTTTTGTCACCCAACGGACACACGAATTATTCAAAGCAGTCTCATGCCTTAGATGAAATATCTGGGAAAGAAAAATATTTATCATCTCTGTTACTTCTATGCCAAAGGACAGCTTAGAGCACATTACTGACTCAGAAGGCCCTTAGCATTGCATTTCTTCTCCACTGAGTACTCACAAAATTAGTCAAGTTGGTAGTTCTTTAGTGCAACTTAAGGCTGGTCACTGAAATTGCTTTTAGAAATGAACAGGATTCTGAATAANCTCAAACCACTTCTACCCAGGACCCTCCTGTCCAAGTCCTGGAGCCCAGCCTCGTGGCTCCATGCCCTGGAGGAAGGCAAATAAACCTGCTAGACCTGATGCTGCTTGTATAAGACATTTTTGAATTGAAAGAACATGGTTAGAGGGAAATTACAAATTTGAACTTAAATTATATGGTCTATTTCTTAGTCTTTTACTCATTTAGTACCTAAGCCAAATTATAGAGGTAGAGAAATGTAAAGGGATTAAAAAAAACCCAGAAAGGAAATAAGAAAGAAAGCAAGAAAAGTGAAGGGTGGAAAAACTTTTATATTCCAAACCAGGTCCTGCTGTAATCAGCTGTATTTTTAGAACAGAATCCCATTGGCTTCCAGAAATATCTCATCAAGGGTAAACAGTAGAAGGGAAGAGCTCAGTGTAAGAAGTAAGGTTTAATGACTAGAAAACTAGAATCCACTGAAACCGTTCAGTTTCCACAAACAGAAAGAAGATATCAGTATATTTGTAAACAAGATTTTTATCAACACTGCAAATGGTTATTCAAAAGGGTTTTCAGAAGTCTGTGAGACATTACAGTGGTACAGAAATTTGTTTATTCGGAGTATGTTGTACAAAGTTTCTTTAATAGGATTCATGATCAAAATAAAAAAGAATCTAAAACTCATAAATCTAAAACCCCCACTCTTGACATTTTGTACTTCTGGGATCTGTCATAACATGTAAAAAACTGTGAAAGTATTTTAAATATGGTAGTGGTGTGTCTTCCTCCTCCAAAAATTACAACATTTATCAATCTCCTCTACCTTTCAGCTAAAACCTAAAACAGAACTAAAAGTCTTGCAGCAAAAGAATGAACCCAATTAAGGGGCTGAAGACATAGAACCATAGAATCATAGATTTATAGAATCAGTTGCGTCGGCAAAGATCACCAAGATCATCAAGCCCAACCAATACCACCACCAGCACTAAACATATTCTATCACAACTCTAAGTCACATCACCAGAATACAGGAAACTTTTTCCAGCAAATAACAATTTGGGCAGAAATTGACACAAATGAATATTGCATATATGCAAAATAGATTGATATGTTCAATTGTAGCACTCCTGGAGTCCGGCTGGCAGTGAGTCTCTCGACGCCGGCTAGCTCCACTCACTCAGGCCTGGAGAGTGCCACGAGAGTGGGCCTCACAGGGTAAGGCAAGTGTTCCCCTGCTAAGGCTAATTGATGCGGCATGGGCACGCAGCAGATGTCGGACCAGTTGCTACTCAACCCAAGTAGAGAAGCAAGAGAGGGACGCTTGTGTGCTGCTCCAGAGAAGCTTTATTCCTTGGGCAGGGAGCTTCCCCAGAGGAGAGCAGGGACAAAGTCAGAGAGGGGCGGGCTGGGTTAGTAACTTATATAACGAAGGGGCAGGGAGAGGCAGCCCTCTCGCCCGCCAATGGGGATACAACAGAAGGGGATTACATCAGGGATCACAACCAATGGGAGTAAACTCGGGGAGGGGAAAACTTCCAAAAATGAACTAATACACAGAACAGGGATGATAGACATAGACTATTCTAGAAGAAACTAGGCGGGGTAACTTGATTGACAAGAGGGTATAGGACTTTATAAGGCAACAATGGGGAGGGGATAAGTTAAGTGACATTTAACTGACAAGCTGAGTGGCGGGAAAACTAGGAGAAAAACAACTTGGGAAAAACCATTCTGAGGGGAGAATATGGGGGGGGGGAAACTAGGAACATACCAAGGGCATAATAACCTTAACAAACAACCTTTGATTAATACAATTAACATAAAGCACACTGCCACATTCAATTACACAGAAAGGTTTTCAGGTCCAAGATTTTTCCTTAGATATTTAAGTAATACTAAGATTACCATTTAGCAGACAGAAAACCCCTTAGAATTGGTCCTGGTCTCTGATGCCAAGGATATAAATCCTCACTGTAATTTTAGAGCTTGTTTCTGCTATTTTAAAAGCTTTTATGGATCTAATAATCTTTGTATGATAAGAAATTATTAGAAGTTGAGCAGTACTGATGAAGAACTTCTATAGTCTTTATAAAAAAATTTAAATTATTTTAATGTATTTGTAATATGTATGATTTCCTAAGGTTTGTTCTTTCTTGCTATACTCATTCCTCCTTAATAAAGAGAAAAAGACTGAGCTGCCATCCTTTCACAATCTATTCAAATTTGAATTACTAGTAAGCTCTTTGGTCAAATGCAATCCTACAATTGCTCAGAACATCAGAAGGAAATTGTGCTATATATTGTTTACAGAAATCAAATCCAACAAGAAATAGCAGGAATTTTGGAAACACACTCTGAGAAATAGTCTATCACTACTGAAAAGACCATTGCTGTCAACTCTTACGGTAATAAGGAATAAAAAAAAGAAAGATTTTCCAAAGAAAAATTTGAGTTTTCACACCACAGCTTAGAGATTTCAGTATTTGTATTTAATTTTTTCTTTTATAAAATGCCAGAATATCTAATTCTCCTTTTCCTATTCCAAGTTAAATCCATATCTAACTGTGTAAGAATGTTTTCTAGAAAAGATAAACTTTGAACATGAAGTTCAGCTTCCTGGACTTCAGGCCAAGCGAAACAATAAAGAACTCAAAACCCTCAAGTTCCAGAGTCTTATGGGAAAATATCAAGAAACATAAATAACTACTGGCAGAGTCATTTGCTCTTTACTATAGTAAAACCTTTTAAGTAGTGGTTCTTCCTAAGTATGTATTTGTAAAATGTTTACACAATAGATCCTTTTCATTCTTGGTGTATGAATAAATTTTTGTAATACAATAAACAAACAATAACAAATGAGAAATGTGCAGGGAGCAAAACAAATATAAAGTCTTGTGAAGTTATTTTTTAATCCTGTGATAATCTAAAATTGCTTTTTAAACAATCCCATAATAATCAGGAAATGTGCAAAAAATCACTTAAAAGCTGATGGGATTCTCAAGGGTGAATTGTATGCAAGTATTCTGTTTGCTCTGGGAGAATCTATCAAAGACTATGCAAGCATATTTAAACTTGCAAGGTGAAAAATTACAGTATTCTGTGCAAATGAGCTTGCAGTCCTTAAATTCGGTTTTAACGGTTGGATGTAATTGAACTCTATTTTCTATATTTTAGTTGCACTGCTGATGATCCTCAATGGCCACTTCTGGCATAGATTAGGTTTCCTGTAAAAGATGAGCATCTGAAATTAAGTCAGCAAAATCAAATGCTGTAATTTAGTTTTATCTCATTATTAAAGATATAACAAGGATTATATTGCATGCTATTATTGCTTTATGTCATGTTATAGAACATTATGTTCCATCAGTGCATGGGTAATCTCCATCAAGAAAGCACATAGTAATGGTAATGTACAGCTGGGCAAATGACTAGCTTTGGGAATTTCTTGAAGGCCAAAACTGTATGAAGAAATTTTTTGACAGCTGGAAAAGTACAACAAAAATGTTCAAGTATGTATAATAGCAAAAAATTGTCCTAATTTTCTTTGGTTTTTTTTAAAGGGGAACAGAAGAGGATTTTCACTGACTCAAAACTTGGATTTGTTTTCATGCTAGAAAAATTATTTTAGGGATGCCTGGAATGCAAAACTGATGAAAAGTTTATCTGATTCCTCAGTTAGGTCTTTCTTTCACACATTTTGAAATGTCCTCTTAGCAACACCTTGCCATTCCAGGATAATATTAAATCACTGAAGGAAACCACACATACTGGGCAAAAAAGAAGAAGAAAAAGGAAAAGGGAAATTTAAGGTAAAACAAATAAAAATAAAGATGAATTTGAGAGATGCATAACTGAGACACTGAATTCTGCAAAACAAGTGCAGTCAAAGGATGATCTCTGACAAGGAAATATTTGACATGAAATATATAGCATGTTATAAGTTGTGTTTGTATGTAGGGATAGCAAGCTAGATATTTTTTTTATAAGAGTTGTCCCTGTTAGAAATCAAACAGTGCATCTTTCAGCTGAAAAAATACAAACACTTCCATTGTCACTAACCCCGTGAATAACTACACAGCTTGACATTCAAATTTTAGATTTGTAGTGATTAAACTCTCGTTTGATGAGGACAATTTAACCTCAACAATTTATAGAGTTGGGATTTTTTCCTCCTCATTGGAGATACTCAAAATTAATATAAAGAAAACAAATTGCATATATTAATAAGCTACCAGTCCTCAGACCTCTCAGAAGTGTGACTAGTAGCTAGGAATAGCAACAGCTGTAGACACCAGCCCCGGGACAGAGAGTCAGCATTTAATATAACTGAGCTTATATGGGATCTATTGTTCTAACCTTTCTCATGTGAAGAATTATTGGACAAGATTTGACACAGGAAAGGCAGGGGTTAAAGAAATGCCCAGGCATATGTCAAATGGCATTGTCTGGGCATGCATATTTTGCCCTCTAATCTAGTATACTGGGCTTAATTTCCTAACTAAAAGATAATTTGTGGTCCCTACAATACCTAAGGCTTGTTTATGTTGCTGGCACCTCCAGGAGACATACTTGAGGAGTGACAGTCAAAAGCCAGATGGAGTGCCACAGACTTAGGTAGCTGAGCCAAGCCTGTGCAAGAATAAATCTGCAACTGGCTACAACCTGGAAAAGAACTTCATCCTGACTATTCTTCCTGTTTATTACAGCTATTAGTAGATTACTGAAGATAAACCCTAAGAAATGTGCTAGTACGAGAATTATCAAGAACTCTGTTACTCTAGAAAATATTCATGAACTTGGACTTTCCTACTGATATAACTGAAACAGAGACTAAACTAAAAGTAAAATTATGTAAGAATTTTATCAAATTATATCATAAAAGTTGTGGAAGAGAAGGATCAGGAAATAATTTTGAGCAAAATAGTTTCAAAATATAAAGTAAAATGGTCCTAGATCATAGGGGTCCCTAGTAGGGCATAATATTAACAAACTTGGGGTCCATAGAAAGATGAAAATTCAGATAAGATTTTTGCTGCAGAGAGGAGAGCAAGTGAGAAAAAGGTAAAGCAAAACACATGATTTGAGCTGTTCAGGAATCATCCCACCACTGATCAAAACAGTCTGAAGCAGAAAAAAACCCTCTAACTTTATGATAAAAGATTGTCTCTGACTTGCTCTGGCATTGATAAGGGGCATCCTGAAGGAGGTAGTGGACAGAATAAAATTCCTGTAACAAATCTTCATTTTTATTTATTTGTTTTAATCCTTGGAAAAGAAGATAAAGAATAAAAATACTAGATTTGTAATAAGGATTTATGTTAGTCTTTTATTTTAAACCAAAATAAAAAATACTTACTTAATGAAAAGTTCACTGGATCTTAAATCAAAATGAATTTTGGTGCTAATAAAGAAAATTATATGACTCATTATGTGAAAATATATGTGTATGCATAAAAAAATTGTAATAATATCAAAAAAATTCCAGCAATAAATGTATTTTGCTATTTTAAATATTAAAATAATTTTTAAAAGACCCATAGAACTAGTAGCTGTTGAAAAATTTTTCTGGCTATTTAGAAACCTTTCATGAACAGAGGCAGCCAAATTATGTAGCTTTCTTGGGGTAAATAATTGGCAGTGCCGTGTGTACTCTACAAGGAAGATAATAATTAATATGCCTAAACATCACAAAGTTAAGATCCTCTTGCTTGAACTAAAGGCCTAGGCTCATTGATTCACACAATTTGTAGTCTGATTAAATTTGCAGCCCAGATGGTTGATGAGCATGGGAACTCATTCCCTAGGGATGAGGTTCTCCAAAGAAAACTTAGTCTCTGTGAAGAATTTAAATATCACAATGCACAGATAGGCATACACCTGTACATTTCTTCATGCCTTTCTGTATGGAGGAACAGGCAGGTTTTTCACTAACTGCAAAGTATGTTTCAACACACATTTCAATAATATTAGTATTGAATCATATGTCAGGTCCTTTGATATAATGTACAATATAATGCTTCATTCCTTCTTTTTTCCTCCTTCTTCTACCCCTAACTGTGAGACAGGACTTAAACCATAGATAATAAGTGTGCAGGACTTAGC
Organism: Ploceus nigricollis; assembly: GCA_013399945.1. Taxonomy (NCBI): domain Eukaryota; kingdom Metazoa; phylum Chordata; class Aves; order Passeriformes; family Ploceidae; genus Ploceus; species Ploceus nigricollis. The sequence goes on along the minus strand of VXBC01010446.1, from coordinate 710,140 downwards.
TCTTCTGGTCCCTGTCAGCCCATTTCTCCTGGCTGTTGTGGTCCCTCCGGATGGCAGCATGACTCTGTGGTGTATCAGCCACCCCTCCCTCCCACTGTGTCATCAGCAAACTTGCTGGAAAATAAAACCTACACCTTCATCCAGATCTTGGGACAATGTGTTTCATAGAATTTTTAAACATTTGAACAAAGTCTTGTTGGTTATTTTTTTATTTCCTGAAAAATAAATTCTGTTTAGATATTTGGGTTAAGATGTACAGAAGATCTTAAAAAATAAGAAACAATAAAAAGAAATTGAAGTCAGGGGGAGTTTTGTTTGTTTATTTCACAATGTTACAAACTCACTATTATGCCAAAAGAAACAGACCCTATTGTTCTTGCCATGTAAAAATCAGAGTGAAATAATTCATGGGATTCCATGATGACATGATGTATTCATTGTTCATCTTCAGGATAATGGATAACCCATCCCCCAAAACAAAGATAGAAGAGCCATTTTCTTCATAACTCAGCTTATTTCTACATATGCCTAGAGGTCACGTCATTGAAAACATCTGTAAAAAATAAAAAAAAATAGAATCTGATGATTTAATATGCCTTTTTGCTGTATTTTAGGGTGTTTATCATTATTATGGGAAATGAAGATGCTGGGAAGCACAGATGACAGACACAAAAAAGAAATAAAGGGAAGTGAGACCTGTCTAAAAAGAATTTAAAGGGGGAGGAAAATGGTCCCTGCATTTAGAGAAAAGCAGGTTTGAAAAAGGGTATGAAATAGGTCAGAAGAAACAGAAAGAGTTAAGGAATGAGATGACATATTATCAGCAAGAGAGATAAATAGGTATGTGATGGTTAGTTTCTGATCACAAGAGAAGATGGAAAAGGGAACTTCAAAGACCTTTGCTCCCAGCGAGGGCAACTGATGGAATTCTGGAAAGTTGCTGTCCAAAATCAAAACTGGATCTTTGATTTGATTTGATGTGCCTTTTCTTAGAGGCCAAAATAACTGTAACATTCTGGATTTGCTTCTTTGTGAGAAAACCTGGATATGTGAACACTTTTCATTATCTTAGCAAGGCAGGCTGGTCAAAAAATAACACTGGTATCTTCATTATGGTCATTCATTCTGTGCAAAGGTGAACTGAAACCAATTTATCTAAAAATTCAACCTTCTAACCTTTTTCAAACTGAATATTAAACAGTAGGACAAATTTAACACTCATCTACTCTTCATATATAGCTCTAATAATCTTGCCATCTTCAATGAGATATACAGATTGCAAATCAGATATGATTCTGGCTTAATGGAGAAAGTCCTGTAATTCTTCAAGAAAAGTTCCAATACATCATGTGAGGATGCTCTTTGCAAGCTTCTGCTGAAGTAACTGTTCATAGCAAGAATGGAATCAGGAGTGTAAACTTTATGATCTGTAAGAGTTAAATTATTATATATAAGTATTTTTGTTTTATGTGCTCTGTTTTATTAAAAAATCCCTTAGAATCTCCTACCAAGGACAGAATCTTTTTTTTACCTTTCTAGATATTACGGGAATGTATAGGAATAATCACCCCCCTAGAAAATCTGCGGTCACAGTAGACTTGCCTTGACAAAAGAAAACAAAAGAAAACAAAAGACAACCAAACAAAGAAAAACAAACCAACCAATCAACCAACCAACCAAACAAAAACAAGCAAATAACTGTCATAAAAGCAAGGCTTTTTGTGTCTAATTTATTTTTATTCTTTTTTGATGTATGTCTACAAACTATTTCCTGACATTACTTTCAGAATGAATACTTCATAGATGTAAAGAAAGCATCAGCTCTTAGATAATCCTAAAAGAAATTTTTCAAACTGCCAGAAACTTTACCTTAACATCATCATGTCTTTCTGCTTTGGAGAACTATTTGAACTCCTTTCTTACCTTTGTGACATTCAGAAAATTGATGGATTATTTTCTATCACATATTGTCATTTTACTCCTCTCTATTGAGTTTTACAGCTATTTAAAAAATCTCTAATAATATTTAATTAAGATGACAAAGGTTAATTTAATTAGCATAAAAGCTTAAAATTTGTGTATCAAAAGGGTATTACAAATACCACATTTTAATATGAGCATTTACATTTAAATAAGATGGAAAAATGGAAATGTCCTGTATTTCTCTCAGGTCGGAATTTAGGCAGAACTGAGATCCCAGGACCTCAGATAGAAGTTTAGTCTTCCCGTCAGATGAAGGCATTAAAAAAATTCTGAGGCCTTCCTTTTCACTTTGGTAAGTGTAAAGGTTCTTCAAGACACCAGCGATGAGTATTATTGCATTTTCCTCCTCCTGAGGAGCCTATTTCACTCTCACACTCAATTGCAATCTATATTTAGTTAGAGTGTTTCTTAGACATTGATTACATCTCCAGTATAGCCTAAATCACTATGCTTACTCTAAGCATGATGAACACAAATATGATTGCACGGAAACTCATTAAAAGTAGAGAAGTAGAAATGGCCACCTTTTTTTTTTTCTTTTTGCATGATAAGTTCATGATTAAAGCATTTGTCTCTCAGTCTCTCAGTCTGAAAAGTGCAAGCCTGTAGAACATGATATCCACTGTGTCTGAGGGCATAGAATAAAATATTTTCCTGCTGAAGATATGTCTCTTTTCTGACAGGAATCCACTATCCACAAACCCAGAAGAGAAAAGGTACCAGGTTAGGGCCATGAGACTAATAAGAAAATAAGGTTCTTCTGTTCAAATACCTCTTCTAGAATCGTACTGATTCCTAAAGAGTGCTGGTCCATTATGGGCTGTGTGATATGTTTTTTGGTAGAAAAAATATCCTGCAGATTTGAAGATTAGCAGAAACAATCCAACTTGTATAAATGCTTGTTTTATGAGCCAAAAATTCAACTTGTCCTTTATGTTTTTTAGCTAATTTCATGACACATATTTTTACATTATTTAGTATTATTTCTTTCTCATTTATTTATTTGCAGATTTTTTGTGCTCTAAATCCTTTAAAAAGTTTGGCTATTATTCGTTTTTGATGACGTGATCATGTGTGAGCATACACACAGATTCCTACTCATAAGAAGCCACACATATTAAGAACTCAAGAGTGCATGTGTATATCAACCTACTTAAAAATATATGTACAATGTTGGAGTAGCCACATTTGACCAGCATCCAGTCCCACAGTGGGGAGTCCTCCTGTCACAGCCCAGTAGACAGAAGGTAGCTCTAGCTAGATGTGCTCAGACACAATCAGTAGAGAGGCTAAGCACACATTCCTATGACTTTTTGGTGACTTTTAACTCTGACACGATGGCCTGATCATTCTTCGAAAATTTCTTAAGAGTGAAGAGTCACTCTGTCCTTCACAGATTAGGCTTCTTCATTCCTCTGGCAATCACTGATTTTCACAATGTGCTAAGTGTTTCCAGTTAATTTGATTACCTTTTACTCAGATAACCATGTACACACACACACACACACACACACACACACAAACACACACACACACATAACTATAACTATAACTATAACTATAACTATAACTATAACTATAACTATAACTATGCATGCAAAATATGAGCATACACATAGACGCTACCACTACACACTGTAATGTCTGGGATGATGCATTCAGGTCTGATCTTTCACCCCTGAAAGGATTCATCAGAAGCATAAGAAGGTAAACAATAATGACCTGCAGAAGGAATAAATATGCAACCAAATGCTTCTATTTGATTCTTTTCATCTTAGCCTACATTATGTGGTGCAGCAAGATTATCAGGAGTGAGATTTCTAGAATAATTTATCAAGACGTATTACAATACATTTGTTTAATTATTTTAATATTTAGAATTATTTTATACAAATAAATCCACAAAATCTTTCTTAACAATCAATTGAAAGGTGATGGTCCCAGTGTAATTTTTTTTAATATAATGAACAAATTAAAGAATGAGTTAGAGGTGAAGTACAATGCTCCCATTACAGTAGGTTTTCCATATTTTCCATCTTTCCATTTCTCTCACACAGGTAAATGTACAAAGATATTTGTTCAGTTTTTGCACAAAGTCTGTAAGATATAAATACACCCAACTTCAAAGAACCTGTAGGAAAAAAACAAAACTAGAGCAGCTAGAACAAAAATCAAATGTGATGCCATAGTGAACTGTGAAATAAATGGTACTATTTGTCCCCAGCTTTCATCTTGCTTTTTTCTGCAAGTGGTGACTTCCCTCTGTTAAATTTAGGAAGCTCTGATTCCATATGATGCTGTGGCACAGCAAAACATGTTTAGTTACAGAAGTTTATTAGAGCATGTTCAATGACTTACTGTGATTATATCTAAAGGTACAGATAATGCCCAAAGCATTACTGAAAATATCTGAAGGCATAAATCATCTTGCAGGTTTTGAAGATCATCTTGTATGATCCATGAACCCTAAAGATATTTATTTTTAGGTAATTTTTACTGCTTAATTGTGTCTTTTTTCTCTGGCTTTTTTTTTTCTTAAATATGCTTCTCTCCATGGAAACCCAGATAATGGTTAAGTCAGAGTGTATACATTCTTAACACTGGTTTAAAGATCAACTTTCCTTAATTTCACTGAAGGGAACACTTGATTTTACATCTGAAAATCTGAATCAATTAGGTGAATGTTTATGTTATTTAGCTGTCTGCAAGTGATGTGACTTCTTTTTTTCCTTTTGTTTGAACCAAACTGTACAGTCATGTAAAGATTGCAAAGCATGTTTTATAGGTAGCTTCTGAAAGACTTGCTCTTCTGATGCGTGGACTAGAATAAAAAGGTATTAAATCTTTCTTAATGGGGACATAATCTTAGTAGGCACCAATCTATGCAGTTTATTAGGATAAAATCAGTGGTATTTCATGAAAATCTAAGGACTTTCTATGAAACACTAGGAATTTCTGAGATTTACAAAAGGTTCACACTGGGATAAAATTCCAGTAAGAAATTATTTTATACTAACTGCAATGTTATTTAAGTATTCAATGGCACACATGTACAAGCTAGGGGTATATTATGGGCTTGGTCCCAAGTGATACTGATTAGGTTGGGAGAGTGAAGATCATAAATCTTTTTGCTGATTTATTTCAATGTCCAGGTAGTAGAGATTGCTGCTATAGCTCAATATGACTCTATCTTTACTGAAAAATGCAACCCTCTAGGAATTATGGTAATTATAAATTACCATTCTATTTTACTGATCGTAGTAATAGAATATGTATTCATGTGTAATACAATTAAGTTACTAGGGATCATTCTGAAAAACTTTTCATGAGACTGACAGGCCAGCTGTTTTAAACTTTCAAGAACTTTACTAAATTCATTCATTCACAGCACCCTTCATGCCAATAATTAATTCTTACATGTCATTAATAACTATTAATCTGAAGATGAGATTATTAGTCTTTAATATCCCAAATTACCTGTGAGTACTAAACGCTGCATGGTTGCTACTGATGGTCCTGGGTGGTCCTGGGTCATCAGTATCAGGTTGGTCAGATTTGAGAACTCATTGGTGAGAGAAGCCAGAACTCAAGTGGTCTTGTCTTCTTTCTTTTCTGATTTTCCTTCCTCATGTCTGTTGTTTCTTTGCTATTCCCCCTCCCAGTGCTGAAAACAAACAAACAAAAAAAACCCCAAAAGAACGACAAATCCCCTCCCCCCAAAAAAAACCAAAAAAATAAACCCCAAATTAAAAAAAAAAAAAAACAACAAACCAGAGGGGGCACCTGCTCCTGGTGCAGCTCATTCTGTGGTTTTGTCAGTCAATACCCTAATGTGTTTGGAAGGATGTTCTGCCCATTCTCACCCCGTTGTTCTCATCTTGGCTTTTGGCAACTCTTTAACACTTCTAAAGAAACATTTTAACTTGTTAGCCCCTTTGATTTGTCCCCATACATCCTTCTTTGCCACTTTAGCAGTCAAATTGCTCTCATGCTTCTGCAGAATGATTATATTTTAGATCTGATTTTGCCATCCATCACAGGTATTACAAAACATGTATTCCCTGTTGTTAGTTATACTCATCTAGTACACATACATTGGTCCATGATAAATTACTTATACACAAATTAACACATTTCAAATGTGTGCCATAGTATCTGATCGGGTTACACAATATTTTTTAATCTGTCCATCTTCCTCTCAAGTCTCATCAGGGGTGTAACAATATCAATGCTTTAATCTACATCAAGTGTATGTCACTGAAATGAGTATTTTAATTTTTTCTGGGTTTTCTTCTGATTTGATTTGTACAATGAAGCAATCGAACAGGCATGAACAGGATTTCTTTCAGACAAAACTAAACACAAAAATATATACTACATGCACACTTACTGGTAACTGTGGTTAGAAATGGTCATTCAGTCCTTCAGACCTGGCTAGCATCATATCATAGAGATTGGAGGTGATGTCTGGTCCATAAACCTGCTCAAAGCAGGAACAACTGAGATCAGGTTTCTCAGTGCCTTGCTGTGCAAATATCTCCAAAGATGGAGGCTCCAATCTGTTCTACTGCAGGACTACTCTTGTTCTGAGTGAAAAAAAACATCTTTAGTAAATAATCAAAATTAACCTTGTTGAATCTTGTGCCTGCTGCCTGCTGACCTATGAGTTTTAGTCTCTGAAGAATTTGACTGTATTTTCTATACTGTCTTGTTAAATTGTTAAAAACATAGCTAATTCTGAGTCAGAGTAATTTCAGAGGTCTTTTGGAATATAATAAAACTGCTCAGAATTCTGTAGTTTATTATTCAAGCTCCTTTTTACCTTTTTGCAATTTTTTTTCAAATCAGTAAAATTATATTATTTGAAGAAAAATATTTATAAATTAATTATTGTTGCACAACCACAGTTGGTTAAATGTTTTTCATTCAGGTTTTGGTTCTATGAAAATAGATCAGAGTTATGGGAATGACTACAAAAAAAAAAGAGAAATCTTTGACAGCCACTTATATTCAGCCTTCCTTTCTGTACCTCTAATTTTTGAAACAAGGTTAAGTTAATAAGTACAATATGATTAACACTACATATCAAAATTCATGAATAATAGATAACTGGAAAGATCTGTCATTCATTTTGTTAAGCAAAGAAATCTTTATGCACAAACTTCTTTTGTCTTCTAAAGCAAGGGTAATAAAGCCAAAGGCCAGCTTTTTGTGACCACTTCTAGACAAACAGGTAAGGAATTAGTATGTAAGCAAAATCTTTCTTGTGTCTTGATGTGGGTAGCTATGTGCAGTACTGCCTACAGTCAATTCATCAGCACAATTAAATATTTTTAATTTTAAAGGCAGTTAACCACAGGCTCATCTTTCAAGATGATGTGATAAATTTTTCATGCCTTAAAACTTCTGAATCACAAATAGATACATTTATATAGTACTGCCTAAGGAGCAGATTGTCACTTGCTAAAGGTTCACAAGAGGTGATCTTCCTCTCAGTTAAAAATTGTGGAATTTTAAGTTTTTATGTCTGGCTGGTTGTTTCCATATCCCCAAAATAGCTTTTAGTATTGTAAATAAAAGCTTTTTCCCAACATACTGACTTTAGTTTCACTTGGGAAAGGGAATTAATACGACTTAATTGTGGTTTTAGATTAAAATACAGGAGTTAGTTTTCCTACAAAAATATTCAGTAATCTAAAGAGTATTCCATAATTCCATAATAAAGACTTTTTTAAGGCTAAAGATCAACTTCAAGCATGAAGGATGGACAATAAATTGTATGACTAAATAATTAAAGAGATGAAAATATTACTATGTTTACAATGTGATTATATATTATATTATTACTTCATAATATTAATATAATCAGTTTCTAACATACATCGCATGCAGCATCAGATGAACATCAGAAGCAGCACGACCTTTTGTCACTGCAGAAAAGATTTGCAAGGGTTGGCACAGCTACTTTTACCAACATGGCATTTTCTTGTGTCCCAGTCTTTCAACTGACCCCAATCTGAATTCATGCAGAAAAATGATTTCACTGTAACTGCTAGTACATTCAGCATCCCACTTACAGTAAATTGTTTACAAGGTCAGGACCTCACCAAAGACACTGAGAGATACCCTTGGTCTCATTTTTAAGGGTATGAATGTACCATTGAAATTAAAAAGGAAAGAGGAATTAGCAAAAAGAAATAAATCTTAAGCACAGACAAAGCCCACTAATTATTCTATAGACCCAGTTGTAGTTCTCTCACAATATTTATATTCTGATTTTCAAGAAATTAATTTTATAAGGTGATGGTTTTCTTCAATTAATGATTATTTTTAAAAAGATATTTAAGCGTTTTAATAAACTTGTCAGTCTTGGTACTTGTCTCAGTTTCCACTACATAATGAAGTCTTCTCTGTGACTGCAGCACACACAAGCAGAATTTTTAAATGGGAGACTTAATTTTGGCAGTTCTAGGTCTAAGTCCCCTGGTTCTCAAGAGTCTTCTTTATTTCAAGTTCTATTAGCAATGTACAATGCTAACTCATGTCCAAGCATATCCCAGAAATCCCTCCTGAGATATTTAGCCATGTCACTTTGAAGAATACCGAAATGAGCAAGAACAGAGTTTTTTCTTTTTTTTCCCTTTGATTCTTTTAAATTCGTTGCTCTGACATAACCTTTGAAAGAGATATCACTGTGTGAACAGACCGAATAAAAATAGGTAAGTTTTATGAAAAATGAAAGCACTTATAATTATATTCAAATCCTGCTAAGAATGAAATCCCACTGATTTTAATGGGATCAGAATTGGGCCCCACAACTCATCTAGTTAAGCCTCAATATTGCAACAAAGGATGGTCATTGTTTTGAGACCAGTTTAATACTTGAAGTGGGGTCATGCATGCATAGCATGATGAGTTTCATTCTAAGCTCTGAATTTCTTTGCATTAAGTCAGGTAATTTATGTTATTTGAACAGCTTCTGCAGTTGAGATGAATCTTTTTAACATTTAAATGAATAGTAGGAGAAGAAATAGCGGGGTACTGAAGAATGTACAGTAAACTGTTGAGCAAAGGATAGAAATAGGAGAATAAATGAATTTTGCAAACTGTTCCTTTAGTCTGAAGGATTTAAAAATAAAATCAAAGGAACATTTCCTGTGTATTCATGCTGCTCATAATCTCTGACTGAATTCCACTTCACATTCCTTCCACATTGTCCCATAGAAAAAATATCATCATTGGAGTTACATCAGAAAGAAGTGACTGGGTGCTAGGAGGCAAGATGGGGAAGCAGAACTGGATAAGGAAGCAGTAAAATACTCTTGAATTTCACCATAGAATTCATACTGAGTAGTAGGCTTGTATACAGAAAGGCCTTCTACCTCCCGAGAAGAAAGATGTTGCTCCAGTATCTTTAATTTTTGATTTCACAAGCATCATCTGGAAGAAGTGTACTACAGATAAACTTGATTTATTTCCTTGCATTCCCATATTTGAGATTAAAACAGACTGGGCAGATGGGTATCGATCAAGAGTCTTCCAATTCAATCTCATCTAAACATGTCCTTTCATAAATTTAGTATTCACCAAGTCAGAGAAAAAATGCATAGATGTACACACACACACATTCCTGGCACTGAGAGTCTGGACCATGAATAACAATGGTGTCATGGAACTATTGAGACCTCCATTAGAAAGTGGGGAAATGATATATAGGTAGATAGCTGTGAACATGGAGATGAGAGTCATGATGGGAATCAGTGTTCTTCACTTACTATAACTTCTTTTTTTTCTATTAACACACAACAGAAACACCACTGTTTAGGATGCAGCTGCCAAAAAAAAAAAAAAAAAGAAAGGAAAAAGGTGCTTCCAGAGATTTTCAAAGGCAAATTGAATATTTGTTTATTCAAAGTAAAGAATTTTTTTTCTGATGCTGCCATCTAGAAGGTGTTCTGTCTGAATAATAATAATTTTAAACCACTTTTAGGATGGTATTTTATTTTAGTGCTCTAAAGTAAATGAGGCTTTAATATTGTTACTGATGGTCTGGGTGAGGGAGTCTACCCTCAACAAATTCATGGATTCACCAAGTTGCATAGGAGTGTCGATCTGCTGGAGTGTAGGAAGGCTCTGCAAAGGGATATGGACAGGCTAGACTCTTGGGCTGAGACCAATGGCATGAGGTTTAACCAGACTAATAGTCAGGTCTTACATTTTGGCCACAACCACCCCATGCAGCACTGTAGGATGAGGAAGAGTGGTTGGGAAGTGGTGAAGTGGAAAAGGACCTGGGGGCGGTGGTTGACAATCGCTGAACATAAGCCAGTGTGCCCAGGTGGCCAAGAAGGCCAATGGCATCGTGGCCGGTATGAGCAATAGAGTGGCCAGCAGGACCAGGGAAGTGATTCTTCTCCTATATTTGGCACAGGTGAGGCCACCCCTTGAGTCTGGTGTTTAGTTCAGCTCAGGAAGGACACTGAGGTGCTGGAGCATGTCCAGAGAAGGGCAGTGAAGTGGTTGAAGGCTTGTGTCTGGAGCACAAGCCTTATGAGGTGCAGCTGAGGGAGCAGGAGTTGTTTAGCCCAGAGAAGAGGAGGCTCAGGGGAGATCTTATGGCTCTCTACAACTACCTGAGAGGAGGTAAGTTACTTTACTGGCTAAAGTAACTTAAACCATCAATAATAATATGGAACTTCCAGAAGAGCTTCATGTCTTAATGGATATCTCAGGTCTTATCAATGTCAAGAGAAATAAAGGATGTTAGAATGAGCATCCAAACATGTTTTAATAGTTCAATTTTCATCCTTCCTATTGGTTAGTACAGTTTTCATAGCAAATAAATAATAACAATTCAAAAGATTTTATTTTGGTGGTTTTAATGTGTTATCAACAAAAAAGAAAAACTTTGATGATGTGTTTAAATACAGTCTTCTAAGATAGTGAAGACTAGAAAATGAGGGTGTTTTCTTTTAACTCAAGTATTAATGGTTTGTATTTTCTGAAGTAGAAAGTTACACATTTTTTTTCCTGTGATGAATTGGAGTTCTTCAAAAGATCACTGTGTGGGATGCATATATGTTGCCATGGATCATTACAGCAGTCTATATCATGTGAGCATGCTTTTAAATAAGTTTTGCAGTACTTTATTTAACAGGCCATAGAAAATAATATACCCTGTGTATTTTATATGTGGTATTACACCACTAATGACATATTTATAGAAAACCAGAACCAATGTACATAAAAGCTTAATTCAGTATTTTTAAGGTTCTAGTTTCTAAATGCAGATATTTCTTAATGACTTTCTATTAATAACAGATTATTACCCTGAACTATTTACTTAGCTTCTTCCTAGTTTCAATGTGTAAAAGTAGCATTTATGCCCTAGAATGTGAAAATACAAGGATTTCTCTACTGATCCTCATCTCTTTGGACCAATAATATGAAATTGCAATGCTAACTTGGTCTTAGTACTATCTGTTGAATATGGTTACTGTAGCAATAATAATTTTTCTGTTTACTTAGTAGGAAGTAAGGCAAACTGATTGCTTTTTCAGTAGTTTGTTTCCCCATTCTCAATCCCAGCTTTCATTCAGGTCTAGTGTAAATAGGTAATATACATCCCCCCCGTGTCTTTTCGTAATTGTGTATTTTAACAGAGTTAGAAAAAATCAGTGTAGTATTTGACGAATATGTATGCAAAATTTTAAGTGCATCTAAAAATGCATGAAAAATATTTAAGTACTATTTTTATCTTAATATCACTCAAATGCATTACCACCAAATTCCAATAATGATTTCAAGCCAGTCCCAAGTGGACATGCACTATGTTCACTTCTGAAGCTGTAACTTCCTACCATGTCTTATTTAATATTCAAATCTAAATATTGATCTCTGGTGTTTATAACAAAATATATATCTGCAATATAATGCTGATAATTTTATTTAGAGAAATAACCCAAAATAATTTAGTTTCACAATGTGTACTACCTATTTTGAATCCTGGAGAAGCCATCAGGGTCTAATGTGGTTAAATGAAGATGCTCATATACATCCTTAGGACTCTGGAAGATTGTTTGCTAGGTGCATTATATTAAAATTCTGGCAGTTCTTTAGTCAGTTCAATTCAATCAGTTCTTTAAAATATCAGCATCGGAGTTCTATAGAAGTTCATAATTTATCTCTTGAGGGGCAGTAATTTTGGCTATAGTAATGTATTTCATCATCATTATCATAAATGAATATTTCGTTTTCCAAAATTATTGTATAATTTATAGGAGTAAGATACTACCAAGTACACATCTGCATATGCTAACTCTTATTTCAAAGTGTCCCTTTTGTACATTGGATTCTTAAGCTTGTCAAGATAAAGCTCAAAAATACTTTTCTACCTATATCCCAAGTAAAGAAAAAAAAAAAGACAGATTAACACATTAATTTTTATAGTTTGTTTTGGGGGGGGGGTTTGCATATAGTAAATAATAGAATCACTTCATGTATTATGACAAATATGAGCTTTACCAAATAATCCAAAGACTTAAAGACAAGCTGATAATTTTTCAGTTGTAAATCACCAAGGCTGCTTTGTGGGTAAGCAACACACAAGTAGTCTTTGAGCTGCTTACACTTACATTTATGCTGTCCAGGTATTCGTGCTGAGGTGATGTACAAAACACTTCAGCTGCAACTTTGTATCAATTCTGCTGCTGCAAACAGAGCTCTTAATATGATTGGAATGGCTTCTTACCTTGATCAGGGTTTACAGTACTTAAAATGTATGTGCAAATATATATTTGGATATTTCAATACTGAAAACAAAATATTGTGAAAAAAGTTTAGGTTTGGTTCCACTGGAAACTGATAGAGGCTGTTAACAGAAAGGAGAAATAAATATTGTTGTAGATTTTCAGTGTTACACATACACAAAAAAACCAAGGATAGAAAATGCAGCTGGCTTGTGGGCTGATGAGAACATTGTGTCCAGTTTACATTATAGAGCATTTGTTGCTTTTAAATGATAGCAATATAGCACTGACAGTTGGCTAAATAACACAAACAACTTTTTCCTCCCAACACAACAATATGTAGTGATGCAGTTGGAAATTCACTCCTTTTTTTTTTCTTTGTTTGCTTTTCTCACAGTGTCTGGAAATAGAATGTTAAATATATTCTACAAATCAATGTAATCAAGTAATAACTTGTTTCTTTATCAAGCTCTTCTTACAGCAATACAGGACTCGTGTTTTGGGGGAACTTTTAATCCTTTTTAAAACCACTATTGAGGAGCATATTTGTTATGGATAAGGTTTGGAAATGATTGATGCTGAACCTGACAGATCTGTGATTCTGTTTTGCTTGTCCTTCTGTTCCTTCTTTGTTTTTACAACAAAAATATTCTCTGCATTATTCAGCCACTGGTATCTTTTTACCATTTACTTGACACTCATGAAATTCTAGAGTCATCTCTTTGATACCCCAAATAATTGAAATAGTAGTACTAGCCAGCTTCTCTGCAATTTTTTCCAGATCATTAGACAAGTTACCACACATTTTCCATTGAAAATCTGGTTAGAGACAGAATGTATTTCTTTTGGACAACATTTATAATTTAATGTACTCTAATTTTTACTCGGTTTATTTTGCATTCTCTAAGAGCACTAAAAAGTACCAAATATCTTTACTACTTCTTAATAGTGGGGGTGGAACGGTCATTAATACTATTATGTAATAGTCACTAAAAGTAACTTTAATGTTTGCATAATTTCTCATCTCTCTTACTGCTTGCCATTTTCTGATTTCTAACCCATTCCTTTATTTTACGTAGAAGCATGAAGAGTAAAATATGTAGTGACATAGAAAAAGGACATACATGTAGGTATTAGAGCATATAACTTCTCTGTGTGTGGTAATTCTATTCAGCACATTAAAAAAGATAAATCTGCCTTGTAAATTTGTCAGACCTTTTCAGAACCTTATAGACACATGAGAAATAATCAGAAAACAATCCTAGCCTCTATAAGATGGTTGCACAGTATTAGATTATTTAATATATCTATTAATAGGGTCTAAAATCACTGTTAATGATATCCAAAACACAGCTTAAATACATAAAATGATATCTGAATTTGCTTTATTATAAATAAATCTGAGTTTCATTATTTAAGCTACTTATCAAGTAGATTTGCATTTTTAATAAGAATTTTTGGCTTATCTCTGTGTTTTTGTGGCTGTGCTTTTCTCTCTGCATCTGCACAAATTTCTACACTTCACTATTGTTTTTCTATTTGACCAAAAATATAAATTTGCTATTGTCTAATAAAGGTTTTGTTTCTGTTCAGAAACTGTTGCATACACACAGTGTTATTTGGCACTGGAGAGATTTTCAAGTGACTTGACCACATAAAGTCTAAGGAAAATGTAAACAGAATATTTTTTAAGACTTTATGGTCTGTTATTTCAATAGTCTTTTCTACTCTAGAAAAGACCAAGAAATACATTCAAAACATTTTTAAAATATGCCAACATTTTTTTTTTGTTTATCGCGTTTCATTCCACTTTATGACTTAGGTTTTTACTTTTTTACCTGAAGCATTTCTTAGGCTAACTTAACATTTGCTGGGGAATTTGCAAACCTTTATGGACTTCAAAGTAGGGGATAACAATCTACATTAGAGATCACTCAACAGAAGGAGGATAGTAGTGTTTCTTTTTAATAAGCATTGTACTGCAATTTTCAAAATAAATCTATAAATTATACAATATTATTTTTCTCTTAAATGCTGTTTGAATTTATAACATGCAATGTTAAATCTATTCCTGAAATCCTTTCAAATATCTAAAATAAAATTAAAAAAAATTTAAACTCAGGGTCTTTCTGTGTTGATTAACTTTTTAAACTTTAGGCGCATGAATTTCCCAGTTGAGACTTATGCCCATGTATAGGTCTTTTAACAGAAAGAACATGAAGTGACTGTAAAATAACTAAGCATTGATATGACTGTATTGTTGCTAGAAAGTCTCATACGAAACTTGAATATGAATATATAGAAAATTCAGGAATGTGTGAGGACATTCCTGAAACACCAAACTCTTTCCAGTTAAAGTCTTTTGTTCCAGCCTACAACACCTTTTTATCAGTGCAGGAAATAAAACAATATTTTGAACAAAATATAGTTAACTTGTGAAATTCACTACTGAAGGCTGACTCAAATATCTGACTGAATTCTGAATGAGACTGGACAGTGACAAAACAGAGGCTATCAGAACTGATCCTCTTGTTCCATATTCTTCAGAGGAATACAAGGGGGAAGTGCTGTAGGAGCCTAAACCTCCTCCTGAGTTTCCAAGAGCAACTCAAGCTGCTTGCTTTTTAGCACTGTTTCATCCTCAGAGTAATTAAACTTGTTGAAAGTATTCAGTTTGACATTAAGAAATTACATTCAGCTGCCCACACTACCTTTTGAGAAACTCTTGAGTATCCTAAATATTTCAATTGGTCTGACACTTATGGAAAATAAATGTATAGACCATCTGTATCTTTCAGGAATGATCTTCAGGTTCTTCTTGGACATTTTAGACATTTTAAATATCTCTAATGCCAATAGATATGAGTCAACTGGGTGTCTAAATGTAGAGATCTGCTATGTGTATTTACTTCATGTCAGTCTTCATGTAAAAGAGGTGTCTAAAAATCTGTTATAGTCATTGTAAAACCTGAGTTCCAAGATCAGTGGTTCCAGGAGGATATGGGATCTTCATGAGTCCCCTATCCTGTCTTCCTGCCCTATGTAGATGACCTGAGGGCCTGGGTTGTTTCAAACTGCATGATATGCCATGGTATAGGAACTCAGATGAAGTCATGAAGGTTTTTTCCAATGATCTGACAAAGTCTTCCAGGTAACTTCAGTAATCTACAGACATACATGCACTTATCTTTGACAAAAAGCTCCTTTATATGGAGTTTAATTTTCTCCCTTCTTCTGACCTTTTTCACCTACTTTTGCATTCCTATTTTTACAATAGTGCCCAACTTTGAAAACACCCTAATGGACACCTTAGAACCTGGAGAGACCTGGAATTAAAATACTGAATGAAGAAATGGTTTGAATCACACAAGCACTCTACCGGATATTCTCTTCTGCTTCAGTATGTTTCAATCCTAAAGAAAAAAATAGGAGAAAACTGGTTTTGAGTGATAACATTTTTCTCCACAGGCAGCGAGATGAATATTGTTGTGGAAGGTTTTCTGCCCACAGAAGTCTTTCCATTTACTTTATTGCAAATGTAAGATCTTGTAACCCCTTAAGACAGATATAATTTCTCTATTGTTAGCGAGTATATGTGTGCATTCTTTGAAGCTGGCATGATAAGTCCCATACAAGTTTTTTACATTTCATCCACTATAATTGACATTAAAAAAAAAAAAGATAGGTGGATGGTTGATTCATTCTAATGTGCAGTTCATCTTCAAAAAGTGAAAAAACCCTCCTTACCCAATTTAACAGTGAGATTACTGTATTATACAGATGACACTACTTACCCTGGATTGCATTATTTCAGTGACATGACCTTTAGATTCTTCATCCTCTTTGAAAGGATCTTCCAAAGAGCAATAGAACATATAACTGTCTACTGCTCTGTCTCTCAGGGAAAAAATTAATTTCTTTAATTTACTGAGATCATTTTCCTGTAAAGTTCTCATGACAAGTTTCTGGTTCTTTGTACAAATGCATTTATTCTTGATTAATTACAGTTTGGGAAATAAAGTCATGTACTCTATTCTGATAGCTCTAAATTCTGGTTCTGTCACTTAAATCTACAGATACATTTTATCTAGATGGACACAGGGAATCAACTGTATTTTGTGTGGAGAGATTTCTTCATGGTTTATTTTTTCTATATATAATAAAATTTTTTCTATATAATAAAATAGTGGTGTGATTTTCTTAGAATTATTTTGTTGGTGTTGCTTTGACAATTATTTTACCCCTCTTGATTTTGCATAGTAAAAATCACTGAAGACATTTTCTGGGTGTATATTGCTGTGACTTAACTTTGATATTAGTCCTTTTTTATATATACATCTTAGCCGATTTCATTTCTGTGACACGGTGGGAAAAAAATACCATTATTCAATTTTCACATTTTCCTAGAATTGATCCATTTTGATAATTTTTTAAATTTTGCTTGCAGATAAGATGTAGAACTCACATACCATGGTTTTACTGCTGTAATTCAGAAATTGTTTTTGTGACTGCTTTATATTTTCAGTTAAGGTATGATTTTAATTAGTAAAGGAAAGCATCATCCTACCTATTTTATTTGCATGAATACATGAACTCTTTTATCTCCAGATAATCATTATTATTATATGATATTATAACCATAGCAGGGAATAGCATGCTCTTCATTTTCACGTAATTGTTTTTCTATTGATATTTTATCAAAACTGATTTTGCTATAATCATACTTCAAGCACATAAATAGGAATGGCAAAAAGACATTATGCATCTGCAATCACATTTCCATGTCTAGTCCTATGAAGGGGGTGTACCTTCAATCTGTATTACATGAAAAGATGTTAATTGGAAAAAGATCCATTGTCCAGCCACAAAGTATTGCTAAAGCTTCTTCAAATCCTTAATTTGAAATTCAGAGTTGAAAATTAATTAAAACCAAATCAACCAAACAAAAAAGCCAACAAAACCCAAAAGTAACAAAACCAACACGAAGCCAAGACAAACAAAAGACAATCAACCAACCAAGTAAAATCAACAACCAAACCACAAACCACTGCTCTTTTCTAGAAAAATGTGATATGATAATTTTAAAATAGTGGATCAGGAAATCTTTATACATTACTAGCCTGGAAGAGTAATAAGGCTCTTTCCCAATCTTCTTTTCCCTTGCTTTGGTGTGTCTGTATCAGACTATAAATTGAATCTAGAAAAAGACCCAGAAGTTGAACAGGGAAATCTTGGGAAAAGGGAAAAGCAAAATGAATTTTTTTTCTTTAACAATGGCTAAAGGTAACTTCCATCTGGTTTTTTTTGTGCAGTTAAAAATTGTAGAAGATATTGTTTGAATATAAAGAAAGCTGTTTTTCTGAAGCCACGTGGAATAGTCCTTTTGATCTTCTTATACAAACTGTGACATTTTTCCTTGTAAGACATGTTTATATGGTATTTTAATTTCTATTTTAAAAGAAAAAATAGTCTATTTTGAGCTAAGTTTTATGCAATTACTGATAGAATAGGAAGAACAGTTATTTTGGGGTTTGTTTGGTTTCTCCAGCTCTTTCCCCACCAAAAAACCAAACAAATAATGAAAAAAATTAAACTTTGTGACTCCTTGTCCTTTCTTATTTTTTGCAGCACATGTCCTCTTTAATTACATGTCCTTGTCAAGGAAGAGTCTAAAATTTCAGTCCTGCTTCACAAATTTATTTTTCCCGTCTGTCATGTCATTTTGTCTGAGAACTGGTATACTTTTCATAAAATGCCTTTGCCTAGTGCCTTAAAATCCTGCAAAATAAATAAATACATGCATACATACATAAAACCAGAAAAAAAAATCATGCAAAAGAAATAATAAATATGTCAAGTCTCTGGCTGCCACATCAAAAAAAAGAAATTTCTGTTATTATCATACTATCGTAGTCATTGGCTAACACAGCTGAATAATGCCAGCAGTCTGTCATGTTTCAGACTTTATTCCCCACTATACTCTTGTTAGCCTTAAAATCAAGTCTTCAGTGAGAGGGAATAAAATAGAGCTCAAAGTAGCTTTAGAAAGATCAAAGGAGCCATTACTGGGCCAGCATTCAAACAGCAGGGAGGGAAATATGGTGTTCCTAATTCTCCCAGATATTGTGGAAAAAGCCAGTGAAGGGATTTATAAAGCAAAACAAAAATCTTAAAATCAATAGGATGCTTTACTGGTATTCACAGTTGTGTCTGTAAAGCATGGGGTGGACAGGTTAATTAATCCAGTTAAAAGTCTGTGTTTTGAATTCATTTGAAGTTTTCTACAGTAAAACCAGTTTACAAATCTCTGTTTGGGAGATAGGAACGGGTATTCATAGCTTTGAACTGGTGCATAACTGGATCAATTGCTATCTGGAAATCTGCTTTTAATAATAGTCAGAAAACTTTGATGATGTTATTTAAGTGCTTTTGCATGTCAGAATAGATCAAATATGTATTATCAGTCTAATATAACACTTCAGAATTACACTGATTTGAAACAAAATAAAAACCAAAATAGAAGACGGGGAAAATACTTTCATGTTAATGTTAAACATTTCAGACATCTCTTAAATGCAAGGAAGTATTTTACAATTTAAAAATCCACCATAAATAATGTATATTTGTATAATGCATTGACATTACATATACATGTATTTATGTTTTTCTAGTAAATTATATATTTTTAGCTATGGGCAGAAACTGATACACAGGAAGGTCCACCTAAACATTAGGAAGAACTTCTTTATGGTGGTTGACTGTTGACTGAAACAGATTGCCCTGAGAAGTTGTGGAATCTGCTTCACCAGAGAGACTCAAGAATGGTCTGGACACAATCCTGTGCCATGTGCTCTGAGATGAACCTGTTTGAGCAGGGAAGCTGCACCAGATGACCCCCTGTGGTCCCTTCCAACCTGACCCACTCTGTAATTCTGTGATCTTAAAATTCCTAATAAACTAAAAATATACGAACAAAAGTTATATTCAAATAGCCACCAAGAAACCCTTGCATTAATCACACTCAAAGGAGCATAATCATAGTTTGATAATAATAATGTGATTTAGTTGCTGTTTGTATTCTGCCAGAATAGATCAAGAACGTAGTAGATCACTTGTCCAGGTGACTAAAAATATTCTATGCCTTGTTTTACCATATTGAAGAGATGGATTTTCTACCATGGGCTAAGATGTTCCTCGGCAGGGCATCCTTATCTATTTATGAAAAAGGGAATCCTATTCCTACAAGTCAGCATTTTAGAGGAAGTCCAAGTCCAATATTGTGCACTAAGGAACATGGTAAGATTCAGAATCTGTCTTTTTATTTGTTTGTGTGTACACACTCTTAGAAAAGCAGGAGGTGAATGAGACTGTGAGAGACTGAAATGTTCATGATTACTGACTCAGTTGGTCCTTTGTAAAGCAAAGGGTGCTTTGCTGGTGATGGGCAAAGTAATATCCCAGGTGCAGAGGGTGTGAGCACCAGAGGATGGCCATGGCAAATCAACCTCTTCTTTCCATTCCAAACAAACTCTTCTAAAATAAACTCTACATATATATTTATAAACTGCCCAAAGGGATCTATTAACAAAAATCTGAGTTACCTTCATCTTCAGGGGTGGGTTGTAACTGATAATCAGGTTACCTTCCTGGCAGCACCAAGAGAGAGAGAGTTATCTAGCACTGCTATTTAATACCCACACCATAGAATCAGGAAATAAGGGGAGATAACACAATTTGGAAAAAAAAAAAAAAAGTCTTTGTTTTAGTAGTGAGGCACTTTGATCCTTTTCAGGAAAAGCTAAGTTTTCTTTAGGGGTTTCAGCAAAATATTTTTGAAAATTCTCCCAGACTCACCAAACACTTGGTTAGGGAGCAAGTAGTACAAGGGGAAAAGTATAGCTGCTTTATTTTATAGGCTAAATCAAGACCACACCATTTCAAAAATTTCTTCAGCCCTCAGATTTCTTTAATCATACTGAGAAGTACCCAGAAGGAATTTAAAAGGCCCTGTGAAAACATTAATTTTCTTTTGTGTGTGGGTGTATGAATGTTAAAGAATATGTTGCTGTATTAGTTCTAGATTCCTTCTCTTCCCTCCCTGCTCATTCTCTGCTAAATGAAATATCTAATGTCAACTCCTTCACGATTTTGTTAAGCTTCTGCTTGTTCTTCCTTTTTAAAAATTACAGTGTTATCCCAGGCTGCTCTTGAAAAAATAAAAATTTATTTTTTCTGCTTTTCTGATAAATCACAGATCTGAATGAATTTATTTGCTGACTGAACAAGCAAAAATATGTTGAGAATTTGGTTTTTGCAGACAGAGAAGAACTAGCTTCAGTTTTTGCAAAGTCTTTTGTCTGTGGTAGGATACACTCTTTCTAGTGGACAGGTTTTCCTTTCCTGCATAAAATCACAATAAAATGCTTTGTAAAGAATTTATTTGTGGAGGTCAGAATAGATGTAGTCTCCCATACAGCTGTGGAATGCCAAAAGACTCTGCAAAATGTCATGGCAGTCCTTGGATTTTCCGAGGCTGCACAGCGGTTGCTCCATACTGCTTTTAGAGGGCTTGACTAGGATAAATAAATAACTTTTTATTTCATTATAGTCTTCCACTCTCTATCTCAATATTTGCATGAATTATAGAATAGAAAAAGACAAGGCAGTGGCTTTTGCACATACAGTTTTGAAATTATTCTTTTGTTTTCTTCTGAAGTAGAATGAATGAATGAGTGCTGACAATCAATAAAGCAGAATGAGCAGAACAAACCAAAAAACCCCCTCCATATTTCTTAAAGGCTTCCAGTTTCATTTATGTGTGAAGCTCTCTTAATCCTAATGAACTCCATACGAATATAAGCGTCAGCCAGAGTATTAGCCAGAGGAACAAAATTTTGTTGTCAGGAAAGTGAGCACCGAGTCTCTGGTCACCTGCACTGACAGTGCCGGGCAACTGAACCCGGCCAAAAGACAGCAAACAGACCATTCACACGCATCTCTCAGAGCATGCAGACAGCAAGCACAGAGGTCAGAGAGCAGGGAAATCTGCTCATTGTCTGGATCAAAGAGAATAGCAAGCAAATACTTGCAGAATGTCACTTCCCAAGTACTTGGTCAAGGCTGATATTTGTTTGGAAGCTATCAGAGATCAGCAGACCCTCCAAATTTTCTGTAATTAATAAAAAAAAACACATTTTGGTTTATGCTTAGCAGAAAATGATGTAGAGAAGTGAGGACTCCAGATAGATCAGTTTGGAAAAAAACACTATCCTGTTTTCTCTAAAGAACATATAAAAATTTGTTAGCATATTATATTGCAGGGGGTGTAGAAAATAGTTACTAATAATTGTCACACCTTTAGCTGTCATTATTAGAAAAATCTTGGAGTAGAAAGTGTTATGCTCTCTCTTTAGTTTTCAGGGTTTTCATTTCCACAGAAAGAGTATTGCTTTTGTATTTCATTTATTCTTTGTATTGTTTGCTTGGATTTTCAAAGAGATTACTGGAGTAATTGTGCAAGGTAGAGATATAAATTTTCTTCCTCACTGATAACATGAAGCAGAAACTGAAATGTCACCACATTCTGTTTTATGTTGACAGAACAATACCACACATAGTTTTCAATATGTACTTTTTTCTGCTTTACTACCAGTTTGAGTATAGAAGTCATACTGTAGGAATAGTTAAGCAGGAATACAAGGAAATTCTCCAGGGTAATTTGAAGGTTTTTGGAATATTTCTACACACCTGTGGGTTAACCTGTGGCTCAGTATTTGCAGCTGTATTTGTTGTTCTGATAAACAATTTATTCAACCAAATTAATTTTTTTTTTAGTAAAAATAATTAAATACTATAAAATATTTCTAGAACTATATTTGAAGATTATTAAACAATACATGCTTGTATGGGGAGGCAAATATAAACCAAAGCAGAGATTTTGTTCTGTAGTGAATTTTAATAATATAACACTGTCAGGGGCATACCAAGTGCATTTGGGAAGTAGCATTATACACTAGTAAAGACAGTAATATTGCAGTCCCAGGGTCCCATATAGCAAAATAATAGTTGAATTTTAATCTCTCTTGTACTGCCAGATATTGCCTAAGGCTCAAACATTAAGGCTACCATTCTGTTTTCTGTACGGTATGTTTTCCTATAACTTTATGTTGCTTCCTGTACATGTAAACTGTTGGCATATTTCTAAGTTCTTCCCCTTGCTTCCAAACCTTCCAAACCAGTCAAGGGTCTGACTTCCATTAAGATGAAAACATATTTCATTACCTTCTCACTTGGCACAGAGCCTTAGAAAATATGTAGTAGCTGCCTCACCAGGTTATCAGCATCATCTTCTGTTTCTTATAAGAGACATGAAAATCTTTCCCAAGACTGTAAATAAGCTTAACATTTTTTAAGTTTTCTTCCTTCTGAAAGTCTGTTTCACTAGATGGATGTCCCTACTTTTACAGATACAGGACAAACTCTCCACCTTCATATGCAGAAATGGCTGTAGTATGGATGTAGCAGTGAGACTGATTCCTGAGATCTGAGACAGTAAAGCTGTTTATGGAATTACATATGTAAGGGCATTATTTTCTGCACTTCACCATACCATTTATAAGCAGAAACATTAACCTTCTTTTGTAACTCGGAAATATCTACTTTTCTGATGGACAAAATCCAGCACTGCTCCAGAATGCAAATACTCTGAAAGTCAGCAGACTCTTGAGGTGAACCTACAACAGCATTTTCATCATCCTCCTCTTTGTCCTTCACTTCATTATTATTACCATGCCAACTTCTTAAAGTAGCTACCTAACCCCAAACCAAGTTTATCTCTTCAGTACCATATTCACATGATGAAAACAGAGGACAAGCTTTCCTATGTTCCTTATCAGCTTTTCTTTTACAGAATATGATCAACAGCCCTACACTGAGATGTCCCAGCCTCAGCAGAGTTCTGAGAATGAAGTTTTAGAAAAGTTATCATCAATTTAATATTTTCATGAGTAATTTCAGGATGGGATTTCTCACTTTTTTGTTTTGTTTTGTTTTGTTTTGAGTTTTGGTGGGGTTTTTTCTTTGGCTGGTTTTGCTTTTGTTTTCTTTGGTTTTGGTTTCTTTTAAGGCCTGCGACTAGTGTTGAATCCCAGGATAAGAGTATAGAAAGGGAAATGTTTGCTGCAAGAATGAAGTGAAACTGATGTATAGCTGCTGCCTCACAAAAACATTGCAGGCAGCCTGTGCAAGGATTCTGAGGGAGATTGCCTGACTATCCAGCTGTGCTAGACAAGTCCTCCAGAGGCTGCTATTTTCTGTGTACTTTCACTGAGGATGAGCATTGTTCTGGACAGGGACTGCAGACAGCATCAAACAGAAAAACAAAAGTTCAGTTACAGAGAGAAGCCAGCATGAACTATCATTTCAAAGGTGGCAATCATCTCATGTTCTTGAGCCATCTGAAAATTGGGCCACTGGACTAAATTAGTTATCTGAACTCCTTCAATTGTTGGCAGAAAATGAGTGAACTGAACCAGTCATATACAATGAACCACATGTGGGACAACTTGAATTTTTCAACGACAGCCTAAAATTAGACAGTCAAACTAAATCTGTAAGACAAATAGAAAATAAGATAGTTTCTTTAATATCTGAGAAACTAATAAAGCCCATATTTTTTTTTCAAAAAATTATGCAATTGGCTAGTATTCAAATAAGTATTTTATATGAACAAACTAACACATTTTCTTTGGAGAAAATATATTTTAATCCTTAATTATTTTTTACTAGATCTAATTGTAATTCCTAAAGCTTTAAATTTACATTTTTAGACTAAAAACTTAAAATAAAGAATTTTACATCCGAAGCATTAGCAGTTTAGTAGATATGATTTTACTTTTGTGCTTGGGAACTGGTCAAGACTGGTCAAGATTACATCTAACCTTATTTTTAACACTATTTTGAGCAAGAGATAAGTAAAATCTTTCCTGTCCTCTCCTTCACCCTTCCCCTTCTTCCCAGAAAATTCAGATTCCTGAAATGTGTTCTTCCAGTGCCTTGAGTCTGTGGTGGTTATTGAAGCTCAAAATATTGGACCAACAATGGAAGAGTCAAGAGTTAAAATAGGATAAGAAATGAATAATAGACTCTCAAACAGAAGCTGAATGAACAAGTCATTTCAGATACTGTTTTCACTAAGCAAACATCTAGGCACTGTTTGGTGTAGCAGATTGATTGGGATTAGAAGTCAAGGTGGTCTGACTGAGCTACAGGCTAACAGCTAACAGCAAACATTCATATTCACTGTGATGGGAGGAACAGACGAAACAGCAGAATCTAAAAGAAGCTACTTGAAAGTATCTTGTGTATGTCTTTGACCTCTGTGTAGTAGTAAGTGAAGAATCCACAGTGACATAATTAGATATCAAATAATCACATTCAGTTACTGTTTACAATACAAGAGTCAGTAGCGAACACACTCTGCTGCCTGCATAGTCTGACAGCTTTAGCACTTCTTATCTAGCCCTCTGTTCCTGACTTGCAATGCGAGGATTTAAAGATGGAAGAGATACTGCCTGGATCGTCTAATTTGTCTGCACTCATTACAAATTTCCTTTTCAGCCTCTAAAAGCACTGAGTCCTTTATAAAAAGAGAATCTTTGAAGCACTGAGGTTTATCAAGGAGACTGAAGGAGACTAAAGCAGCATCCCTCAGTAATTGTAAGCCTTCAGTCCTGCAGCCTTCCTTTTAAACTAACCAGTAGATTTCATTCTTGCTCAGATGAGGAATTAATGAATATACAGTTCTATTTTTCAACAGGGTAACTCCATCTGTTACCTTTTGTATGTATTTATATAATTATATTATATATATTATTGTTAAATTTTATGTATGGACCTTAATATTCAATGCATTTCTATACAAATGGAAGTTTACG
>VXBC01010446.1:659691-684103 GCA_013399945.1 Ploceus nigricollis | reverse complement strand
AGGAAGGAAGGGAGGAAGGAAGGAAGGAAGGAAGGAAGGAAGGAAGGAAGGAAGGAAGGAAGGAAGGAATTTTAGTAATGTAGAGTGTTTTGCATTAGGTTGGTGTAGTAAATACAAAAATTAAGAAACTCAGAATGTTTCAAATGTTGCACTTTTTCATGGAGATATCGCTGGTTCAATTGAGGACTTCTCTCCGTATGATTGCATACACATATAGATCCAGCTCTAGACTGCTTCCTGCCTCTTTTATCCATTCAGCTAATGGGACAGGTGGTGAGAATCAGCTTGTTGTAGCTATAGTCAAATCCTCTCTTGACTAAATACAGCCTGGTAGAATTGAACTGGAGAGCAGAAGGAAGACAGCTTAAAAGTGGGCTCAGAGAATGAGATTTATTTTAAAGTCCGCCTTAAAAAAGAACAGGTGTTAGTAATTTGTAACAAAAAAAAATATATTTTATACACACATTCCCAAATCTTGTACCCAGTAACATAAACTTTTAAACTTGCTACAAAAATTATATTATCTGTTAAAGAATTTTTGTCATATTTATTGCATTTATGGATTTCTCTGATAATAAGATTTAAATTGTTAACTGAATAATAAGGACTTAAAATTTCTGGTGCACTTGAAAAAATCCTCTAATAACCTCACACGGTTAAAGTTCTAAAATACTTTTTAATACAAACTTGCTTGAGAATCAATGCTTTTACAAAGTCTATAAAGTCACTTTGCTCCTCTTCCCCCAAGAGAATGATGAATGAAAAGTCCTTTTGAATTCTGCTCTTTTGTATTCCTTATCACCAATCACCAAATGAAGGCAATCCAAATTAGCTATTCATGAACAGCTATTCCAGAAGTGTTCCTAAACAAACATATGTGAAAACATTTCTTATTCTAGAATAGCTGTACTTTATTTTGGCTTGAAATAACCTGCCCTTCATCTAAATGGGAACAAATAACTTATGTTGAAATGAAGCCCATGGCTTGGACTGTTTGAAAACTACTATTGAGCTTTACAACTTAGTGGGAAGCATCTTTAGACATGAATATGTTAATAGTGCAAGAGCTGTAGGTGGTGTAATAGCAAACAGAACCAAAGCAATGAAAAGGTTCAAAGCTGTAGACCAGTTATAGTGCCCACAGCTTCTAATCAATGTAAACTGTAGTCCAGAAATGGTAGTCAGAATGTAAAGGAAAAGAAAAAGAACAAATGTCAGCCTCTAAATCAGGACGTTCCATTTGGCACATTTTCCAGACCCTAACCTAGTGAAGACAATGAATGTCTGTAAAAGGAATGCCAAAGCCATATTGTTTGTCATACAACACTAACTGAGAATGCATTGAACCTACCACAAGACTCTTTTCTTAGTCTGGCTTTTTAAACTGTAATTTCAAACAACCAAGATGAACTAAAACCATCACTTTTCATGTTGACATCCTTTTCTAGTGGCTAACAAAAAGGGCAATACTTCTTAAGTCACACATATACCTCCATATACATGATCTCTTTTTATCCAACATGGAACAGTTATTGATGCTTTTAAGAGAAACCATTAAAAATATCTGAACAAGAAAAATACATGAACTTTACTTGTTCTAGGGTGCTAAAATTCAAATAGATGGCTTACTAATTCCTAAATTCCCTCTCACATTAACTGATTTCGTTACTAGTCCAGTTAGCAAAAGAAAGTCTGTGAAGTTGAGATTATTTTCCCAAAAATAAAATAGTAGTAGAGAGAGGCCTTATTTTCAGAAACCAAAATGCTTTTATTTGCATAATCATCCCTCTAGGTAGTTAGCTATTACTTCTAACAGTGGAACCACATTGTGTCTTGGTAATACAAATCCTCATTTTCTTGATTCAGAAGTCCTCTGATTGCAACTACCAAAACCTCTCTCTATAAGAGCTGGCATGACTCCATATTCCTGCAATTTCATTCTGCTTTCAAAATATATAGCTTGATACCTCTTAAATTACTAGCAGTTTATTATTTTTATTTTAAAGCATCAAAACTGTACCTGATTAAATTTATCTGTTATGAAAGAGCTATTAGCTTTCGTGTTGACCTCTCTTTGTTCTGCCTTCCCTTTCAAACATATCAATATATTGCAGGAGATAGTAGCCCCAAGGCAGAACAACATTGGAAAGATCTATGCTTATCAAACTACAGTAAACCAAGGAAAATTAGATACTGTTTACATAAAAGAAATTGAATTAAGAGATTTGATATGGTCCATTTTGCTTAGAGAAAGCAGTTACTGAGACATAAACTAGGTTACGTTCAAAACAAGTGAAAACACAGGCAGAGTTCTATCACAATTTAAACTAACTGATTTCTTAAATGAAACAAATTCCATAAACTTTGACGAAGTTAAGTGCTACATTTGAAGTTGATGAAGTCTTTAAAGAACATTAGATATCTGAAAATTTTGGATATTCATTAGGAAATATACTTTTTGGCCTATCTGAAGTTTAATCACTGATTATTTTGGTTATTTTTTTCAGTGAACTCTGTGCTAGATAGAGCTTCCAAAGAAATAATAAAAATTCCTTAATGGCTATTGTGGAAGAAGGGGGCAATTAAAGTTGTTATATTGAATGGCTGCTGCAATTTTCAAAGAGATTTATCTACCTTTCTCCCTCACTATCCACCACTCAATAGTACCTCTCTGAGTCCACAGAGAGAACACAAACAGTAGTTTGTGTGATAGACATTGGTTTGCCTACAAGAGTGGCAGTGCTATTCAATTAGAGCTTATTAGCCCTGACAACAATGAATTTGATCATGCTCCTGAAAACTTTTTTCATAATAAACAGAGAAGTTTAGTTTTTTTCCTCCAACTAATTCTTTCATGTGATTTTATTTTTAATAACATTAAAATAACATTCTTTTTGCCAAAAAGCTTTTCTTAGTGCTTTATATAAGCACACTTTTTTCATTAAGAGTTTTGGGTCTGGTTTGTTTTTTTTTAATAGTAGATGCTTTCAACACAGTCTGATTCTGGATGAGCTTTTGTGCATAATCATATTGGAATAATTTTCTTTTGTAAGGATGGCAGCCCAGTTACCAGAGGAAAGGTAATCAATACAGACTGACGAACAAAACTCCCCCATGAAATTTAGTAGAGAAGAGAGTTATTGCTAGAGAGGACAAATTTGGTTTAATAGTTCATCTTCCATAATAGGAAAAAAAATTACATAAATTTTTAAGAAGTAGCAGGTACAAATCTGCCTAAACCATGATTTAAAACGGTTTACAGGCAAAATTAAATAACCCATGTGGATGCAACTCCAGACTTTATCCTAATAGCTCAGAATTACAAATGTCTATCTTGTCCAGAGCATGTCAGGCATGACTTCAAGACTATGAAGTGTCAGAGGAAAGCCTACTTGCTCCTCGTTAGGAAGACCGAGCAGACTGCAAAAGACAGTATACAACCCCGAGTGTAGATTTCCACTCAGACCTACATCCAAGGATGTGAGTTACAGGTTTCTGGGTGCTCTTCCACCACAGTAAGAGAGGGGTAATAACTAGTCATGTCTCTGGCATATTGATTGCTGACATTGATGCCTCAGGTTTTAGCTTTTATATATTTCAGTCTGTACTGCTTTAGTATGTTATCCTGAGCTTCATGTTAGGGGATAGTAAGCTCTCTTCACAGAGTAGCTAGACAAAACAATTCCTTCTCTAACTGGGGACCAAGGACAAATGATCCAAATCTCAGACCCAAGAGCATAAACAATGGCGGAATGAAGAGAGAAAAACAAGAAGGATGAGACTTCATAAGCTGAAGCTATAATTGGACAATTAACCCCAGTATGCTAATGGACCAGAACTTCTAAAAGTGAGAGACCTCATGACCAGTTGTCCAATTTGTGACCATTTTGGGTTCATCTGGGATGTAAGTCTTGTACTGCCCAAGGTGTATCCATTGAGGCCTTCTAATAAATACCTACTTTATTCTAGGTCAGCCTTCACAATGCATCAACATAAAATAAAGTCTGTGGAAATTCTGAGGTATTGCTGACTTGCAAGTCAAAGGAAAAAAAAGAAAAAACAAAAAACCAAATAATCCAGTAATTTCATTCTATTTAAATTAGTGGCCTTTTGCAACTTCTATTAGGTCAGCCTTCACAATGCATCAACATAAAATAAAGTCTGTGGAAATTCTGAGGTATTGCTGACTTGCAAGTCAAAGGAAAAAAAAGAAAAAACAAAAAACCAAATAATCCAGTAATTTCATTCTATTTAAATTAGTGGCCTTTTGCAACTTCTATTAATTTTATTTTTGCAGTGATTTTCTTGCTTTTAATAAAGAACATTTAAGTCACAACAGTAAAGAAAGTGTTTGAACTTACATCTATGTCCTATTTCCTTCAGAATTCCCCACCATCATGTCATTGTTGAATTTTAATTTCTAGGAATACTTCAGAAAAAATGTGAAAGGTGTCCTGTTTCGTACCAGCTCCAAGAAATCAATTAATGTCAATGCCGTGGACCAATTGATACAGAATTAGAACCTTAACAAGCCTTTTTGAAATATTATAGGCTTTTTCTAAATATTTTTTTCTTTTCTTCTAAAATAGCCCACAAATTATCATACAGAATTTCCTATATAAACCATTACTGAAAACTTCCTTTTTATTCATAAAGCACCAATATTTGCATGAAAATATTTTAAGATTTAGTAAATATCTCAAATTAGTTTTTACCTTCAAGTGTATGCATTTTAACATTTGCAAAGATAAAGATGACATTAAATTTGGCATTGATTTGTTGTGTTTTGACATGAAATTCCTAAAAAAAGTGATTTCAACTTGACAGAGATTAACAATATAAAATTTTCCAGTAATTTGTTTACTCACACATTATCTTAATGCTAATTACATAAATGGTAGTGTGTATCTCAGCCAATACAAACAGTATCTCTTGATATGTTTGGACTAACAGCAAAGTGTTAGTTTAGACTAACAACAAAAAACCACAAGGTCCTTGCATAGAGACCTGCCCTAAACCTTTGTGAATCAAATCAGTTACAGTGAAAGAAAGATGATTCATAGCTAATCTTCATGAAATTTTATTCTGGGTTCTTCTGTCAGCAGCTCACTTGAAGTACAATTTATGAGGTTACAACACACCTTCATGCACAGAGACACAATCTGCATTTGTGCTCTTGGTCTCTGTGTGTAGGCAACAGGTTACTCATGAGACCTTGAAAATGTTGTGCAGCAACAGGAAACAAAAAGAGTGAAAAACAGTTAGAATTGAGGCTGATAGGAAATGCAGAGTTACCAGTGTTGCATAGTATAGTGACCAAAATGAAAAGGATTTTCTGTCAACTTAATTAGGCAACAGATTAACTATAAATCTCTGCTCAGAAGTATAGTTCTAAATGAAAAACAGAAAGTAAAACACTACATTGTTCAACTTTTCATATTTCTCTGTAAATTATTAATAAATTGAGGAGATGCAGATCCTCTTCCTCATGTTTTCAAGAAGTATGGAAAGGATTTAAAAATATTTAAAAATTCTTGAGAAATATTTTCCCTCACTGTCTGTAAGTATAAAAAGGCATTTGACAGAGTGAATTATGTTTATGAGCAACATTAGACACATAAGTATGTATAAAAAAACCTATGCATAACTATTCTATTGAAACCACTTAAAAAATTTCCTAATGTGCAGGTTGGATTCCCCAACCTCCAGTCCAGCTTCTCCCTATCCTGATCAGTCTCTTTATTATTCTGGGATTTAGAAATGCATTTCTTTTTAAGGGGAAAAAGAAAAAAAAAAAAAAGGATACGAGAATCATAGAATATACTGTGTTTGAAGGAGCCCACAAGGATCATGGAAGTTCAACACCTTGGACTAAACAGGACAAGCTCAAGAATTGCACCATTTGCCTGAGAGTATTGTGATGAAGTGTGATGAAGAGAAAAGAAAATAGGTATGCAAAAAATTATTTATTTTTCCAGGGAAGGAAAAAAAAAAGACCTTGTAATATATTCCAGGAAAGAAACAACAGTCTGTTCCAGACAGGTGGATCCTTGTTGGACAGATCAGAATTTTGATTCCTACATATGATGTAAGGATAATACTGATTTTTGTGTACCACTGAATTAATAAGCCAAAATCTTAAAGTGTTGCTTTACTATTATCAGCAGTCACGAGATAAGTCTGAACTAAGTAGTTTTCTGCAATTAATTCTATGAGATATGCAGGGAATCTCCTTAATAAACACTCAAAATTATTATGAAAGACAATATTTACCCCCTTGTACTACTGCTGTGAAACAGCATAATAAATTGGAACAGGTTGCAGTTCACTAGGTGAGGTAGACTGAAAATCCATTAGATTAATTACTTCTCATAAGTATAATTATATTTACAGTATGCTACATTTCTAGATGTCTAATGGGCTTCAAAGAAGTGCAAGGTATAATTAAAAACTTTATCTGTAAAGGCAAATCACTAAGCATAAAAAGAAAAATTCTTCCAGCTAAGACAGGAAACAGCAGGCTTCACTTTCCCTAATTTGTAACTGCATTATCTAAATAAAGAGCTCATATTCTGCAAACCATAGCTAACACTGAAAATACACCATGGTTTAACAGTGAAAAATATGTGTTTGAGAAAATCTATAATCCTTTAAAATGAATGCTTTCTTAGTGGATCTAAGCTGAGGATGTTATTGTTGTTTATATCAGGTAAATACCTGGTTCAGCAGTTTCAGCCAAATGAGAATGCAATGTCATATGTTACTGAGTTTGTATATAGTGAGCAATCATGAAGAGTAGATAGACTTGCATTGAATGACAAAACGTAAGTTTTATTAATCCTGAAAGCTAATTTAAAATAGCATAAGAATATAAAACAGAACCAGAAGGAAGACTGAGAAATCAAGTATAGGAGTTTTACTCTTCGTTAAGCTGGATGTCTAAAATTTCATAATTTAAATTACATATGCTAAAATCTCTTTGTTATTAGCAGAATGAAATAGATACAATGTATTAGACTCTAAGAGAATAAAACACAAAACAGAACAGGTATATGACATGTAGGTGTCTCCATCAAGGGTGATTGTATGATATATTTTAGATATATAAAATCAAACAAGATGAAGCTCACCTCTAAAAGTCATATATTGTTGACAAAATATTCCAGAATCTTTTTTGTCTTATAATTTTCTGAACCTTCCTTAAAAAATGGTAATTTATTTCTAACTTGTAATGATGATATAATGCTCCCAGTAACCTTTTACTTTAGACAAATCCATTTTCTTTCTTCAGCTCCATCCCCTGGGAAATACAGTTTCAAGATTCTAGTGTACTCAGATGCAGTCGCCCATAAAGACTTTGAAATAGTTCTCATAAATCCCTTTTATAATCTTTTTAGTTTCCCATTTACACTATTTTTTCATAGCTTCTAACCTATTGTCCTTAAAGTGTGCAGCTCTTCCATGTTGCATATCTGATAGCTCTACTGCCCTGGACTAAACTGGAGTTCAGCTCACTAGATCTGCATCGAGAGAGAGAGCAGTGACACAGGATTTTGTCATCTCTACCCTCACTTGAATTTTGTCATACTTTAGGTGATACTTTCCCTGAAATCACAGTGGAGTTACTGCCTTTTTCTAGATAAATGGGGCAGAACACAGGAAAGCCTTATTTTTATTTGTGGCAGATTGTTCTAAAAGCCAATGCAGACTGTTGTGTATGGATCTACATTTAAATCATGGGATCTTAGAGCATTTCCAATCTCCAGGAAACAGGTGACCAAACACTTTGCTAGACTGGGCAAATTAAATCTTACTTCTTCACAATTCTGGTCTTGGAACTAGAGTAACAAGAATAAAAAAGGAAAACTAGAATAACCTAGGGAGCAGGATTATTCAAAATCTCACTCTGAGACCTAGAATCCTACATCTCATTATGCAAAAACAATCTTTAATCAATATACTCTTTTTCAAAGACAGTCATAAGTGCAGTGACATTTCTGAACATAATCCATGTAATCTTATAATTTAAATTGACCACAACTAAAGCTTGGATCTCATCTAGAGGCTTTTGAAGTTGCATATTTACTTTTCTTTTTATTCACATCTTTTCAGTCAGATTCTTCCTTTACAGAATCTTATTTTAAAAGGCAGTTGGAGATGAAGCATTTATTGAGGAGAAATAATATAGGATAGAGGAAATTTCTTTTTTTTCTTATTTTTTTTTCATAGTATAATAGTTAACAGATGACTGAAAACCAGCAGACTGAGGGGGAAAACAAAACAAAACAAAACAAAACAAAACAAAACACAAACAACCAACCCAACCCCAAAACAACAACAACAAAAAAAAACCACCCAACAACAACAGAAACAACAAAACCCCACCAAAACAAACAGACAATAAAAAACCCAAAAACCCAAACCAACCAACCAACCAACAAAAAAAAAAAAGACCCCTCCCAACTGCTCAATTCAGGTGGCTTTTATTTCTAAGCTTATTACTTCTCATTACTCTTCTTTTTAAAGTATTACAACATTCAATGTTTTTATTGGAGTTATAACCAGGCTATCTTATTGTTTAGAGCTGCTGAATATGTTTTACTCTGAAAATAAATTTATCAATTTAATTTAAGTAGAGACAAAGCAGGCCATTGATGCTGCTCCTTCTCATAAAACTGTCTGTTAGGAACAGTCTAAATTGACAAGCAATTGACCTCCTTGTGTCCCTCTCAGGAAAAATGTGAAAACTGACTTAATCAGGTTAAGATATGCAATCATATTGATGTGAGGGTATGATTTAGCATCTGATTGCACATAAATGTCAGATGCATTTAGGATGAGCATCAAAAAATAAAAGATACAGAAAAAGAGCATTCTTCACATAGAAAATATTTGTAACTCTTCTTAGAGTTCTTTTATGCAGCTATATTTTATTTTTGCAGTGATTTTCTTGCCTTTAATAAAGAAAACTCCAGTGGCAAAAGCAAAGAAAGAGTTTGAACTTATATCTAGGTCCTATTTATTTCAGAATTCTCAGGTATCACTTCATTGCTGACATTTAATTTCTAGGAATAATGGAGAAAATTCTGAAATATGTCCTGTTTTGTACCAGCTCCAGAAAAATCAATCAATAGCAGTGCCATGGACCAATTGATATAGGATTAGAACTTTAATGAGTCTTTTTGAAAAGAAAAAAATGAAAAAATAGAGTCTTATATTCTTTTGGTTCCTAGTATCCATAAATATATTTAAAGCATACTCTCCTCCAAGCAAAATTAAGGGATACATACTAATAATGAATTAGGTTTCTTATATCAGCTTGTGGGGTCTGTTGTTCTTGAGAATACTTTATTTTCAATAACAAAGATATTCTTGAGAATACCTTAATTTCAATAATTTATTTTAAATAAATAATTCATTTAACAAGGAACCAATGCTGGCATGTTCATTCCAAATTTATGTTTGGTATTCTAATTTATAATGCTTGACTTTGAAAACAGGCATTTGAAGACTGTTAAGTACATCTACTGCCTTCCCTTCATTCACTACTTTGATGATCTTGCAATAGAAGGATATTAAATTGGGTAGAAAGGACTTTGTTTCTGTGAATCCAGGTTGACTGTCCCTGACGACTGCACTATTCTTTAAATATCTTTCAGTGACAATGTCCATCATATTTCCAGGAACTGAGGTTAGACTAACAGGCTTGTAGTCCCCTTGGTCTTCCCTCACACCCTTTTTGTAGACTGGAATAAGATTGACCAGATTCTAGTCATCAGGACTTCCTCAGGCTCCCAAAAACTTTGGTAGGGGATTGAGAGGGGTCCTGCCATGACAGCTGCTATCTCTTTCAGTGTTCAGGGTTGAATCCCATCAGTCCCCAAGGACCTGTGAATATCCAATTTATACAGCTGTTCCCTGAAAATTTCACTGTCCACAAGTGGAACACCAATGCTCCCACACACATATTCCTCTGACTCAGGGGATCAGGCAGCCCAATGTCTATCAATATTACTAAAAACTGAAATAAAAGAAAAAAGCATTGAATACTTCTACTTTTTCTTCATCCCTATTAGTCAGGTAAGTGTCTTCAACAAGTATCAGTCCAATGTTTTCTTTAGACCTACTGTTGCTATGAACATACTTTAAAAAGCTGTTCTTATTATTCAGTTTAGAATTTGAGTTTTAGTCTTTCATGTCTTCACCCTGCATCCATGAACTGTGATTCTATAATTCATTGCAACTACTGACCTTGCTTTCAGAAACCATAAAATTCCCTATTTATTTGGAGCTCCTCAAGGAATTTCCTCTTCAGCCGAGATGGTCTTCTGCTGTTCTTGCTTGACTTACAACATAGTGGAATTACTTGCTTGCACAGTGGAATTGCCTGAAGCAAAAATGAAGAACTTGGTGAATAAAGATCACTTTTGGCCATCCTTTCCACACATTGGACAGAGTTCAGATTGCTTAGGTTTTCTTGATTTATATGGCCACAAAATAACTGTCCTAAAAGAAAGGTGACTGCTAAAGATTAATATATCTTTTGGTCAAATAGTGAATGCTGTGACCAGCTGCTCTTGGGATATCTGAAGTTCTTCATAAACATGCTGACAACTGCTTGCATGAGTAAAGCCAGTAGAAAAGTTTACTTGTCAAGATGAAAGAAAGACAGTAGAGGGGAATATGAATATTACAATTAAGACTGTAAAACAAGCAAAAAACCAGTAAAATTAATTTAGCTATTATATATTTTAATTTTTATTTGAAAAACTTCCATTTTAGGCAATCTATCTAGAATTATAGTATTGCTGAGAAGGATGTCGATTACAAAAATATAAGGTCTGGCTTTTTATCCACACACATTTGAAAGAGACTTCACTGTAGTCCTCACAAATTGCATCAGAATTTCCTTCAGACTGTCTTGGTCTTGTTTGTTTTGTGTTATTTTATCATCTTGCAGAATAAAACAAAAGATTGCGATTGTCTAATTATAAAACTAATTAACTCACAAAGTAGAGTATCCATACTTCAGGTCTTGTGCTTTTTCTGTAGGTATAGAGCACAAAACAATTCACTGTCGAATATCAACCTCAAATTGAGGATTTAGAGAACAGTGACCTCCCTGTACTCTCCTAATTATAAAGTTTCACAAAATATAAGAATAACTGTAATATTTATGTAGATATAGATTTCTTGCATGCTTTCCAGGTTTTTGTTTATTATTTTTAATAAAATAATTAAAATGTGCCTTTCTCTTACATAAAAAGATGATTATTACAACTAGAGATTTGAA
The DNA here is from genome assembly GCA_013399945.1 of Ploceus nigricollis. Lineage (NCBI taxonomy): Eukaryota > Metazoa > Chordata > Aves > Passeriformes > Ploceidae > Ploceus > Ploceus nigricollis. The sequence continues at coordinate 672,810 of VXBC01010446.1, read as the reverse complement.
TGTTTTGTCTTCAAAATGATAATAATAAATTAGTAGGTAGAGTTGTTGTTGTGCTTTCTTATAATTTTGTCACTTTTCTGTCTCTCTCTTTTTGTTGCTGTTGTTGTTGTTGCAAGTTACTGGTCATAAAAAAAATACAAAGCTCTATTAATGTAGCAGTTGATCAATGCAGTGCAAAAAGCTTCTCCATTGACCGTCTATAAAAGATAAATGCACAGTTTGATATTCTTTTACAAAACTTCCCTGTCCTTGCTTTCTTCTCCTTTACTGACTATTCACGATACAACTTTCCTTTTACACTGTTTTAGATTTTATAATTGAGCCTGTGAATGATGTTGGATTAACAAATGCCATGGAGACAAAAGTCTATTTTTTTTTGCAGCAGAACAGTATATCCTCAGTGTACAGTTTTTTATGGGATTACTGTAATCTTCCTTCTCCCTTTATTTCCTTGTTTTATTTTCTGAAAATCACTTTAAGGAGTCTTTAGAGATTGCCTCTTCACACAAATCTGAGGAATGTTTCTTAACACTTGACACCACCTGTTCTAAATGAAACACACTTAGATCTACACCTAGAAACCTAGACACTTTGGAAAAGTGCTCAAAAATTAAAAATTGTCTGAGGGGGAGAAGAAACTTAAGAACATGTTGGAAGCCCCTTTGTTAGTTAATTATTCCTAATTTAAAATAAATAAGTAATTTTAAAGAGAAAAACATGATATTTTAAAAAATGCAGTTTTTGAAAAAAAAAAAGTGGAATGGAAGGGAAATGGCTGTATTACTAAAAGAATATCATATTGATGGGGAAGAAGCAACGAGGAAAAAAGCCATAGTGTTTCAATATTTTGATTTTCCTAGTAAATGATTTCATGGTTTGGTCATTTTCTGCATTTCATCTTTAAAAAAAATATCTATTTAGAATGCAGAATCTGTTGAAATGTCAAGCTCCTTAGACTTATTAAGTAATCTGAAAAACATATGCTGCAGTCATGACATTTGCGTTTGATTAGCAAAGGCAACATAACTCAGTATGACATTCTGTTAAGAAGGATTAAATATTATTACATGTATAAGGTGGTCAAACAGTTTACAAGAATTTCTGTTTATTTCTGTGCAGTTGAAAAGTGTCATTTTGAAACAAAGTGTTTAGAAATAAGGTAATAAAGAATCTTTCTCCTGTTCGTTTTTAGCAGCTTTTTCCATTCCTTCGCCTCTTCTCTATGAAATTACTAGTGCTGTTTACAGCTTAGGTTTTAGACACCTATTCCTAAGTCTCTTCTAAGTGTAAGTCATTTATCTGTACAGACTTGAAGCTTAACCTATAGGTAGGCAAAAGCAAACAATGGGGCCATTGTTTTTAGACTGGTTAGGAGAAAGGAAAACTAGTGAACAGCCAGTGCTGAAAAAGAAGACTTCAGGTTTAACAACAGCTGCACTGAAGAAGATAAAATAATTGTATAGAACACAATTTTATATCAAAAAATGTTGATTTGAGGGTCACATCTTGCTCATATCACATAATTTGAGATGGTTAGTGAGACCTGTTATTTGGGTGACCTAAATAGTTTTTATGTCATCTGAAAAATATCCTTGAAAAATACTCTGCTAGCAGTGGAAGCGCATTATTAAAGAAGAAAACTTCTGACTGAAAACTTAAATGTATTCTTCTCAACAGACACTTCTTTCTTGCATCCAGCTTCAACTTCATGAACACCATGCCAGAATTCAAGAAGCATTTGGACAACTCTTTAAGACACATGGTGTGGATCTTGGGTCTGTCCTATGCAGAGCCAAGAACAGGACTTCCATGATCCCTGTGGGTCCCTTCCAACTCAGGAAATTCTAAATAAGATTTAAAAAAAGAAAAAAGATGGAGAGAAAGTAGAAGATGTCATCCCATGCCAAATATCAACAGTGAAGACATAAAGCCTAAACTCAGAAAAAACCACGCATTAGCCTATTCAGAGCAATCAGATGACAGGAAAGGGATGCCAATTAGTACATAAAGGTCAAATGTCTATTCAGAAGTGCATTTTAAAGCCAAAAGTTTTATATGGAGAAGTACATTGGATGTCAGTGCACACATACACATTTCTACATCTGGTTTAACCAAGATATTTTCTAGTAATTCCCCTGTATTAATGTACTCCTTCCAATATGAAGTTTCCACTACATTATATTTCTAAAATACCACCATGTATTAAAAAAGAGAAAATGTTCTTTTCAAGCACTTCAAGGTATCTTTTAGAAAAACCCTGACACACAAAAACCCTAAGAATCCTTCAAAGTTTCTAATCCACTCCATGGAAAGAAAATAATGGGATTAGATCACTATCATGGTTTCTTTCATTGAATTAAATGGAGACGACTGTGCTCTTCAATACCGCAGAACATGGAAACACTTTTCTTGGTATTAAAGTCAGATGTCCTTATTGTGCTCATTGTGTTTAATCATGTCATTATCAAAACACATCCTTCACCTGACTGAAAAATCCTAGTATTAACAGCTGCTTAAGACTAAATAAAGAACTAGTCTGAACTAATTTTCTGTCTAGAATTTTAAATCACTGGCTTCATTATTAAGTGACAGTGTCTAATTTTGATCTCCATTTCATTGCAGTGTTTCTACTGTATCTGAGAAAGTTCTTTCATGTCTTCATTTCACAGTTCAGCCATTTCATAGATATGTGGGTAGTTGGTTTAGATGACCACTCCTGTACAGTGACAATATGGAATTCATCAAAATGTATTAGATCTAGTAGAATTATGGCAAATATATGAAACAATTTACTAAATCCTTTCTAGAAGGATAATTAATATTTAATATGATCATAACAGAACTTTTAAATATATCAGTTATATTAGCTTTAGGCACATATATTCTCTGTGGTTTAGTTTCAGCCTGCAGTTTTATCACATATACAGATTCACTGAAAATGTAATATTTCAGGAATTTTTATTGAAAATGAGGATTCATCCACATAGAAAAAAAGCTACCTTTGTAAAGTTGGTATCAAGTCTAAACTTAGATTTTATATGCCATTCATTTATATATATATATAGACAAAAAAAGTTGTAAGCATACTTTCATATTAATTTATCATGAAAGAAATAATTATAATCACAAGATGAAAAAGGGTTATTAAATAATATTTTTGTAAATTATTTCACAATAAGATTTAGTTTCCATGTGAACTTCCTTCTAATAATTCTAAAGATTCTTTTTTCTTTCTTTTTTTTTAAATGAAAACATTTAAGAAAGGATTTAGAGTTCACTGATCCTCTCAATGGTTTTAATGTGTGTTAAAAATATGAAATGAAACATTTTAATCATTATATGACATCTTCCTTATTTATTTACATCGAATTTGCTTCTCCTATAAATTGCATTTCCTGAAGTATCATGACTCTCATCTTTGCCTAGTTCCTGAGAGGAGGCAGTTTAAAGTAAATTTCTATGGTTCATCCTCTACTTGCTTAAAATTTACTGTCTTAGGTACCTGCAAATTTTAGATATCATTACCAAGAAAAATAACAGAAAAATGACAGAATTCAGGGAAAAGAACTGAAAGAAATACAGGGAGATGGAGGGAATGACTTCTAGGTAATGATAAATAATCTAAAAATAAAAGTTTAGCTAAAGATAAACTAAGGGGGATGAGACAGATAGCAAGACAAAGAGGGAGAGAGAAGAAGAGAAAATATTTTATATGGAAAACCAGCTATCCTAGAAGCAAAGAGGTAAGATTAACAAATGGAATGTTTAGACTGAATATCTGTAGATATTCTGACAGGGAGAGGTAATAGGATTTGGAATAGTCTCTGAAGGGTAGTGGTAGAAGATTCATCATTTAGCATTTTCAACACTAGACAGGACAAAGCACATGAAAAAATACAGTTGGAGAAAATCCCGCCTTGACAGAGAGATGAAATGAATAATCTAATAGGCCTTTTCCATCTCTAACTTGTTGCTATGAAACTGCCAGAAAAGACTAAATTTAATCTTCTTGGTGTCTTTTATTCTTTTATACATAAATTATCTTAATCTTTCCTGCGCATTTTCTACCTCTTCTGTCTCCTTTAACACAGATTTAGAATGGGTATTTAAAATGCTTTTATTCTATTTCCTCAACTGTTGCAAGTTAATTTTAGTTCTCATATGAACGAAACATGAAAATGAATAGTGGTTAGCTATGTATTAGAGATGAGCAAGAATTTTTTATTTCAGTGTTTTCTCTTGGAATTGTCAGGATTTTCACTAAGTTTCTATAAAATTTTAGTCAGCAGTTCCAAATGCAGAAAAAAAATTTAAAAATCTCTAATTACCTGCCATGTGTTGAACATTTTATTTAGAAATTATATTAAAAAGATGGTTTACATAAGCATTTTAAAAATTATAAGAGTGATACTGCTGAAGAAAACATAAAAATCACTGAAATCTTTAAGACAGTACATTTTACTCTTCTGTTACTGTTCTTGATTTTGTTTGCATGTATATGTGCTGTTTTCTTTCAGCAAAGGAAATGGCTGTGGGTACTTTATTCTCAGAGGATCATATAGACATGTGTCGCAGTGAAGTTACCATACAAGTGTACCTTCTCATCTCTGAAATTGTCTTCAGAGAGCCAAGTGCCACAGGAGACTTGGGAGTGACAAACCACAAGAGACAGACCACAAATTTCAGAGAGGGTCCTGTGAGAATCAAAGCTTTGTGACCCATGTCAGAATGGAAAATCACAAGGAGAGGGAAAAAATTATTTTTGTGATGAGCCAAATACATAAATGGAATTAACAGTGTGATTCATGGAAAAAAAAGCCCCAAACAAAACACTACTTTGTGGTTTCATTAATTGCTTTCAATGACTTAATTTTCTGAAGATCTCTAATTGCTCTTGAGGTCAGAAAGCCAGGTGGGTTTGACATGTTTTGCTACTGACTTAATGAGTCTGAGATAAGCAAATGTCATGATCCATGGAGGGATTAATTATTGCATAATTGGTGATACTCTTCCTTATTGCATGATTGAAGGAACTCATGTTTTATTGACACAACTTTTGAAATACCGAATTTAGTTCTGAAATTGAAATTTTCCTTTTCTCTTTAAACAGCAGTAATAAAAGCAATTGAAAGTTATTGTTTTCTTAAAGATTTGTAGTTTGTTTACCATTTCATGCCATTACTTAAGAGCTAGGAGAACCAAAAAATCTGAAACTAAGAGTTGTGCCTTCCCTTTTTCTCAGTATTTTGAATAGTTAACTGGCTCAAAATATCGTGACTAATATGTTGCGTAAATAATTCAGTTCTGGCAAAAGTACATATTGGTTTGTACAAAGACAAATACCTGAAAACTGTAGCTTTAATGAGATGTTTTATTTTACTAATGCAATTGAGCAATGTAATTCCAAATCTCTTTAAGAACTTACATAATATCAATGTGACATATTCTGAAACACACTTCTGGCATGAGGAGGATGAACATACTAAATAAATAGTGTTCATAGTTTTAAGAATTTGCAGCCTTTTGTAATGGCTACATTCACATTAGAAAATAAAATACAGTAGAACCTTTTCTTTGCCCCTGAAGACAAGTGGCAGAGCATTTCTTTCTGGTTGTCTCTTCCCCAGCTCTTCCCCAGCTGGTTCCTAGGAACTGCCTGGAGAGCATGAGCTGCCATGAAGCAAAACTTACAAGGTTACTAGGGAGTGTCCTTGCCTGCTTTCCACTATGCAGATACTCAAGGTGTCCTATGATATTGGGTAACCAGCTTCAAACACCTCCTCTGTTAATAGGATTTTTTAAATGATAAGCAGTGGATTTCTCCCTTCCTTAGGGTTGTCCTCATGGTATTTCAGATTGGGCTCTTCAAATCACTCTGTTCTAAAACATGTTTTCCTTTTAATTTGATAAGTTTTAAAGCAAGTTTCTCCTGGAAACACTAGTTTTGATATTTTGATATATTGTGCCTTTTCTTTCAAATTCAAACCCAGAATACAAAAGAGAAAAAGGAGATCTTAAAATAAATAAAGACAAAGCACAAACATCAGAGAAAAATCTCAAAACAATGCCAGTTGTAATAATACTTGACATTCAATTACTCTGTCTGGAAGATACAGTACTACATTGCTGTCTGCACATACGCATAAGTAGCTACTCTGATTAATATTAGCACAAGAATATGATAAGAAATAATGATTTGTAACTTACTATAAAGACCTGCCATGGAAGCTTGCTAAAAAATATGAAATTTCTGGTTGTTTAAGTGAGGATGGCACTTTAAAATTTTGTCCTGATAATTATTAATTATTTTGATATTTACTGTATTATCATTAATCCAAAGGAATCCTTTTGGAATTAGTGAAGATGTCATACAGATTTCGAACATTAATTCAACACTGAAGCATTTATAACAGATAAAATTGAGAAGTATGGTGCTTCAATTTTCAGTGTACATCATCATTATAAATAAGAGAAATACTTCGCTTCTTTTGGAAGCAAGAGGAAAGTTAGTAGGAAGCTATATGGGAATGGTACTATAACTCTAGGCTACAGAAAGTCTTATCCATATCCCCTTTATTAGAAAAGTGTTCAGAATGGTGTTGTGAGAACCATCTTCAAACATGCAATTTGTAGCTGTGTGTCTCTCATCCAGGTACTCCATTTCTGCTTTAGCTAGGTACACTAGTACAGGGAGGCTGTCAAATTCCTGGCAGCTTTTTAAAGTAACAATAGATAAAAAGATTGCTTCGGGCTTACAGATGTGAGTCCCACATGTGGTTATCTTGCTGTAACATATGTGTGACTGGTCTGCAGTTCTTTTTGAGAAAGATGCACACAGACCTCATAATCTCTCTCCTTGGATGCTGGGAGTATTAGCCTTTAACTTTAGGAGTGACTTTCATTCAGAGAGACTTTGTCAAACAGCCAAATTCACGAAAGTTTTGCAGAGAAAAGGCTGGATATTGAAAGAGGTGCAACTTTGCCATCAGGTGCTCACCTCATTGACAAGAGTATCACACTCATAATTTGCATAATGTCTGACACGTAAAGGAAAGCAGCTAAGGAAGCTGAGAATGTCCCATCAGTTTGGAAATATACCTTGAAATTAATATGATTGTGTAATGGCAATAACAATAATAATGGTAATAATAATGATGATGATGATGATGATAATAATAATAATAGTGCCCCTTTTGACATTAGAAAATACCAGTTTGTTACAGAACATTTTTGATACATACAGAAAAGATGAAGGAAAAAATTATGAATCCTATTGCAATCTCCACCTATTATTTAATTCAAATAGCAAGGTACTTTCCTGAATCCATTCTTAAAACTTATATAGAATTAGCAGTATGAAAAGCCCAAACAGCACCATTCCACAAGAAATAGAACATTCATGATATTATTAAAAGCTAGGAGTGATAAATGTTGTGTTGAATCAATAGCTTCCTAATAACAAAGAGGAAATAAAAAATTATTAAAAAAATAAAGAAACATGGATGGATAGTGCAAAAAAAGTGACCACAGTGGTAAAAGTTAGGGAAAAAAAAAGAACGGAGCAAAGTGAATAATGAAACAAATACCATGATCATTCTATTGCACAGCAATGAGAAACCTTAGGTGTTATTAAGCGTTTTGCTTGGGGATAAAATGCTACTGAAATTTTCATTAACTAAAATACCTAGTAATATTGAATCTTTGAAACATGAAAGGATTTGAAGTAAAACTCTTGTCTTTAACTCATTCTATGTGTTTTCTATAGCTTATCAAAGTCAGGGAAAAATTCATGTGCAATTATCTGACATGCTGCTATACAGGTTTTTGACCTCTGGTCTGTTTCTATTGAGAAAATGATAGCAAAATATTGCATCTGCTGAGATCTTTCTAATAACACATTCCACAGTCCCACACTTGAGGGATTAGTCAGATTTTTTAATATTTATTGTCAAATATTTTTGTTTGCTTGTTTCCTGTGTTTGAATCTTTATTTTCGATTTGATTTTACTTTCATCTAGTATAGTTTTACATATTATTGCCCTGATGAATCTATGCAGGGCAGTCATATTCAGAAGTATATAAAACATTGTTTCATATAGCAGTAAATGTATTGCAAACAGTGTAGTATTATGAATATTGTTCAAAATTTTCATTTTGGTCATTAAAACTGAACACTATAGTGTAATATTCTGAAGCTTGTTTCCTCAGCAGGTATTGAATTATTACTGTGACAATGTCCATAACTATGCTTTGTCTTCCCTTCTAAATGAAAACCCCAGAAGACAGTAAATAATTGCAAAATATATGCTGTCAAGTAAAACTTGTACTTATAAAGAAGAAAAATATGAAAACCAAGAAGAAAAAAGATATAGATAGATATATAGACAGATAGATAGATAGATCGATAGATCGATAGATAGATAGATCGATAGATAGATAGATAGCTTCACCTTGAAATTAAGATGACTAAAAATAGATGTCCAATTTGTAGGTGTGAATATTTGAATTGAACATCTATCTGCAACCTTAGGATACAGTTGTCTAACTGTGCTCTTTGAGACAATGTAGAGAACTCAAGATGCTTCTATGGCCTGGCATTTGTAAACTAGGACTTAATTTTTTATGGGACAGCTGAAGGCAAGCAGTGTTGGTGTTACCAATAGTCCTGACGGGACATGCCCGGGCTTGTTGAAGTCCAGCGGCTGAGCCCAGTGGCGGCAGCTGAGGGGGTTTTACCCCAGAGACACCTTTGGCTCACCAAAAGCTGCTAGCAGTGGCAGGCTTGCCGGAGCCCTGGCGGCGGATGTTCCTCAGTGAGAGAGACCTTTAGGCGATGGTGAAGGAAAGGAGTCGGTTCTGAAGGAGGGTTTAATCCAGAGCTTTTATTCCAAGCCCGCAGGCTTCTGAATCTAACAACTGCTCCAACAGAACTCTCGGACTGCGTGGTTGCTCTCCCTTTTACCTGGGGGAGGGGAGGAGGGAAGGGGAAGGGAGCCCACCAACCAGGTACGGGAGAGGAGGTCTCAAGGGACAAAGGACACCTGGATGGCCCAATGCCCTCTGGGGGTAGGGAGCATCTTTTGAATCTGCCCAATCACTCGACGCTCTGTCTGGAATTCCCCCAGGATAAGGGGAAGGTTGACAGACAGGTCTCTGGAGATTGACAGGGGTCTGGGTGGGGAGAGGGGGAAGGGCTAACACACCTAGGAGGGAGAAAACTAGGGGTAAAACCCAGGTTTCGGGGAAAGACACACTGCAACAAAGTAGGTACGTGAAAACACCCAGAAGTACCACTAAAAATGTATGTTTGCCCAATTAATTGGCCATAGCCAATCAATGTAACCTTGACAGAAATTCAACTCACCATAAAGTAGACACTGAGGACCCAAATCTATACAAACACCTAGAGTGACCTAAAACACCCTAGGGATTCTCAAACATTTTGATGGAGTTGACAGAGACAGCAAACAACACATGAGATATTCAGGCTCTTCTGGAGTGACAAATGAAAGAAAGGCAGAGCACTCTAAAACTTCCCAAATGGTACAAGACTCGTGTATGTATGCCGACAAAAGAAATTTGTTTTGTCTAGTCAGGTAAAACATATTTTAAACATTTGGACTCTTTGGAAGCAACTCAGAGAAGTTGTCTAAATAACGAAATTTAAAGCCATCTCACATTCTGACATACCATAGCTTCTGCCACCTAACTTCCAGCTGCCTGAAGCTATTTGAAACATAGATGTGGTTTGATTCCTTTAGCTAGAGTTATAAGAGATTTATCAATTTATCAACTGCTTTAGCCTCCGTCATAAAACTTCATTAAACTTTTAAAAATTTTTAAATTATTATTTTTTTACTTACAAGAAACAAAAGCGATTATAGAAGTAATTGGAATTTCTATATTTATTTTGAGCCTTTTTTTCCTTTTCATGTTCCCTTTTACTTCACTGTCTCTAGTACAGTGTTTAGTTTTCTTTTCAGGTGTTCTTACAGAAGGTGTAAAGTGTTCACTTCAAAATGAATATAAAAATAGTCAGTGGAAATGACCCTGTCTGATCTAATATGTTAAAAACAGATCTTATTAAAAAAAAACAAAAAAAACAGAACAGGCAAACTCTCAAGGATAAAAAGGGCAAGAAAGATAGAAAATCTGAAATCTGGAGTTTGAAATCAACCAAGTTTATAGCCCAAGAAGAAAAAATCACTTAACACACTGGACACAGTTTGTGCTCACAAGCTCTTAGGACATTTTTGAGCCAAGGTTTGCCATCCTCAGAAAACCCAATTGTATTTTCACACATATCATGTGGAATTTTTTTCTTTTTTTTTTCCTTTTATTTTATTTCTTATAGAACAAAGAATAGAATCCGAAAATATTTCTGGAATACAACCGTAGAGCATTTTGTCTAAAAATATTGAGGATGTTTCTTAGATAATACAGACTCATTTGAATTCCAGACCTTCTTGCCGTACTTCAGCACAGCCAACTATTTGAGGACCACTAGTAACCAGTGACAGGAGTTGGTGTGACTTCTGAGAATTTTATGGCTTCATACCTCTAATTGCTGAATTAATAGAATCTATTTTTCCCCAGGTCTCTCCACAGAAGCAGCTGTGGGTCTCAGAACACCTGGAAATCTAGTTTACTGAAGCTTGTCAAGGGAGCCGAGCTATTCTCAGAGGATGTATAAATCACAGACATTATAAAACAGACCAGAGTGCCTGGAATTTGAAAACTGGATATACTATTATTTATTTTTTTCCCAGACTACAAGTCAGAGAGTTTCAATACTGCTTTTTTAGTTAGGGTTCCAGGATCTGGCTGACAAAAGATCCAGAAAACAGAAGAGCAAGTTGGTTGTAGGAGAAGATTTGGAGTTCTTTATCTAAAGACAGTTAGATAATGGGGAACTACACCACTATATATCATGGCAGTTGAACAGTGAGGAAACTCATGAGAGAAAAATTTTGACAGCTACTTCAGAAATCCTTGAAAATGAAAGCATTCCTATTAAATGGAAATTTATTTGAATTCAAAAGACCCAAAGACTGCTAGTTGCTTTCAATTAATAATGTTCTATTAAAATTAGTTTTTCAGGTTCATCTGTAAATACTACCAGGTTTACATTTGTTTATGTCATGCTAACATGTAACTTTATCAGGAAAAAAAAGTGTGGCTTGTTACAAACTTTTAAATAAAATATATTAGTAAATGTTACCTTTTAACACAGTTCTTAAATACTTCTACATATAATTTTAAACGCAGGGACTGAATTAAATTTTATTACCATTATGATTATAAAGGTGGAATATTTTGAAGCTGCCATTCACTTATGTGACAAAATATAGATCTTAAATTACTTGCTGGGGGAACACCTCTTTGCTAGTGTAGTAGCACTGAACAATTAACAAAACAGAATAAAATAAACCAAAGGGGTCTTGATGTTTTAACTTTCTCATTTACCACTGCATTTTGAAGGTATTTAAACAGAGATTTAGAGAAGACTTGACATAGCCATGTAATTTTATCCGATGATGTTACTATATTCTTTTCCTGACCTCATTAATCAATAGTGAAATTTATATTGGCAAACAATAATTTTGCATCTGGAGATGCTGAACTAATTGGTATCTTAAACTTAATGCAAAGAAAAGAAAAAAGATAATTCTGCTGTTTGATGTCTAAAGGAAATCTCAATTTTGAAATACATGAATATCTTGAAAACTATGTGACAAGGTTCTCTTTCAAAAAAATGCAGTTTCCTGGCTTGAACAGGAAAACACAGAAATCATAGTAAATATAGGTCAAACAACTATGTTCAAAACACGAGACAATGGTTGTCCCATCAAACAACCTCTGGAGATTCATTAACAAAAATTACAAAAGTTCAGTGGAGATACTTCTATCAGTTTTAGCAATCTAAAACCAAACCTGTATGACTAGAGCAGACACCTAAAATTTGGATTGAAAAAGAAAGGTGAAACAAATCCACATATTGAAAACTCTTTCAAACTTTATTTGAGCATTAATAATTTGGAGTACCCAAAAGAAACTATGAGTGGATAGCATACTATAGCTAATTGAAGGTTAAGTGTATCCTGTTAAATCTTGAAAAGTACATCATTTTGTCATCTTTTTAAAGTGTAAAATAATCCATCAGGAGATCAAGATGGGTGATTCGTGGATTGAGAGCAGCCCTTGAGGAGGACTTGAGAGCATGAATGAAAAATGGAATATGACTCAGTAATTCATGCTTACTGCTCAAAAAGCCAATTGTATTCTGGGCTGCATCAAAAGAAGTGAGACCAGCAGATCAATGGAGGTGATTCTGCTCTTCTACTCTGCTCTCACAAGGCTCCACTTGGAGTGCTGCATTCAGTTCTCTGGCCTCCAAAATAAGAAAGACATAGACCAGTTGGAGTGAGTCCAGAGAAGACCACGAAGATGATCAGAGAGCTGGAACACCTTACCCTGTGAGGATGCACTGAGGGAATTGGGGTTATTCACTCTAGAGAACTGAAGGCTCCAGGGAGATCTTCAGGAAAGATGGTGAGGGACCCTTTTTAAGGGAGTGTAGGGGTAGGATGAGAGCTAATGGTTTTCAAAGGAAAGAGGGTGGATTTAGATCAGATATCAGGAAGAAAGTAACTGTGAGAGTGGTGAGGCACTGGAACAGGCTGTCCAGAGAAGTGAATGACCCATTCCTAGAGCTGTTCAAGACAAGGTTGAATGAGTCTTTGCACAGCCTGGTCTAGTGGAAGGATACCCTGCCTATGGAAGAAGGGTTGGAACTTAATTATCTTTATGGTCCCTTCCAACACAAAAGGTTCTATGATTCAATGATTCCTTCTCTCAATTCAGCAGGTAGCCATTAAAAAGTAGTTTTAAACTATTCTTAAATGAACAGTATGAAAATAATTTGGATCTTCATTCCTTGTGAGTGAAAGGAAAATAACAACTGACAGTATAATACCAAGTGAGAGTACTCATATGTGAAATCTCTGTTGCTTGTGTGTTTAAATTAATGAAGTGATTGTGAGAAAGTGATGGAAGAATTGAAATGAGGAGGACTAAAGGTCTACACGCAGTATTATAAATTTTATATATATATAAATA